>JAQQZY010000003.1:37151498-37178631 GCA_030068375.1 Ostorhinchus rueppellii
TTCTGGATGATTTAGTGACCCTTACTCACCTGGAAAACAGGTTAAGTTTTTGGTAAGAAACAGAGACAGTGAGACTGTTAACGCTTTTCACCGAGTCCTCTCAGCTCTGAAAGGAAATGGATGCATGCGCACAACACCTTCAGAAGGCGAACTACACTGCCACCTGCTGACCAGATACTGTTTCTGTTTACTTTGTATCCACAATATAAATCACACAACCTGGGTGTCAGAAAATAATAAATAAAACAAACACAGACATTCATCCTGACTAGTCACATACTTAAACAATACTAAAACTAAACAATTGTGACCATACATTTGTAGGCGTCACACAAACTCCACACAGAAAGGTCCCAAGGTCCCGCCTGGGAATCAAATACTTCTTGCTGTGAGGCCCGAGTGCTAACCACTGCACCACCGTGTCGCCCACATGAAAACATAATGAAAATAATAGAAAAAAACGCTATAGAATGGACCTTGTGTTTAGGTGAAGAACATCTTTATGTATCTGGTTTAAGTTGAATTTGTGAAAACTTTCCATGACAGTCCTTCATTTATTAAAAAAAAGTTCGCTGGGCAATTTTGGCGCGTTTGATTAAAACTTGAAAACAAATGAGTCTCTCTTTCTTCTTGTAAGGTCCTCAGCAGTGCACCTTTGCCTCTGGACAGCTCCCACCAGGAGCTTTAATTTAATATGACATTAATTTTTGCCAGAATTGTCCTCGTGGCCTCGGGTCCCGTGTCACGAGCTTGAGGAGGGCTGAGGGATAATTTCATACTTTCATTTCCTCTGTTAATATGAGGGAAAACAGTAAATCATATTAGCTAAATTATACATTTTGTGAAATGTATTATTCAAAGATTAATTTGTCAGAGACAGTTTGTTGTTTCACAGAATATTAACCTTAGACTGAACTGTCGTTTTTTTGTATACTTTGACAGATTAGTCTTATAAATTATTTCACGCTGTTCTAAAATTCATTTTTAGAATATGATTCTCTCGACGGTTTGATGGAGCAATTTTGGGCTCTTTGTTCCATCAGGCATCTTTTCAAACAGCCTCGCTTTCCATTCACTCATCCTTCGCACTTTGTATCAAACTTGGCTTCCTTTTAGAAGGCGTCCCGCTGAGCCGACGACACCCAGACATAAATACCCTTCTCGCCAGAGCACTTTCCATCTCCCTGTCTGACCTTCTTTCTGTCCTCGAGCTCCTAATTTCTCTCCCTCTCAGACTCTCCTTTTTTGTATTCTCCCTCCATTCACGTCTCTCTCCCACCGGCTCCTGTAAAGACGGACCTCGAGCTCTGCTCAGCTTTGTCTCTTTGTGTCTCACCTGCTTTTCTCGGTGTAAAATTCCATCCACCTTAACCGAGCAGACTGCGTTATCTTTCATCACACTTCGCTCTCGCCGCTTTTCATTTGATTGTAAATTATTCATACACAACCTGGCTAACCCTAATAACACTTCAGAGCTCTTTTGGACGCCCTCTTTGTGTTGCCGAGCTACAGTTCAGTGTAGATTCCCTGTGTCACAGTAATATTACACAATTATACCGTCATTCTTTGTCCCGCGTTCCTGTTTAAGGTGTAAACTGAGTTCAAACCCACAACTTATAATAGTGTTACTTATACTATGACAATATAAATGAATGAAATCACCGTGGAGTACAGAGGTCGACTGATAGTGGAGGTCTAACACAATAGAAACCAAAGAGGCAAGTAATCACATGATATCATTACTGCAAAAACACAAACACACACACACACAAAAGGCACTGCTACTATAAGATAAATGATAAACTAAATATCTTAGTCAAAGTATAGATGCAAAAATCAATAAATCGGTTATCTGGAGGTGAAGTTGAAAGTAAACACCCAAAATCCATATCTCTTCTAAGTGCAAATTATACATTATTATCTAGTATCGCCCAATGAAGTCAGCCACTATCAGTCTGAACTTCTGCCAATACTAATATTGTATTAAAAAAAATCATCTTTCCAATTATCTTCCAATATGTGTGTGTGTGTGTGTGTGTGTGTGTGTGTGTGTGTGTGTGTGTGTGTGTGTGTGTGTGTGTCCCCACGAATGTGAGACACACGCAAAGGACAGATTTCTAATGACATGACTTTTGATAAACTGATCGTACTGTGTCAGGGGTCTCAAATTCATTTTCTTTCAGGGGCCACATTCAGCCCGATTTAATCTCAAGTGGGAGTTGGACCAGTAAAATAACAGCATAATAACCTATAAATAATGACAACTCCAATTTTTTGTCTTTGTCACAGTGCAGGAAAAAAAAACATTAAATTAGGAAAATACTTACTTTTATAAACTATCCAAACAAAAAAGATGTGAAAAACCTAAAAAAAATTACATTTCCTAAGAAAAATAAGTGCAATTTTAACAATATTCTGCCTCAGCTTATCATTTATACATGTGTATTATGGATCATCCATCAGTGTCAATGATGACCTTGACTTCAGTGTTTTTAGGTCCTGGAGTGGCTCGTCAGCCCTATTTTGCGCTGAAGTATCTGCCACAAACACACTAAACACTTGGTAACAGGCTGAAAATTATTCCCATTTTCTTCACATTTCAGCTTGTTTATATTTGTTCAGGTTATTCACATTTTATTGTTACATGATAGTTTGTAAATGTAAGTATTTGCATAATTTAATGTTATTTTTTGCCCTAAAACAACGACAAAAATTTGAAGTTGTCATTATTTATAGGCTTAGTGTAATATTTTTTTCATATCAAACCAAGAAGAAAAAATATGGAGTCATTATTATTTTTATTTTTTTTATGGTTTTTATGCTATTATTTTACTGTAGATCATATTGGTCTGTATGTGGAACCTGAACAAAAATGAGTTCAACAGCCTTGACTGTGGAATTCTTGCACTTTGCAAATTCATCCCATGGGTCAGATCGGAACCTTTGGTGGGTTTGACCCCCCTGTACTATTGTCCTTCTGCTCATCGGTATCTATGTTTTTTAATACATAAAGTAAAGCCCATAAAGTTGGAATAAAATATTTGTACCTCTTCTCATGAAATGATAGTGACAATGTGATTTATTTTTGATAAATAAAGTGTAACTGGGACTCAGTACGTAATCATTGTACCTGGTCAAAGCTGAATACTGATGCATATTAATAGAATAAACAGAGGAAAGTGTCTGAAAACAAACTTATTCCAACTTCATGAACAACAGCATATATGATGTACATGAACGTTAATATACAGGGTGTCCCAAAAAATGTATACACCCTTTAGCAGCTGGTAACTAAATTGTTTATGAATTTTTTGCAGATTAAACCCATTGAAGTCAATGATGGCAGCCAGACTAAACTTCTAAGAAAGGAAGTTCATTCTAAAATGCTACTGGAAGGATGAAAATGTAGTTGAAGTGCAAAGACAATGTAGGAATGAGTTTCAAAAAGAACCACCAACAAGAGTCACCATCACTTGAATTAGAGATAAGTTTGAAGCTGATGGAACTGTTCAGAACGTCCACAAGAAGCGTTCCAGAAGACCATGGACATGGACAAGCCCCACAAATGAAGACAGAGGACTGGAAACGTTTCAGTCCAAGAAAGTCTGTGCGGTAAGCTTGTCGTGAGGCACTTCAACTACATTTTCATCCTTCCAGTAGCATTTTAGAATGAACTTCCTTTCTTTGAAGTTTAGTCTGGCTGCCATCATTGACTTCAATGGGTTTAATCTGCAAAAAATCCATAAACAATTTAGTTATCAGCTGCTAAAGGGTGTATACATTTTTTTGGGACACCCTGTATATTAACGATCATGTACATCATATATGCTGTTGCTCATGAAGTTGGAATAAGTTTGTTTTCAGACACTTTCCTCTGTTTATTCTATTAATATGCATCAGTATTCAGCTTTGACCAGGTACAATCATTACGTACTGAGTCCCAGTTACACTTTATTTATCAAAAAGGAATCACATTGTCACTATCATTTCATGAGAAGAGGTACAAATATTTTATTCCAGCTTTATGTGCAACAGTGTATTAAAAAAACATAGCGATGAGTAGAAGGACAATAGTACAGGGGTGTCAAACCCACCAAAGGTTCCAATCTGACCCATGGGATGAATTTCCAAAGTGTAATTCCATTTTTTTAATAGAGTTTTTGGGACACCCTGTAGGTGTTACCTGTAGGGATTACACTGGTCTACAAAAGCAAAATACTTCCAGAATAACAGATATGTAGTAGTGACCCAAATTTAGTTAAAAAAAAAAAAAAAAATTAAGTCAAGGCTGCCAGTTTATAGTATTGAATTAATAACAGAATATGTATTATTCAAAAGGGATGTTGGTCTGAGATGCCAGTTCAACCTCATGAGAATACATTCAGGACTACAGATTCTATCCCATTTAGAAAGTGTTTACATAAATATGCAGATACTGTGCAAACGTGTTCAGCCACAAATACATTTGATGTTTAGCAAAAATATGACATATTATAAATATGATATATGCAACATAGAACAGCATTAACCCTCCTTTGTGCTTAACATGTCTTCTTTTTTTTTCATTAGTACGACTGAATTTTATGAAGCTAAAATTTAAGTAGTATAAATGGGAGAAGGGGTGGGGTTTAAGTTTTCTCCTTCCCACTCCTTTTTGAGCAGTACTTATTGAATTAGTTTTGTTATTGCTGATATATTTGTTAAGTGTTTATTTATTTATTTATTTATTTATTTATTTTTTCTTGGTCTTGATCATTTTTTCTATTTTATTTGATCATTTCCTTAAATTACAAAATGCTTTGTGTATCTGCTCTGCCATTGCCTCTTTGTATTCATGAAATGTTTTGGTTCTTTCCTTTTGCTTGAAACAAAACAAACAAACAAACTGGGATTTACGGAACTGATCTTTTAGTGTTGTCCACCAGGTTTCATTCCCACCAGGAGAACAAACAATCAACTGATTAACCAAAGAATATTCAGCTAAAATAAGAAGCAGTTTTGCCCTATTTTTTATCACATGCATTTGTTGGAAAAAGGTTAAGCTGAGGTTAAAGCATACTGCATGTTTAAATAGTATAGTACATGTACATATAAGCATGATACTACACCAAATGACTTGTTCTAATGATGTATAAACAGTGCAGGGCTGTGCAATTAATCAAATTTAGATCATGATTTTGATTTTGTTGTCAAACGATCTAAAAACTCACATAATAGAGTTGAAATGATTTATTTTCCGCATGTGCAATACATTCCATTCCATTGCAAAACAGCTGTAAAGTACATATTTGTAGCCAAAATTTATTTTCAATTTGAATGTTTTGCATAAATAATCAATAACAAAGTGTTTTTTGAGAGAGAAATGGTGAATAAATGCATTATGAAACACAAGATTAATCGTTTGAATAATCCTGATTTCAATATAGACCCAAATAATCGTGATATTGATTTTTTCCATAATCGAGCAGCCCAAAAACAGTATATACTAAATCTATAGATATAATACAGTAACTCATATGGAAATGTACACACAGAATTTACTAAATGGTATAAACAAATGTAAAAAACAGCTTCATTGTCATTTAACTATTTGAGCGAGTTAAAATGCTTATCTTTCAGTCACGTAAAGCAGGTAATCTGTAATTTGTCGCCGTAAACTTTATCATATGTTAACTTGCAGCATCTGTTTAAAAACTACAAGTAATCACTAATTTACATACAACCTGTACTGCAAAAAAAAAAAAAAAAAATGTTGCTGCCCATGAAAATTCAGTGAACGGCATTAAATCCCTCCTTTCAAATGGGTATAAAAATATTACTGCCAGTGAACAATGCTGACTGTCATCTGCTTGATAAACTGACAGTTTCTGCTGAACCTAGCTATTCTGTAAATATAGTTCCAGCTTTAGGTTATCATTTACCTTTAGGATTCCAACACGGACCAATTTTCAGTGTGATATATAGATACCTCTGGTAAATTTTCAAGCAGTTTTTTTCCACATTAAAGTGTCAAACATCTTTCTCTGCCCACAACACATCTCTGGGTCCCAGCAGGAGGCTCAGATTGCTGACCATCACAGCGCAGTGATTACCATTCACATCGGCAGAAAACATTTTCATTCCTCCATTACCCACACCTTTCAAAGTTGTGTGGTTACTACCCACAGTGTCTAAATGTCGCCTCATCTCTGTTTACACCCACTGTTTTCTTTGTGCATCTCGTCCACATTTGCTTGCCAGTGTCATTCTGCATTACACGGGACAGTGAAGGAAATGATTTTAAAAGCATAATGAACGAGTCACAGATTCAGTCCAAACTGAATTTTAGGGTTTAGGGTTGAATTCTGTGCTTAAAGCAGCACAGTATGAAAAATGCCCCCCTGAATTAACATGGACTGCTTTTTTTCTTTTTCCCAGTTGGGTTATACTGCCCTCCACAGTCCAAACTGGGCAATGTCTACAAAGACTTCGGCTATCATGGGGGAAGCATTGAAGGGTCTATTTTTGTTTATCTAGAGATTCCCTGCTGTTTGTACTGCACTTAAATGTCGCATTTTTATTCTATTGTATTACACAGGCTTAGAAGGATTCAGCGAGGGAGTGTCACATCAGGTGTCCTTTAATTTCAATACCCTATTACCATAGTTACAGAAAATAATACATTTTCACTCTCAAAAGCCAGGAGGCAGAGCTGAAGATGTTGAGATTATCTTTTTGAGGCAGTAAGGATGGACAGGATTAGGAACGAGCACATCAGAGGGACGACTCAGGCTGGACGTTTTGGGGACAAAGTGAGAGAAGCCAGAGTGAGATGGTTGGACATGTGTAGAGGAGGGACAGAAAACATACTGGTAGGACGATGGAAGACGCTGTCTACCAGGATGGAAACAAACAGGAAGAACAAAGAGGAGATTTATGGATGTGCTGAAGGAGGACATGCAGGCAGAAGATGCAGGAGACAGAGTCAGATGGAAGCAGATGCTGTGGCGACACCTAAAGGGAGCAGCAGAAAGTACTAGTACTAGGAATACAAGTACATAGTAGGAATAGAAGTAGTACTAGTGGTCGTAGTAGTAGTAGTGGCAGCAGTATTAGGAATAGGAATAGTACTAATTGTAGTAGTAGTAGGAGTAGTAGTAGTAGTAATATTAGTAGTAATAAAAGTAGTGGTGGAAGTATTAGTAGTAGGAATAGAAGTAGTGGTAATAGTAGTGGTAGTAGTAGCAGTAATAGCAGTTATAGTAGTAGCAGTAGTAGTAATAGCAATAGTAGTAGTAATAGTAGTAGTAGTAGTAGTAGTAGTAGCAGTAGTAGTAGCAGTAGTAATAGTAGTAGTAGTAGTAGTAGTAGCAGTAGTAGTAGCAGTAATCATAGCTGTAGTTGTAGTAGTACCAGTAATAGTAGTAATAGTAATAGTAGTAGTACTGATAGTAATAGTAGCAATAGTAGTAGTAGTAGTAGTGGTAGTCGTAGCAGTAGTAACATTAGTAGTAATAGTAATAGTAGTGGTAATGGTGGTAGTAGTAACAGTAATAGTAGTAGTAATAGTAATAGTAGTAGTAGTAGTAATAGTAATAGTAGTAGTAATAGTAGTAGTAACAGTAATAGTAGCAGTAATAGTAATAGTACCAGTAATAGCAGCAGTAACAGTAATAGTAGTATACTACTTTTACTATTACTACTGCTATTACTATAGAAAAAAGCAGTAGTAATAGTAATAGTAATAGCAGCAGTAATAGTAGCAGTAAAAGTAATACTAATAGTAGTAGTAATAGTAATAGTAGCAGTAATAGTAATAGTAGCAGTAATAGTAATAGTAGCAGTAATAGTAATAGCAGTAGGAATAGTAATAGTAGCAGTAATAGTAATAGTAGCAGTAATAGTAATAGCAGCAGTAATAGTAATAGTAGTAGTAATAGTAGCAGTAAAAGTAATACTAATAGTAGTAGTAATAGTAATAGTAGCAGTAATAGTAATAGTAGCAGTAATAGTAATAGTAGCAGTAATAGTAATAGCAGTAGGAATAGTAATAGTAGCAGTAATAGTAATAGTAGCAGTAATAGTAATAGCAGCAGTAATAGTAATAGCAGCAGTAATAGTAATAGTAGTAGTAATAGTAATAGTAATAGTAGTAGACTGTCAAAAGTCTCCTGTTTAACTTCTTCACACCACTCACTGTCAGCTAAACACCACAAATCCTAACTGTGACATTAGAATAAGGACTTTCTCTGCAGTCTCCCACTGTAAACTCCCGTTCATATCCCTTTCTTCACACACTAGACAAAGTGTAAAAACTCAAATTAAACTCGACAGGCCTTGACACTCAGCCGAACCCTGAATAATCCCAGCACGCTGTAAGTTTTTGTCATCGCCTGTTCATTAAAACCTCTCCAGAGCAATAATCGGCACATGGCTTATAGTAAATGTGAAGCAGATGCTGCGTCTAGCTGTTCTTTAATTTGTACATATACCATAATAAAGCCCTAACCAACGATTCATCCATTTAGATGAGGCTTGTGTTGCAAACTTAATGGGACAAACTAGAATTGTTCGATGGGTTGCGTTAGAAGCGGAGTGCGTGGTCACAGTGCCAGACAGATGCAGTCTCCGTGACTGTGGCTCTGGTTGAACTCCAACTGTGAACAATAATATCACACGTTCAGGATGTGTGCTGCTTGGCATCCTGCCCTTTGTATTTTGTCAGATCTCACCTTCATCCTGACAGAGATCATCACATTATAATCCGACAGCTGAGGTGATGTTTTCCAACACCTAAAACTATTTTACATATAGTACAGCATATAGTACGGTCTCACACATAAAAAAAAAAATATGAACATGTTGTGGCAAAGTAAACCTGTGACTAAAGCTGCTGTGGACACTTTGGTGCTCCAGGGAAAAGGTTATATTGATATTTAAAGTGCTTCTATGAAGTATTGATAGTCCAGACTCTAAACAGCAGGGGGAATTCACATATTAGAACACACTTACAGCTAACAAACCCACCAACAGATCAATGCCACATGTCCACAGACTGTCACTCAGAAGATAAGATAATATAAGACCCAACTGCATCATAATAGACAGGAAGTACATCCATAAATGGGCGTCCATCTGCCCTGGTGCGTCTACAGTCTGTCCGTCCATGGGAGTTGTGGTTCTCCTTGACGTTTCTCTTTTCCCATTGGGTTTCTGGAGGTTTTCCTTGTCGAGAAGGAGGGTCTAAGGACAGGAGATACTCAGGATATTAACCCTAGAGCACTATCGCCGGGTGATTTTCACCTGAGCAAATGTATTTACGGGTCAAAACACACTAATGCCCCATCAGAGAGCGAACTTTAATGGACTGTCATTCCAACACTAATTTCAATATAAAGTAGCTTCTTGTTTTGGATAATCCCTAATGGTCCAACTAAAACAAAAATGAATTCAAAAGTAAAAATATGGGTCATTTAGCAACACTAAACTCTCAACTTGTCTCTAAAATGTCCCGTCAGAGAGATTTCAAATACTGTGTTTTGACTCTCACATGATTTTCAATCTGTTGCGTTTGTCTGAGTGTCCAGGAGTCTGTGTCTTCACCAGGGAAGTCTCACATGTCCCAGGAATGGGTGGAGCAAAGACCAAGTTTACAGTATCATTATTATTTTTTTATTTTAGGAATTGTTTGTTCTCGAATTCCTCATGTTTCAGTCATTTTGGAGCATTTTTTTAGGGTCCTCCCATGACATTTTTTTTTCTTTGTGTTAGCCATGTCACAGTTGAAAATAAAAGAAAACCACTCTAATTGATCATGTATTGTCATATCTTGATCTATTTTTATGACAAGTACTTTTCGTTGGGTATATTATATAAAAATCACCCGGTGATAGTGACGGTGTTACTTTTTATAGTGAAAGTGTTCTAGGGTTCATCCACATTCATCTACTGTTTATTATACTGTTTAATTCTGTAAAACCCTGTTAGGCAAACTTGTTGTCATATCGGACTCTACAAATAAAACTGAACTGAATAAGATTTTTTATTTATTCGACCATCAGAAATGATCAATTAACAACAGCAACATACAAGCAAGTGCAGAGAAAAAGTAATAATCAATAAGAGATGTGGTTTTTGTTTGTACTTTTAGTTTCTCTGTATTGGATTAATAGAGTGTATTTCGTATAAAAACTAAATATTATCTTTGGTCATTAAGTATCTCTGTGGGGAAACTGCAGTACACTTGGTTTGTCGGGTTGACTTGTGCAACGTCCCTTAAAGTCTGCATCTGCAAACATCCTTATTAGCAGCATTCAGCTTATTAAAGTCTTTTCCTGAAACTAAATGTCCTCTTCCTCTATTAGAGCACATGTTTACTGCTGTGTGATGTTGCATGCTAATCTTTGTGACAAGTAAAAGAAAATAAATCTTTAAAAAACTATGAATGTCAAACGAAAATAAAGATGTTTCACCCATAAAATGTGAATATCTCCAGCCTGTGGTTCCACCGTCTAGACCACAGGTGTCAAACATGAAGCCCGGGGGCCAAAACTGGCCCCTCCAAAGGGTCCAATCTGACCCATGGGATGAATTTATGAAATGTAAAAATTATAATGAGGATATTAACAACCAAGGATGTTCAAATATTTTAGGTCAATCCAATCTAAAATGGGTCAAACCAGTAAATTACTACCATAATAACCTGTAAATAATGAAAACTACAAATGTTTCTCTTTGTTTTAGTTTTGATAAAGTAAAATTACACAAATATGTTTGGATTTACAGACTAGCCTTTTACAAAAACTGTGAATAACCTGAACAAATATGAACCTGAAATGTCTTGAGATTTATGTCTAATTTTAACAGTATTCTGCCTGACACTGAATTTTTTTGTATATTTGTAGATCCACTGTAAGTGATCTGTGAGTTTTGATGCACATCTGTAAATAATAAACAATATTGTTAAAAGTGCACTTGGTTTTTAAATGTATTTTCTGGTTCATATTTATTATTCATGTTATGTTCAAGTACAGTTCGTTGATGTAATCATTTTTATTATGGAATTTGACTTTTTTCACTCAAAAACTTAAAGAAAACTTTGGAGTTGACTGTATTTATAAGTTCGTATTCGATTATTTATATTATTTTATTGATCCAGCCCACTTTATCCCATAATAGGCTGTATGTGGCCCCTGAACTAGGATGAGTTTGACACCCCTGGTCTGGACTGTCTCTGTCTAGTTCTGTAAGTATTTGGACAGTGACACAAATATGGGTCATGATGACTGACTAAAGAATTCATCCATTCTTCCATTTTAGGCTTTTTGGTTTTGCTGAGCTCACTAGTGGATTTTTTTTTTTTCTTTTTAAGTGTGCACACCATGATGCCTGCCTCACAGTGACTCATTGAACCTCATATTGAAAATTCCAGTGAACGACCACCAAATAACAAATTCAACGTTCGGAATGTGGAATAAGCAGATAGAAGACATCTGGACATGAAGCTGCTTGATACTAATTTTAGTTTTGCAAACTTTGCTGCTTCACTTTTTAAGGTGTTTTTAGAAGAATAGTCATAACTGGTTGAAAAGTTTTAATAAGATTAAGAATCGTAAGATGAGCTAAGATAAGATGAATGAATGAATGAATGAATGAATGAATGAATGAATGAATGAATGAATAATTTATGTTTGGTTTGTACATTAATCACTGTACATAGTCCAACCATAATGAACACAAAAACCAAAAAAGGTAAAGATTGGTAAGTAAAAAGATAAAGACAGATAAACCCCAATGAGTGAAAAGTTAAATATAAAGAGGAAACTAAGAATTTTGGTATTTCTATAAATATCAAATTAGAATAATTAAAATTAAATATTATTTACATTGCGGTTCCACATGTACATGGTGATAAGGGTGAGGCTTTACTGAGAACTGTTCCATGGTCTGATGGCTCCTTCTTGCACTGGGGATGTAAAAGTCTGGTGCTGAAAGAGCTTCTCAGGGTCTACAGTTTGATGCAGGGGGTGGGAGGGGTTATCTATCCATGATGGGTGTCAGCTTGGCCTTCATCCCTCTGTCCACCACCTCCTCCTATGAAGTCCCTCAGGCAGCTTAAGACAGACTGGGCTTTCTGAACCAGTTATTTAGTAAATTAAATAATTAAAAAATAAAGCTGATTGTTTACGCACATCTGTTTTATGGCATAATCAACTTTTCTTCTTAAACTAGAAGTCATAACTGGCAATTTTGTCTTCAGGCATTACGTCGGCTGAGAAAACACACAGTAAAACCACAAATCCCTTGCTTTCTGTACAGTTTGTGTCGTCAGTAGCTGAACTAAAGGTCTGTTTGGAATCTAACAAGGTCAGAGCCGTCAGTTTAGTCTGGACTGTGGATCAACAAACAGCAACTTAGGGAAGAGAACATCCCATAATAACATTAAACCTTCATAAGCCTCATAATCAAACTCCCTCAGTGTAGAAGAAATGTTGACATTTCATGATCAAACCCCATTCTTTTAGTTTAGAACTGTATCCAGTGGAGAAAACAGCAGCGCTTCTAGTTTTTATCCCTGTCACTGTCTTTGACTAAGTTGTGTCTTCGTGGTTCTCATCCTGTAGCTTGTGATGTTCGTTCTTGTCACCATGTAAATAAATTCAGTTCACATCTTTCCAATCCTATTCTGAACACTGATCATTTTAGGCTGATTTTATACGTCAATATATAAATACCACATATAGTCATTTTAGTACTTAAAAATATAATAAAGAAGGAAATGGAATCATATGACTGGAGGCTAAAGGTAGTTTCTCTAAAACCCAAAAGAGTCATGGATTTGTTCTGGAAGGGTCATGTAGTGTGGTGTAAAAAAAAAAAAAAAAAAAAAAAAAAGTTAATCTGTGTGCGTTCACTTACATGATGCTGGACTTCAACCCTGAAAGGCCCAAGCGTTATTCTTCCTTTCTCTGAGTTTTTATGAATATCTACAGGATTAATTAAATGTTGAAAAATACCTGATTTTCGCTGTATGAAAAATCCAGTATACAGAAGACAACATTACAATAAATGGTGATAAAGCACTTGTAGACTGTTAAATAGAGAAACATTCATTTTGGAAGTGACACAAATGTCACACTGGGTCCTTATGGGTTAATTTTGACAGACCATAGTAAGCCAGATATCAGTCATGTTAATGTCTCTAAGCAACATGTTGTGGTGCAAATGAGTCTTAATGTTTTCACAAATATTTGCAATACAAAGGACCTGAAATTCCGATTTGTCAAAACTGAAAAGCCATTTAGAACCAAGCACTTCCATAAATGTGTCAAATATGTAAAAACAGCCCTGACATATTTAGTGTCCACTCAGTTTATTCACCTACACTGGTACTGAAAAATAAATTTACTTCATTTTAATTCTCTGACATGGATTTCAATTTAATGAAGCCGGTCCCAATGTGAGGCCAGATGAGTCACTGCTCTGAGACGAGTATAAAGCAGTGAAAAACATTTTGAAGCATTATTACAACAGGTCCTGTTATATTTCCTGAGGATCATGTCAGTCCCTTTATATTCATCAGGTAATTGAGTCTGCTTCGCATGAGCACGATATCCACTGAGCCTTTGCGGAGGTTTCATTTTGTCCCAATTTATTTTTTACCTTCCTGCAAAGCACTTAGTATTAGAGTGAGACCAACTAAATGGCACCAGTAGCATGTTCTAAAATTAAAAAAAAAACAAACCCTCAAACACCAGAATTGATTTTCAGTGAAAAATACTGGCACAGAATTTTAAAATGGCACCCACATACATGTTTCTAGTCTTATGGTCAATTCCATTTTAATCTATTTGGATTCGTTATTTTAAGTAAAAAAAACATTAATCCAAAAGGCATAAGGTTCTTTCAGAGTTGATATTTTTATGAGGAATAGGGGTCATATCAGTTGATTAACCCACTATTGGCTTTTTAATTCTCATTTTGAAATTTCATTGTGTGGACCACTATGCTCATTTGAGTTTGAAGTGTTGCAAAATCATCTCTGATAATAGACTGGCTGGAAATGTGAAGGAACATGAGGTTCATGGCCATGGCCCCAATTTTAACTAATGTCAATAGCTACAACATATTGATTTTTATATTTGCCAAACAAGTAAATGTCTCCATTTAGCAGCAGGCCCACATGTTACATCGCAGAAATTAACCATCATAGCAATTGTCTAGATTAGAAAAACAAGGTCAATCCTATTATATCCATCTGTCCAAACATTACATAGACTTTCACTTAATTGAAATGTTTCAAACTAAATGCATTATAACATTTTCTATTAGTACTGAAAAACAAGGAGGAAAATAATGCAGTTTAAAGAGGGACTACACATCAGACAATTATAGAACTTTTTGCAGCTGCTCAGTGGTACTAATGAGAAAACCGTGTCTGAGTAGGCACAAGCACAAAGAATAATGACATGGAAAACATTAATACTGGATATTCATGTTTAAAGTTACACAAATCAAAAATGACAACAATGCAGACTCAAAAGGGTTTACATTTATTTCATAAAGGGTAACTTATTTCATAAAGGGTAACACATTCATAAATACTGAGCAGCTTACAGGCACAATCGGACTAAACAAGATGTGTTCTTCCATATAGATAATAAAACAAAACAAAACAAAAAAAAAAAAAAAAAACAACCCCAAATGTGCTCTTATAAAAACAGGGATCAAAACTACTTTGTAGGAGACTCTCATAGATGCGGATTTTAATGCACATGACAAGATTTGTTAAATGTCAATTTACAGTGTCATTTAAACCAAGCAGCAACATGTCAGTTAAATCCACAGGCTGTTGTTTCAGAGTCAAATCTAATTAGGATCCAACCATTTTCTGACTTTATTCTGAATTAAGCCTTACTGAGAAAAGTACTGCAAAAACTACTCAGCGTTTCAACAAGTTTCACTCCCCACATCTTACACAAGTTTTTTTTTTTGTTTTTTTTTTTTAAAAAGCTTGAACATCCAAGCAGGTTCAGCAAGTTGGACATAAATGAAGTCAAAAGCACAGTGTGAGCCCATTGCAACATTTCAGTCACTGTGTGTCACTGCCAACACATGCAGAGATCTTCTCCCCACAAGAGGGGGGTTGATTTGTTTTCTTCCTTCAACATATACTCCATTCAATGTTCATTCTGTCATTATCCTCCAAGTCCAAAATGATCAATCCAAAATCACAAGACACCTACACCAGAAGAGTTTGGTGGTCCAATTCCCTGATCCAAGTCTGATGAGTTGATCTGTGGCATATGGAGGACCGATCTTCCACGGACCCAGAGAATGTCCTTTACGATTTGGGGTTTGTCAGGGGGCGCCGGAACAGCAAGATGTGGGGCTCTGAGGGATTTTGTTTTTTAAAAAAGGGATGCGTTATTCAAAAGCCAATACTATCACAACAGCAGCGATTCCTTTTGTGGAGATGGCACATATCCTTCTGAACAAAGGGTATGGTACGATTTGATACCTGCCATCTCAAACCTGGAGGCTAAACTTATTGAAAAGTGTCACTTATAACAAGTAATTCCTTTTCAAAAGTTATACCCCTAACAATTTCCAGATAGAGGCACTAATCAATGTTAATGTCTTTCATTGTGTGGACAAAAATATCAGGATGGGTGGGGTGCATGATTAGAGGATCCAACCAGCTAAAAGCAGTAGTAAACAAATCACTATGAAAAAAAAAAAACAATTCCCACAAGACCAGAGTAAGCTAATTTGAGAAGTGCAAAATGTTTCAGATTGCAATTCTGTACATGCAGAATTATTAAAGTTAAAACATTTCAGTTAAGATGAAGGCTCATTTCAAAATTATACTCGGATACAATTCTTCTGTTTATACATTAGCTCTTGTCATTGTGCAATTCACTTTCATCAAATTCCCATCATTTCTAAATAAAAAGATTTATCAAAGTGTCAGTTTAGTAAAACTGTACACCTCAATAGATCTTACGGTCATAAATGTTGTATTAAAGAATCACAATTGAAGTTCTGTACACTGTAGTTATGCACCGTGTGTAAAACAGGAAACAGACCAACTTCACAGCTAATAAAGTTTTATTTCACACATTAGTGGCTCTAATATTTTTGTATGTGCATTTACTTTTTAGTATTTATGGTACTTGTGTTTATTATGATCTACTTCCAGGTGTGTAGCTCATAGTCCATTCAAGACCATTTCAGCATTTATCTGATTTCACTGACAAAACAGTGTCATATTTTGTTCCCCAAGAGGATGTAATTATTTTCCTATTGCTGATTTAGTTATTTAAAAAATACATTCAGCAATCCGAGTCATTATTGAACTTTGTCCCCTTGCCTCAGCACAAAAAATGCCAAGTCGTGAGGGGGGTGTGAGTCCCTTCCAGGACATCCCGTTTTCCTTCAGGTCACTTGTTCAGATTCACATTGACAGCAATTAATTTTAATGAATACAATACCTGGCTGGTGGATCATGTAGTGAACCCATCCTTGGCTTTGCTGGACCCCAAGGTTCCTCCACTCTGTCTCAGACATTAAGTGGGTTTTGGGCACACGTTTTGCGATCTCTTTGGGTAGCATTACATGTCTAAGAGGGGCGAGAGTGGCAGAAATAATATGTATTGTGTATCATGCATAACTTTAGATAACCAGCTTTAGTTTCTATTCAATGGCATGACTGTTAATATAGTTGAAGATGGTGTTGACATGCTACTTATTGTCGCTACGTCAGAAAAGACACACTTACCTGTATTCGTATTTGTCATCGTCATATTTATCCGAGTAGTAGATCTGTTTATGTGACATGATCTAACCTTGGTAGAGAGAGATTAGGGAGCAAGTAAAAATTTGAGAAAAAGACAGCCCAACTATTGTTGTAGTAGTGAACGTGGCAGTGCATTTTAGTTTGTGTAGCTAGCACATGCAGCTAAGCTATGTTAAACAAGCTAGCGATATATTTCAAAACCTGTCATGTAAACTAAATTGTGCTTCTTTATCCGTACACTGAGACTTAGAAGACTTTCACAGTTACCTTAAATGACTGCCAGGATAGTCTGGGGGGATATAAATCAATGATTCCCTTTTTTTCCCCCGTCCTTCGGCTGTGATATGTTCACTCTTTCTTTGTTTCCCTCTCGAATGTTTCCCAGCCCGCTTTTCACCGTTCAAAAACCCCTCGTGTCCTCCCATTGGTCAGTTGAACTACCGAAGTCTCGTGTTATTGGTCGAATTCTGCCGTCGCAGGAAGATGTCGTAACGTCAGAGCGCTCTCCCATTGGTCTGGTCTCCAGAGTGGAAAAATGTTTGTACAGGTTTTTAAAGACAATCCAAACATGACATACTTTAAATGTCATTACATAACTAGTGACCCAGATCATGTTGTTCCAGTGTAAGCATGTACTCTCTGAAAGTAAATTATATCATCATTATTGTAATTCATTAGATGAAAGTGCAACCATGATAAATTGCACAGATTTACAGTAATAATCCATATGCAACAGTTTCCTGATCTTGCTGACTTCCTGCATGATGGATTTCATCTCATTTTTCTGTCTGATGTTGGGTAAGAATATCATGTTTTGCATACATGTGTGGACTCAGTGGTATCTTTCTTTATAGAACTCCAGGGAATATGTAAAAGAACATTAAATTATGTCAAAAGGGAACATTTTATTTGAGAGAAAAATGTTTAACCAATGATTCTAAGGAAACCCATGCATATTCACCATAACTCTGAGATTTCTTTTGGTTTTCAGAGGGTGTGGTTTTGCTTCCAGCATTTCACAGATGTTTCTTGAACACATGAGTGAATGGGTGGGGAGTCTAAAGGTCCTACGGGAAGAAAATTTGACATTTTTCAGGAAGAAACCTATAATATATTATCATTTTGAGGAATTTTGGATGCTCTTACCAATGTACAAACATTTGGCCTTCAAAACATCCAGAAAACACTGGAAAACTTAGAGATGAAATACAGTCATTAGATCTGTGAAAATGAATTGTAGTTAGTTTACTTGAAAAAACAAACAAACATATTTTTAACTGCTGCGTATGAATGTAGAGATCTGCATTTCTGTGGTGCATGGAACTATACTTGATTAAAAAACAAATATTACCAATTGCACTGTTGGTGGCTGTGGAGGACTCTGGGCACCAAACATTCACATATTTCCTGAATGATATTTTTTTTTTTTTTGGGGGGGGGGTAATTAAAATCATTTTGGGAAATGAAATTCCACATTGACATTATTGTCCCAAAGACAAATTTGTCTTGAGCTTATAGTGCTGCCTGCAGCTGCAAATAACAAACTATATACAAGGTACAGTGACAGATATAACATCCATGATTCTAGAAAAACAGTCTGTGCAAAAGATACTGTCCATAACAGAAAAGTACAGCATCGCAAAACAGTATTGCACTCCTCAGTGCAGTACAGATCAACAATGAATAACAATTACATGACTGGTGTCTGTCTGTCTGTCTGTCTGTCTGTCTGTCTGTCTGTCTATCTATCTAACATACATACATACATACAAATAGTATCATATCTGTGTTTTGTTGTAAGTGGGTGGTCTCTGATTTCCTCATTTATTTTCATTTAAATCACCTTGTCAGATATCATTTATTTATACTTGAGAACATTTCCTTCAAGGGTATATCTACTTATATTTACGAAAAGGTGTTGAATAGGTTAAATCGGGGGTGTCAAACATGTAGCCTGCTGGCCAAATCCGGTCCACCAAAGGTTAAAATCTGACCCACAGGATGAATTTGCAATGTGAACAATTACACTGAAGATATTAATAATCAAAGGTGTCAAACTCATTTTAGTTCCTAACTCCAATCTTCAAAAGTTTAACCATATTATGCCTGTTATTAAATGTTTACTGTTTTTGTACATCCACTGTGATTGGTTAGTTGTATAAATGATAAGGTGACATATAGTATTGTTAAAATTGCACTAATTTTACATAAGAAATTTCAAGTTGTCAGGTTATTGACATCTTTTTGACAAAAGGATCATTTGTAAATGTAAACATTTGCAAAATTCAAATAGAGTCAAACATTCTAAGATTTTTTTTTTTAGGTCAATTCCCTAGATGCACAGGATTTTCAGAAGACTGAGATACCGTTTCTCCTGCTATTCAAATACCAGGCCACTATAAGAATAAATTAAAGTGGTATAAAAGGCAAATTATTACAGAAATAGTGCAATACAGTAATTTTCATCATATAATTTTGCTTTTTGGACTAAAACAAACAGGACATTTTGGAGCTGTCATTATTTATAGGTTATTATTATGTTATTATTTTATTGGTCTGGTCTGTTTGTGATAAAATTGGGCTGTATATGGCCCCTGAACTAAAATGAGTTTGACACCTCTTAGTTAAATATTTGACAGTGTTGTGAGTAGGTCTTATTTCATACAAACTGAGGTGTAGATGTAAAATAGACATACAAACAGTTAACTGGCTCTAATTATAGGAGAAAAGGAGTCAGATGATGAAATTATGTCCACAGTGGAGTAACCAGAGTGAAGGACAGTAGGGGTTGTCCACGCTGGTAAGTCCCTCAGTCAAATATAGCAGTGCAGACGTGTCAGTGTCCGGCTGGTCCTGTATTCCTCCCCCTCCTGTATATATACGTGCATCTTAAAGCTCAGCCCCACGCGTGAAGTTGTATTATTAAAAGCCAAGGAGCCCATCACCTGCCACTTTCACCTGCGAGCGTCAATCAAGCTGAGATGTACGTAAATCCTTCTGACACGACACTCCTCTGTGATTGGCCCAGACTGCGCTTGGAGGCGGGATCTGTTAAGCCGTACTGAAATCCTATTGGCCAGAGGCGGCTGGTCGACGTGACGCAGCCAGGAATTCCCAAAGTTCCCAAGTTCACGGGAAGAGAGCTGCGTTGTGCATAAAACAAATCGTTTTAAGGAAATAGAACAACCGGAGACTGAGGTATAAGCAAAAGGGTAATTGAAAACGCTTGTTTTTGTTTATTTGTTGGAGTTGTGGTGGTGTTTGTGTTGCTCGCTAACACAAGGGCCTGCGCGAGAACGCGGAAGAGTGGGAGTGGGAATAGTCAACCTAGCTACCGTCCTTTGTTTACCTTCATGGGTGAACCTTGAAATTGGTTGCTACAACAAACATAGCCCCCTGATTTTGCTCCATAAAACGTGCAAACTCTAAATTTAGCCATTAGACACTGTTGTGGACAAGTAAGTATTCCCATGCATGTGGTTTTGTGTGGATCAAAGAGCTGCTTGTGTCAGAGGTTTGACCATTTTTGGTCATTTTACTGGCACACAGATAGGTTGAGTGTGGATGGACTGGTCTAAATGAATGGTTGGCTGGAAATAGCACCGACGATTAGTACAGTTATGTTGTGACTGAAGCCTTTGTTTCATTGCGCAGCAGTTTGTTATGGATGCCACCACACCGTTACATAACGACAATCTGCTCTTTATCCCGTGTGCGCCGGTGTATTATGTCCAAAACTGCACGGTTATTGCATGGTTCTATCCTCCCAGACGGCAAAATGCATGAAACATATTATAATTGAAATCATTAGCGTTAAAATACTGCAGAAAGGAGGTGTAGTTTTCCATTGAGTGTACGTTTGGATGATCCGGATTAAGGATACTCATCACTTATCTGTATGTGCACTAAAACCAAGTCATGATGCTATTCCATCTAGATAACACTGGTGTAATACCCTGCAATGTAAACAGCACATAACATGATGCATTATTTCATTGAAGGCATGTTTTGTTTTGTTTTTTTGTTTTTTGTCGTAGGATAGCTGAATCCTCCCGTGCTGTGCCAAGTCGAGCCTGAAGGGGGCGATGTCTGACAACAGCAATAGCACAGGCAGCACCGGCTCCTCCACCAACAGCTGGACCCTCCTCTCCCCTGAGGTGAGACATAAAACCGGCTCAGGAAACCCTGTTCAGAGCTCTGTGTGTCTGGATATTATTTAGAGGATTTATATGTTCCCGTCTCATGAATGCAAGTTAAATATGGCAAGTTTGTACCTGCAACCCTGAGCCTCCCATAATTATAAGAACACAGTGAGAGAATTATGGTGAATGTTTGAGGAGTAAAGACACAAACACACACCAAGGTTAAAATTAGACTTTCATGAGGTCATCAGAATCAGACTTTTAACCCTTAAAATGTCTCAAACAAGACTTTGATAGCTCTTAAAACTTTGTTGGTTTGAGTTGGTTGAAGCCTGTCAACCATTAAAAGAAATAGAAATCTGTTGTGTTATATTAAGCTGCCACCATTATTGTTTTTTATGCGTGTTAGGATTATCCTGAAGTCAGACTGAAGTAGGACATGATTATATTTTCTTTCTAATGGTCTTAAAAAGTCTTACACAGACCTGTGGGATCCCTGGAAGTATGTACACATTAATTAATCTTGTTTTTTTGGGGTTTTTATTTTTCTTATTTTTAACAAACCTAAACCAAGCTTAAAGTTAGACTCTCAGCAGGTCATCAGAATCAGATTTTTATTGCTTAAAATGCCAGAAACAAGACTTTCCGAGGTTATAAAACTTTGTAGGAAAATATTAACTCTGTGTAATGGTCTTAAAAAGTTTTTGATTAACCAGTTGAGACCTGTGGAAACCCTGGAAATATATGCACATTAAAGACTCAAATTAGATTTTAACAAACACAAAACAAGGTTAAAATTAGTTTCAACAGGTCAAGTTTTCAGATTTGCAAGCCTTAAAATGTATCCAATAAGAATATGTTAGGTCTGGATTTGGTTGAAGCTTGTTAACAATAAAAACTAAAGCTGAAACCTGCTGTTCTGTAAACCTGCCAACATTATTTTCTTTATGCATTTTGTGATGATCATCAAAGTCAAGTAGGAAAAGATGAAATTGTATTCATAATGGTCTTACTAAGTCTTAAATGAACCAATCGAGACTTGTGGGAACCCTGGAAATGTGTGCTCATTCAAGACTCTTATTAGAATTTAACAAGAAGACTAAAAAGGGCACTCCACTTGTTAACCTGAAGGCCGATCTCCTTGGATTTTCTCGCCACAGGAAGCAGCTGTTGAGAGTGTTGGGCCAGTTGATGACGGCACTGAGAGTCTGGGCGATGTCCCCAGTCTCTCTGAGGAGTTGGCAGGTACTGAGAAGCTGTGGTTAGGGTTGTGGCAGTATTTATCACTGTTTAAGATTGAATTCACTGCTTGTCAACTGGTTCTGAATTTAACTTCTGCGTGACGTTGTAGGAGCTGCTGCAGAGTTCAAACCCACTGACATTCCAGTAGAAACTATCCTGTCTGAGGAGGGACATCAGGTTGGTATACGATGAACATTGCAGGAATCCAATCAAGGCTTCTGCCCAATAAAGCCCAATGATTAAAGAGTGTGACATACTGTAGATAATGTAATCTGGGGGTAAATGGATTCACCAACCAGTGCTGGAACAGTTTTATTTTCTGTTTCTTTGAAGATGAAGATTTGAGATAATAGATCACGTAACACTGTTAAAGATAAAGCTGTGGTTTCGAGGGATTTCCAGTCTATATTAAATCTGATATTTTACAAAAGCAGCGTACAGTCGGGCCCACATTTCAGATGTTTGTGACATTTCACATGGTTGTGAACATCTAAATGTCCCTCTAAACTTCCCATACTTCATCTGAGACGATACATTATTACATTGCAACTATGTGAGATAAATCCCAAAACTGAAAACAGATTCATGTGTCAGAACTATATTTTTCCTTCTATTTTACCTGGATTCCCTGGAGATAAAGGAGTTCAAATTAACTCCAGTAGCTTCAGCAGTTACATACTGTTAACACACAGATACTGCACTAGTAATAATCTAATGTGGTTTTTTTATACAATACTATATCAATAATAACTGAGTCTGTACATTTATTTCAGTTACTACATTTTTCTGCTCTTAAGTTGGATTTTTCATGCTGTATTTGTACTTGTAATAAAGTATTTATGAGTATTTCTGCTCTATTTGTATTTTAACATAAAGGCTCTGCATGCTTCTTCTACCACAGACATTAACAAACATAATCACTTTTTGCACTGAAGGTTAATTTTCTTTCTTATTTGCTTTTTTTTCCTCCAGATTTGTCAAGAGACATCTCCAGAGTCCAGTGAGGGTCCCATCCCTTCCAGTCCCAGCCGGCTGAGCCCATCCCCCTCCCACCTCCTTGACCCTTCAGAGGTCGACCTGGAGAGTCAGCCTCCAGTTATCCATGATATTGTAACCAGCTCTCCCAGTGACAACGAACACCTCGGTGCCATTCCGTTTGTCACCAACATCGATTTGGGGACTCCACTTGATATTCCTGCCTGTGAGCTCCTCCCAGTTGAACCTGAGGAGTCCTGCACAGACGTCCCTGTGTCCACAGATGTCCCTGTGTCCACAGAACCAGTGTTTGATATGCCTGCTGATACTGCACCGATTAGTTCAACGCCTGCTGAGGAGAGTCCTGTCTTCCCCACAGAACCAGAGGTTAATGTCCCCACAGAGACCCTTACAGCAACTGACTCTTCTTCTCATGTTGAAGCTGATTTCAACTTCAGTGAAGACAGAAGTGAGCCACCGAGCTCAGTCCCAGAGAGCGATGCGACACAATGTCCCACTGATAAGAGTCCTGCTCCAACTGAGGAGGCAGGGGACTCAGCTGTGGAAAAAGAGGAGACAGAACCATCTGAGACAGTGACCCAGGGTGTGGAGGAGGAGGAGGAGGAAGGAGAGCAAGGTATGGGATTTTAGATTTTAGATGCACAACAATCATCAGGACTTGACACTAGTGTGACCTTTTGGAGAGCAAAAAATCAGAAGTAGCTACAAGTATTTCCTCATCGATAATATAAACAGATCTACAGTATCCAAACAGAGCCTCCTGTTTTGAAGAATGATAGTGAAAGAGAATGCCAGCTACTGAGTAGTTCTACTCTTGTCGTGGCAAGTAGACACACCCCTTTTTTTTTTTTTTTTTTATATGTTCCTCTAATCTAAACAAAAGAAAAATAAATGTGCAGGAAGATTACTTACAGCTATTATATGTAACATGCCAGAATCAAAATCTGTCAAATCAGCCAGCCGTATGTTATATATTTTGTTTACTTGTGTGTTTATGTTAAACTAAATGTTCAATTTCAGAAAATGCATAATTTTATTCAATATAACGGCCTGTCTGTGGATTTATATTCCCTTAAGCAAACTTTAGCATTGACCTTTATTTTCTTAATTAACGGTGAATGACATACACTTTCATCAATTTCATATTTGCATAATTTTGATTAGTTAACTCATCATTAAACATGATTTATGCCTGAGTCATGTCAGATGGATTTTTATTGGCAGTGACAATGACAACTCCCAAAATCAAACTATTTGTTTTATTGCAGTTTTCACACCAAAGGCTGCATCATTAGCTTTGAGAAAATATCTGCAGAATCCTGCATGAGAATAGTTGAAGCTAAATTAACCAGCGTGTCCTGGAGCAGAAATGATCTGCTGTGCCATGACAAACTCCATATTGTGTTTGATTTATAGTTTTTCTACACTGCACAGATTTGCTGTGTGCAGCTCAGTTAAACACAATTTAAATTAGGAATAAGTTTCATTTAAGCACAACAGGAGCTAAGTTATAGAACATACCATCACAGAAAAAAATATTAGACCATCAAATATCATCAAAAATAATAGTTCTGCAATCCAGTCCTAACTCCTGTGTATCATGTGACTAAAACAGACAGAAAAGAAAACATGGAATGTCATAGATGCCATAGATATTGATGTAAGAACTGAAGTGATTTTGGTTTTTATCAAGAAAACATGGTAAATGGATAAATATCAGCTCTGAAATTAAACTATTATAAGATATTTTTGTTGTTATCATTATATTTGGCCAAACAATTGAATCTTTAGTTGTACCAGGCATTAAAATGAACAAGAAATTGAGGAAAACAAAGGTTGGTCGAACAATTTTTTTCAGTGACTGTACATCTTGACCAAACATCTCAAAGTCACAGCTCCATCTCGATACTTTTATCATGTCATATGATGTTGTGCTATAAAACCCATTCTCATAAAAAGCTACTGTTGATCAGTTTTCCATAATCCAGCTAGGACACATCGAACTCAGGGCTTTTGTTTGTACAGTTTTCCACTTTGCCTGATAATGCAGATTTAAAGAAGTGTTTCATGGCTTTTTTTTAATTAGCCATAGTTGATAGAACCAGAAAATGAGAACCTCTTGCGGAAGAATTGGTTTACATGTTTCTTATCTGTGGCACGCTAGCAGCGCCAATGTGATTTATCAGTGTGACAGAGAAGCATACATCCTGCTGAGAAAATGGGAAACAGCCATGCATGAAATTACTGTTGTTGTAATTTAGTGAGAAAATGTCATACATTTCCATGAGCAGCATATTTTGTCAGCCCCTTTTTACATGCTGTTTACACACTTT
Source organism: Ostorhinchus rueppellii (assembly GCA_030068375.1). Taxonomy (NCBI): domain Eukaryota; kingdom Metazoa; phylum Chordata; class Actinopteri; order Kurtiformes; family Apogonidae; genus Ostorhinchus; species Ostorhinchus rueppellii. Next base: position 37,176,989 of record JAQQZY010000003.1, read on the forward strand.
TGTGTTGTTTTGCAGTTCACATTGTGACTAATAGTTTGATATTTAAAGTGTGACAGTATTTGCCAGTAGATAATTTGATTCTTGGAGAGTGCATTTTTTTTTCTCCTTTTTTGCTACTTTGTTGCCAAAACTGTCTAAATGATTTGCTGAAGTACCTCCCATCCACATCTGAGTCCATGTGGCTTAGGTTAAGACTCAGTCTCATGATCACTTCTGTCATATTTGTCTCATTTAGAGCCATCCAGTAGCTTTGAATATGGTGACACAATTAGCCACGATGATGACGACGGACTAAGACGGAGAAACGTGCCCGCCTTCGAGGCTCTGAGGCCGAGAACATCAGATGAGGAGGATGAGGAAGAGGAAGTGGAGTTCAAGCTTATGGAGAAGAAGAAAGAGGAAAAACCCTGGCTCTCCTTGAACACGTGCATTGCAGGAGCTCTGGTCCTGCTGTTCCTCGGTTCCCTCTTCCTCTCAGGTGAGTTCCTCTCCTGGCTGACTAACCAGGCTTGCTTCTGCTTTGGTGTTCAAAAAAGAGGGACTGCTTTATTACAGTTCATCTCTGGGCTAATGGGAAAACACAACACTGTTTCTATTATTGCCTATCAATATATGATGCATATTTAACTATTTTAAATAAATGTTAATACGTTTTATTAAATTGCTTGATTCTCTTTCTGACGACAACACCAGAGTCTGATTAATCAGCACGGCAAGACATTTTACAAACTAACAGCAGAACCCTGTTCCTATTGGGGCTAATATTAGACTTCTAAATATGCAAATTACTGACTTTAGCTCTGTTTGCACAGGACTAACATTACCTGTGGACATCTGGTAATTTGTAATAATTGTAGAGGTAGTCTTTGAGCTTAAACCAGTGTCAATCTGTCACGTCTGTAATTTGTAAACCAAAAATTCCACCCAAATTACCTACCACATTTCAGAAAACGCAGAGGTCCTGTTACAATATTAGTCCCATACAAATGAACAAATCTCTGGCTGTTTCCTGGTCAAGGATGATGGAGGCTGCGCTGGTGATTAAAGAGCAAAGTTTTACAGGTTTTGGATGGAAATGTCGCAGTATAGAGAGACCAAACTTAAGGAACACTTTTCTTTGTGGTGAGATCTGAACTGGGGAATAATATCAGTGAATTCAAGTAAAAAAAGACTTCACTTTTCTCCTGTGAATACACCACATGAAACACAGATGTGATGTTATGAACAGGGTGTTTGACATTAATAGCATGAAGGTGTTTGGAAATGCGATCCTGATTTATTTAATTCATTTAATCAATCATTTCAGTTCTCAGTATAACTCATTCAGTTATTTATTACTTTGACTTCAATGTTCAATTCTATGAAAATCTTTTTTTGTTTTGAGTGGGTGGTGAAATTAGCTGATTATCACCTTTTTCCTTTTAAAAACTATTATAGCTGTATCCACCACTGTCTGTCAACCTCTAACACACAAAGTTCCAGCTACAAAATCTAAATAACAGTTTCTTGGTTGCAGCAATAATGGTCCCTTTTAAATAAGTGATATTTAGCTTTTTTTTTAAATGAAATTCTTCATTTTCAAACATTTCCCTGTGCTCTACATAAACTGTAAATGCTCTGCTTGGGTCTGAATTCTTCATTAA
>JAQQZY010000003.1:37189155-37200419 GCA_030068375.1 Ostorhinchus rueppellii
TATCTATCTATCTATCTATCTATCTATCTATCTATCTATCTATCTATCATGTCTTACCAGTTAAGCTTTTACGGTGCATGTAATAGCTGGACAAGAAAAATATGCAAACTCTGCACAGAAAAGTCCCACCAGCCAGTGTTGGAATCAAACCCAGGACCTTCTTCCTGTGTGGCCACACTTAACTAACTTCCAATCACCATCAAAGTAACTGTAAAGACTAAAACAACATTTAACCCGTTGACGCCCGTTGACGCAAATTCGCATCAAACCCCCACCCCCTGCTCCAAAATGCAACCAAAATACTATCTACTTTAAAGAATAAAGAAAAAACTCAAGTCAAATTTTTTTTTCCACAATTACAAATCAGTTGAGGCGTTAAGGGGTTAAACTGCACATACACTGTAGTGGTGACTGATGTGTACAAATAGGAAGAAAAAGAAGAAAGTATCAGAAAACAAAACTATTCCAGCTTTAACTATCTATCTCTGTCTATCTAATGTCATTGTCTTGACCTCTCCCCTTCCCCAGACAGAGGAGTCATGGAGGATGCCATTAAAACCATGGTGAAGGTCTACCTGAAGTCGTCCAAAGGAAAGGAGAGTCTAGGAAAGAAAGAATTCCAAAACCTTGTCAAGAGCCAGCTTGGCAACATCCTCTCGGTTAGGACACTTTTATTGAACCTCTGTGAAAAGTTACCAGCACTTGCATTGTTATATAACCCCCACCCACCTACCCACCCCTCACAGAAAGCACTCATCAGGCTTGTATTAGCACTGGACGGACTTAAGCTGTCTGGGTTTTGACAAATAGTGGTGTAATGTAGAGTATGTGAATGGGAAAAGTAATCTGACATGATAGAATGACATTATAATGTAAATAGACCGGGGTCATTCACTAATCGTGTATTTTGATTTCACCAGTGACAGTCCAGGTAGAGTTACAACTTATTATCATGCTGTATTGTCTCATGGGTTTCTGTGTCTACATCCAGGATGCAGACAGCAATGAGGCGATCAAACAAATGGGCCAGGGCTTGGATGCTAACCATGACGGCAAACTTGGCTTTGAGGAGTATATGAAGCTGGTTGGCTACCTGGCGGTGTCACTCAGCGAACAGCGCAGTATGACCCAGCAAGAGCCCACCCAAAACGCAACCACCACAGAAGGGGTACAGAGCGCCGCAGACAAGGAGGAGGAGAAACCAGAAGCAAATGCAGAAGTAAAGGAGGAGGCAAAACCAGAGGTGAAAGAGGAGGAGAAGAAAGCAGAAACACCTGCAGCAGAAGTGAAGGTAGAAGCCAACGCAGAACCAAAGGTCGAAGTAGAGGCAGGAGCAAAAGCAGAGGGAGAGACGAAGCCAGAACCGGTGAAAGAAGAAGAGAAACCGGCGGCGGAGGCTCCGGCGGTAGAAGCACCGGCGGCGGAGACGGTAGCAGCTGCGGCCGAAGCGGTCGTCAAAGAGGAGGTGAAGGAGGAGGAAACGGTAAAAGTGGAGGAAGCGACGGAGAATCCGCCTGCAGCTGCGGAAGAAGAAGAAGGGGAGAAGAAGACAGAGGAGGCGGCCTCATAGGGGACAATCCATCACTTCACCCAAAGCACACGACATGCTTAGACTCAACACTACACAACACACAGCATTAGTAATGTCCAAGACCGATGGTGAGCCACTAAAGATGTGTTTTACTACACACAACTTCGAAATATAAAATAAAAGTAAAAACACTACGAACATAGCTCTGAAGAAAATACATCCCTTATATATGATAAAAAAACATGTACGTGACAGTAGAACTATTGCTTTGTACTACTACTACTTACCACTATGTCCATATGTACAGCATGTGCATCATATTATATAGAACATTTACCTCATTATGATAATATACTATGATAGCATGCAGACATACACTACATGTGCATGCCAAATCCCTGTGAAAAGTAGGATTCCCCTGCAGCAGCACACTGACATATGTGTCCTTGTGGTCACTAAACACACCACTGCAACTGAGGCGTCCCTTCCTCAACTTGTCACGCAGCCATAACATTTCTGCAGTCGAACATCAGCAGTTGACACCCTACTAATGGCTTAAAGGTTGCACGAACACTTGTTTCCATATGGTTGAAGCGAACATTTGAAATATTGCAAAAAAAAAAAAGAAAATGCAAAGTAGGAGTGTTTCCATCAGTTTGTTTGGTCTGTGTTCATCTTTAAGGGAGGAAACAGTTGATGTGGGGTGAATGTTTTAGCTTATTTGGAAAAAAAAAAAAAAAAAAAAAAAGATGTTTCCCATTAACATGTGGCATTAACTGTTTTGTTTTTGTTTTGTTTTTCCAAAAGCGCTTCAAGCAAGTGTGAAAACTTATCGCAAAATGGAAGTTTTTCTCACTTTCCATCCACTTTTTCTTGCTTTAGAATCCAGAAATCCGTCGATGGAAACACCTTCATGCTCTCACCTTTTAACTCACTTTGCTTTGGAGCTGATTTAGCACGACAATAAACAATCTATTTTGCAGAATCTTTGCATTCCCTCATGGTTCTGTACTTTAAATCCCATCATGTACTTCCTTTTTTTCTGTTTCTGGTCTCCTCACTTTGACTCTCTGTCTCTTTTTTTCTTCATAAATCCCACTTTGTGATTGATTTAACCCTCTGTTCATTATCTCACCCGTAGAAAGCCATAGATAAGAGGCTGAAAGATCATATGAGGTCCTTAGTTAAATAATTAAGGTTGTAGGAATCCACACCTGAGGACTCTCACAGCCAAAATAGGGTCCCGTGGGAGTGGGCTGACAGTTAGAGGAGCAGGTCAGAAGTGTTCATGCAACCTAATCCACCAGGATTAGAAGTGCTAAAAATAACACGATAGCAAACACTGAGATGCCGAGAGACACTTTACAGGGGTCACTTGATTTTTCCTCGATACGCTGTTAGTGTGTGCTCCAGTATTTATATTGGTCAAGCTCAACTGATGGAACCTTAAGGTGCTTCAGGTCTCAAAACTTGACATTTGCTCGTGGTTTCTTGTTGTTTTCCGCTGGTTCTTGCAGCATTTGTTCAGGTTTGTTTGCCGGTCACACCCTCATACAGTTTAATAACCCTGTTTGACCTGCAACTGGATCCTGATGTCCCAGGCTTTGGGACGCTGCTGGATTAAGCATTTGATGGGTAACACACCCTAGGACACAAACAATTACATGAAAGTAATCCCGGGCTTCAGCGATCCTGCCGTTTAGATGAGGTGGTAGTGTCAGAGAGATGCTTTTGTTGTGTGTTTTAAGCCAAAATAGAATACTGAGCCATCATGAGTTTATGTGGTATGACCTTTTATGCCAGTGTAATACATAAGACATTGCATGCTATCAGAAATTTATTTTGTTTAGACTTGCTATTGTATTACCATTGTCGTGGCCATTACTTAATTTATACATGGCCGTAAATTTCTGCTACCACTTTGTATTTAACTCTTTCTTATTTGGACCACTATGGGTATCACTTGAAAATAAAAAAAAAATGTACTTCTGTGTCACATTATATGCAATTTGTTAATTACATTTTAATGATTTTTAAATAGTCTGATCATGAATAATGTACCCGTGAGAAAAGGGCTCATGTTGCAAAGCGTGCTATGTTATAGGTCTATGTTGTCAGCTACATAGTGCTTGAGGAACATTTTAGGCACAATTCCAAATGTGTACCTTATGCACTGGAACAGCACCTGGCACTTCAAACTGTTCAGCAGCAAAATGGGCGAGACAAATAAACCTAAGTCATGTGGTCACCCTGCCTCACTGTGACACTCCCATTGTAAATACACTCTCATTTACACTCTGCTCAGCCTTTAATACTCATAGTACACTGTTTCTTGCATGATCTTTGTCTACTAACAAACATCGTATTGGACGTTTGGGCTATTTTTTTTTACTATGTTATTATTTGTATTAATAAATTTTTTATATCAAAAGGATTATCATGGTACTTCCTGTGAATAATGGAAACATATCAGTCTCTTGCACCATTAACAACAGGCCTAACACTTGCAGCTTGTGTATATTAAAGGAACAAGCTGCAGTGTATTTGCTATCCTTATAGGCCGGGCGTGTTTTGTTTTTGTTTTTTTAACACAAAATCTCTTCTTTGTCTTTATATTCAAGCTGTTTTATTCAGATTTTTCTTCAACAACTGAAAAGGAAACAGTAAAATCCACTTTACTGATATATGAATACAACTTGACTTGCACTATCACCATTTTTTTTTTTTTTTTTTGGATTTAAAGAGAACAGACCAGGGTCTAAACGTTATCTGGAAATTATTTCCTTGCAGCTGTTGCTTCAACCTAAATGTAATAGGCAGATAAGTGGTCTGATTCAGATATCTAGAGCCTAAACCTCCTGCCCTGGCAGTAATGTAACCATCCCATAGTGTAAACCCCACCCAAGCTCAGCTCCATGTAGATTAAAAACATGCTGGAACGAAACAAGGCAGATCTGCAGCAGGGAGTGTTTGCAGCCTTATTTTCATTGCCTCACAATAAGGCTCATTCATTCACACAGAAGGAGATAAAAGCCTTCCAGTGGATGTAAAACGTCTACAATAAGTGCACGGATGTACTTTTAGACTCAAAATGGGACTGTTCTCATTCTGTGCAGCCTTTTTTTAAATTTTGCATTTATTTACTCTATACAAGAAGGTGTGTGTGTTTAGCAGATGGACTCATTCTAGTTCACTGTCATGTCCATTAAACTACATTAAACTAGTATTTCAACTTCATATGTAATGCTGTATCATTTTTTGCTTATTCTATGTAAACGTGTAATGAATAATATTGAATAAAACTGTGACAATAAAATAGTAAAGTCTGTGGTCTATTCCTGTACAGTCTCTGTTATTTGCATTCATTTAGCTGTCCATGGTTATTATTGTTACCAAAATCTATAAGAATAAGGAAAACTCGGGCAAATGTTTAGTTTTATGCAAGAGGTGACTAAAAGTGTACGATGTGTTCACAAAATAACAAAAATATCTTGGATTTTTGACTTCCAGGTGTATTTTGCAGAATAGTTTCAGCCTGTATTCTAGAAATGTAATGTAATAGTCATTAGAAATTGGAATATAAGGTTGTTTTTGAGCATCAGACCAGGTTTTTATGTAACTTGTCATTGAGAAAATTAGGTTTTTTGGGTTTTTTTTTTTGTTCATTCATTTATTTCATTGTCACTCATTTACAAACCAAAGTAAACCATTCATTCATTCATTCATTCATTAATATGCACCTTATTTCCTTATTACGTGTGTAAAGCAAATATTTGTTGTGTTGTGTCTTTTGCCACATTCTGACTCACATTTGCATCCAAGAAATAGCCTTAGATGTCACATCTATTACAAAAAATTAACAGTAAAACAATTTTTATTATCAAATTAATAATTCTATTTGCTGTAAATGCCTGACTTTATGGACAGTTATTTATTTATTTATACACACACACACACACACACACACACACACACACACACCCTGGACTCTGGCCTGAAGATAGATACCCTCCTGAGACATTTTTGTCCTCTGCAGTGGACAAAAATTTCACAGTTTTGCTTAAAAAATGTTGTCTGTTGAAAAGAACATTCCATCGATAAATAAATAAATAAATAATTTTAAAAATGTATCTGGAAAGAATTGTAGAACTATGCAGTTTCCAATCAAGACAACTGTTTTAATGTAAAAAAAAAAAAAAAAAAGCTACAACCTTTACATTAATGGGTCTCAAGAAGATGTTAAAATGATACAATGTGTATTTGGTTGAGTTTTTTTTGAATTGTACATATACAAAAAGAAGCACCAAAATGAATAAATACTGGAGTGAAATTATTGAAAATGTGCTGTTGAAACTGTTTAAAACTAAACTGTTCTTGAAAAGAACAATTAACTGAAAAATGAACTGAGAGGAGAACATGCACTGTTGTACATGTGCGTGTTTTTTGTTGTTTTTTTTCTTGTGACTTTTTGTTTTTCTGTATACGTGTGCTGAAAGGAGAACAGGAGAGAAAGCACCTGCAAAGAGAGAGGGGAGGATAGAGATACAGAGGCAGCATCTACGTAAGTGGGTGAAGTTGTTTTGGGGTGGGGGCGGGGGTGGAGGGGGAGGACAGGTGATATTTAAGCCACTGGCAACTCTCTCCCCATCCATCTTTGCCTTGGCTCTGTCCCCTGCATCTCTTCAAAGACAAAGGAGGCCCTCCATCAACACTCAGGTAAGACAGACAGCTTGGAGCGCTCGCTTTGCTGTACTTTCTCCTCTTTACCTGATGATGGTTTTCTTTTAAAAGTAAATCAAAGGATGTATTTTCTCTATTGTGCAGCAGCTGAGCAGAATAGAACAGTGAAATAATAAACTTGAAAGGACTGGGACTTTGGGAGGACTCTGACAGACTGAGTTCAGTGTTTTTGGACAAACTATTTAGGTTTTTGTTTTGTTTTTTTTGTGGATGTTTACTGGAAAAGGGCATTGGAGAAAGATGCTCATGAACAAAATATGTTAAATGTGTGTAATCAGTTGGTATTTGTCATGTTGTACTGATAAATGATAAATGCTTTTATTGTAAATTGAATATGGAAGAATTGACAGACAGTAACTATTGGGATCAATTACAATGTAAACAGTATTTAATTATTAGTATTAGTTATTTAACTTCATTAGTCTGTTGTAATCGAACCTCAGAAAAGCCCGTTTAAAGGTCAATCAGTGATCAGTCAGTGGGTCAGAAACATTCTTTCTTCATTCAGATGGGATAGTCATATGCATTATTACCATACTCAATATTGTGTTACTGATGACATTTTGGTCTCCATGGTTTCCTATTGTATTGTATCAGTCAATGAGACAGATGACCCCTATAGATTTTCCATTTAGCCAGCTGTGGTGTCCACTACACTCCTTTTGTCTCTACAGCCTACAACTCTGACCTCTCTAGGACAGTGCTCTGCAGTATGAGCACGAGAGGCGATAATCATGGACTGACATTAGTATTCCTGTCTCCTTTTGAGATCAGTAGCAGTTTATAAATCATGCACAGCAAGAGTGATGGCCAGGGCACATTGTTTTATGCATTTAAGGATTTTTTTTTTTCCTTCAGAGACTTTCTGTCTTTGAATGAAAGGGCCTTAAACTTTACACTTGAGTTTCAGAGTTCGGTGACCGTCTGGCTAAGTGAGCGTAGAACTGAATGAGCTCATCTGTATACACAGTATGTGTGCACAAGTTGGTGTTTATGCCGCCACCTCAAGTTACTCGCCCCCAGACAAGTTTTGTGTTTCACTTCTAGTTTCTATTTGAATGATAAGGCTGTTGTTACACAATCAACAGACAGAGGACATGTTTTACACTGAGGCTTTTCACCAAAAGCACCAAGTGTTAGATAGGTTGCCAGTTCAACTTAACACAAGGACCCTGAAAGCAGCTCAAATGTCTGTTTGCAGGGACTGAATGAGCATAAAGTGTGTAGGTTTTTACATGCTGAGAAATGGAGTCTTTCATGGTAAAATTGACATAATTGACAGTGACTTCTGTGTCTGTGTGTGCACAGTCTCTCCACGAGCCCATCACAAGGAGTTCCAAGATGCCGGACACAATGTGTGTAAGATTGTTCGAATGCTTTTCCAAAGATTTTTTCCATCTTTTCATCCCAACCTCTGAAACATAAAACCCAGTAAGGTCACACACGCACTGTCTAGAATACCAAAATTAGGGTCAGTAATAGCCTCTGCTCTACACGTAGAGTGTTATTTGACCCCTTCTTTAGAAATGGGAAAACCTCTCTCCTGTTGTTTCCTACTGTCCATCCGTCTGCCTGTCCATCTATCACTTTGTCTTTGAGGTGGCTTCACCCTTGATTGCTATGTGACCGCACATGCAACTGGGGCTGGAGAGGGCATTTTGTAGCAGAACCTGACCTGTTGACTTGACATATTTGCAGCATGTCCAAGGAACCCTCTTCCAACTTGGAGAGCGCCATGCAGATGCTCATAAAGACCTTCCACAAGTACTCGGGGAAGGAGGGCGACAAGTACACGCTGAGCAGGGGGGAACTGAAGGAGCTGTTACTAGAGGAGCTGGGAACTTACTTAGGGGTAAGAGAAGTGTGCAAAGACTCCAATATGTGCTTTTACACACTAACACACCAGTGCAGTTTGCAAATATGCATTGATGCTCTGAGACACAAGTGAAGGTATGCACTCACATAGTCCCACACAAGTACAGACAGGCCTCTGCACTGATGTATGCCCACACTCACATAACAGAGGACACATTCTTAACGCTCGCTCTCTCTCTGTATTCCCCACTAACAGAGCGGCAAAGATAATGAAGCAGTTGAGAAGGTGATGAACGACTTGGACGCCAACAACGACGGGGAGGTGGACTTCACTGAGTTCATCATTCTGATGGGTGCTCTCACGGTCGCCTGCAACGACTTCTTCCTGGAGTACAAAACAGATGAAAAACCCACAGGCGAGTCGGCGGAGAAGAAAGATTGAATCAGTGCAAGAGAGGAGGGAGAACAGTGGGAGGGAAAGATGGAAAGAGGGAAGGAAGAGGGAAAATAACTGTAAATCAATAGAGATAGGGACAGTTTTGCAACAGATTTTTGTCTTATGCAATTTGTAAACACTCTAACTACACATGGCTGGATGGCTGAGGGAAGAGTTCCAGCAGGGACTTTGTGGGTCCACGAAATGTGGGACGTTCAGCACAAGTAGTGTTTTCCCTCTGCAACTGTTTTTCATACCACAGCATATCCGGAACTAGTTGCACTGCTCTCAAAGCTGTGACTGACTACGCATACACAACAGGGTATATTCAACTTTGATCTTCTTCTAACTCTATATTCAACACATTTGACAGGTTCTGGTACGTTCTGAATGAGGCTCTGGAAGGGAAGGCAGTGTTTTGCAGAATGCACAACAGGATGTTTGAGAGTTTCTTGCATATGAGTAATGTCGACATATATTAAATTACAGATGATCATATTATTGTATGTACTCAGTGTTGAAGATGAGAATATAATGTAACCCTTTTCTTGCACCTATTTTGTAATCTATTTTGGTAATAACCAATGCATTCTTCAAATTATTAAACATGGCATTTAACCAACTATTAATTGTCATCTGTTTGGTTTTAAATACTTTCATATCCCCCATCCTGCACAAGTATGACGACCTCATTTGCTTATGTGGCTTAAATTTCTGCACCTGGAACTCCAGTTGAATGGTGCAGAGAGAAACAATGTCAGCAACCTGCGAGTGTGAGTTATTGTTTGAGTGTCCATGTGTGTGTGTGTGTGTGTGTGTGTGTGTGTGTGTGTGTGTGTGTGTGTGTGTTGGGGATTCCCACAGAGTAAACTGCTCCAGCTCACACATCCTGCCAACAATATCCTGCAAGTCTTGTTCCACTAGATATAAGCTGACCCAGATGTTTGACTTGGATCTGCATGGAAACCGTCTTCAAAAGCGAGAGACAGAGGGAGGAGAAAGAGAAAAAAAAAAGAGAGGGAAAGAGGGTGTGAGGAAAGACAAAGTGTGTTTGCATGCGTGTGTGTTTGTGAATGAGAAATGGACAGAGACTTCAATTTATGGAGAACATCAGTCAAGTATGTAACTTGGAAAGCAGTGGTATAATCACAGAGGAATGTTCAAGTTGCTGTGACTGAGCGTAGTAGCTGTGGCTCAGTGTCTCCAAGCAGACACACACGAGTAAATCAACACGTCTCTTCCACCTCATTGGCTTTTACTGCTGCTCATCAGCTTTAAAGTAGAAAAGGAAGAGGCGCTAAACAAACAAAGCACACGTCGTATCATTTCTACCAAAGCGTTTTCCACACTTGTGTGCTTGAACACTCATGAACTCTCCTTTTCTTACCTGCAGCAACATTAACAAACTGATTATAGGTCAGTCAGCGGCTATGGGCGTGGTTCAGCCTATCTGCTTTCATTCCTCTGCGCTCCATGTTCCCCAAAAGCATCTTTTTGATTGGGCGGTTTGAATGTTTGCGCTCGCTCTATGTACGCGGCTTGCAGATAGGTAAACAATTCAAAACCAAACACAGCCCAGGACCGTTAACCCCGTCGTGGCCTAAAGGGAAACAATCAACTGATACGTCTTTGAATCGCCTCCATTACCTGCCTTCTCATGACAGAGAGTTCATTATTTCATCAAGTCGGACAAAAGACATGAGGAAAAACACTGCAAACATGCAACAACACGTGGGGATAAAGGCTGTTCAGCTGCTTTTGTTGCTTTGTCGTTTGCTGATTCAGGTTTTATGCACGAGTCTTTACAAAATTCTTTTTTTTTTGTGATGAACTGTTTTGATTCATTTTTGAATTTCAGTTTAACAAAAATAGACAGATTCAACGTTACGAAATTTCATCACACACAGAACACACCCCTCCCCGCTTCTCCCCACCCTTATTTACCTCATTATGGAACACACAACCTGCCATGGAGCGTCTGAAGAACAAAATAATAATCCAAATAACTGAAATAAACTGGATGTTAATCAGGATTATCCCCTTAATGCCTGGATTTATTTCCAATTATGGAAAAAAAATTTCACTTGTGTTTTTCTTTCAAGTAGATCGTATTTTGGTTGCATTTTGGATTTGGTTTGATGCAAATTTGCGACAATCAGCATCAAGGGGTTACAAACCGAACATACAGAGTTACCATAGATGAGGGTCTCAAAAGTCACAACAGTAGTTTCTTAACATCTTTTGCAGATTTTTTCCACATCTCCAGTGTTCTAAACTGAGCATTATTAACACAGGCTGATGACCCCTCCAGATAGACCACCTCCTGAAGGGTTTTATTGATAACTGGTGGGTTAAAAACTATAATTCATTTTCCTAAATTCTTATTTAATATGTTAAGAAGAACTGCTTCATTAACCCATAAAGACCCAGTGCTACTTTTGTGCCAGTCCCCAAATCATTTTTTTCACTATTTTTTAACATTTCATAAGTGATTTATCCCCATTTGTTCTAATGTTATGCTCAATATTTTACATTCTCAAGTGAAAATCAGATATATTCCTACATTTCATTCATTGATCATGATTGATGTCCATAAATCTCAGATGAAAGTTGAGGGCTATTATCTCAAAAACAGAGAAAATGGAGGAAAAAGTGACTTTTCCGGTAAAAATCTATCATTAACTGAACATAAACCCAGTGTGTCCATCCACTGTCATTGATCCAACTCCATGGGTTTTACTG
>JAQQZY010000003.1:37272610-37283496 GCA_030068375.1 Ostorhinchus rueppellii
TCTTATGATAAATTTAATCCCCAAACATATAAATTTTTGAATGAATGAATGCTTTTGATAGTTGTCAGGGCACTTCAACATTTACTCAATTTGTTCAGCTTTCCTGAAAAGAAAAAAAACACCAAATATTTTAGGAGACTTATTTCTTAGTTTCTCCTGAATACAACTGTGGACTTCACTTTGATTTAATATACTGTATAATGTTTGTAACAGTGTTTAGTCGCTTTTCTGATCAAGCATGTGCATCTGTACATGACTAAAATATGGATTTTTTCCCCCCTTTTTTAAAATTGTATTTTCAGTGTAATAATTATTTTTGACATATGCTCAAGTTAAATTATATGTTGTATTTTTAACTGACATAAAACTTTGCAAAACAAGGAAATTAATTTGTAAAATGTTAAGCATTAAAAGAAGTATATCCTTAATTGCAAAGTTCACACATATCTAGATTATGACTAAAATTCTGAAGACTGTGATACAAAACAATTACATTGGTATCAGTTTTACTGGGTCCAACCCTTATTTTAATACAACGGTTAGCAAACAAATAAAAAAAAGGAGAATAAAAACAGACATGGACAAGTACAAAAAAAAAATCTGTTTTTACTTCGAAGTTCAGTACCTTTCCCTTCCCCACCCGGTGTGGGACTCCTGGCTCCTCCAGGTTCCACCAGGAGGCGCCAAAGTGGAGCAAGAGCACGCCACAAATACCAGTACAAAATAAAAAGGAACAGCTGAGAGAAAGAAAAGAAAGGCAACTTGGACACTGAATAAAGAAAAAAATAAGGATAGAGAAGGAAGAATAGTTTCAACACCTTATACCATGACAGAAATGTGAAAAATGGGCATTTTCGCTCTTTAGTTATTTGGTCTACTTCAAGGCCTGTTGCAGGGGCCAGAATATAAACATAAACAGATCAGACAGTTACTGCATTGGTTCACATGCACCCCCCTCCCCTCTTTTTTCAGAAAAAGGACTATGCACATCTGATATGACATGATGTCACTACTTGCTATGCCAACACCATCCAAAAGCACTGGTTTCACAATTCATGAGTACTGCAGAGATAAAAAGAAACGCTCGACTTAAATGTACTGTATAAAAACCAAAACGTCTTACTGTATACAACCAAGACACAGAAGTCCAACTCATTCTTTTGTTCATTGGTCAATTCTGCGGCATGTTCACAAATGATGGAATACCAGACAAATGATTTGTCCTAATATTTACAACTACTGATGGTTAATTCTGTCTGTGAGGTGTGTGTGTCTCGGCCGGGGTTTCCTTTGGATTAATCAGCAGTGGGTCAAAATTATACAAGCTGAGTCAAAATGTGTGTACCGTTATGTAGGCATGTGTGTAGATGCAAGACTTAGTTGAGGACTTCCCCAGTTAACACTGTTTCACAATATCATCAAGAATGAGATTTTACACAATATACTGTTTTATTTGTCCATTTCATCTTATTTCCTTGTGTTAAAAAGGCTAAAAATGACAGGCCTGTGCTGACATTAAGCACTCTGATGGAAAATCTAATGGAAAATAATGCAGTAATAAATCAAATCCAAGGCCCTTTTAGTTTTTTCTTTTTTTAGGCACTCTTATCATTTTTTTTTTTTTATGTTTAAGCACTAATCGATCACGTAGGGTTTAATGTAACTGTGAAACTACATTGACATTGGCTCACTGTATCAAACATCAGGGACATATTTGAACACACCTAAAGTGATTTAGCAACCTGCCTCTTGTGAGTGCGTATGCGTCTAAAATATCATCACACTCCTGTGGCGCATGAGTACGGCAGGTCGATCACAGCCAGTCAGTGCGGGAGCTTCGATGCCAGTCAGTCACAAACTGTGTGAGGTAGTGTGTTGGTGTCAGTGCTTTGCTGGTTGGCAGGCTAGATGTCTGAAGGATTGTGTAGTTAAACATTCATCATGATTTGACTCCTATATGGGGGAAGAAAATAATTTGCCTAGAGTCACTCAAAGTGCTGTATATAAGCATGAAGGTCAATGAGTGTATTTCTCTGTGTAGTGAATAAGTAAAGGGCTAGTCAAGAGAAAGTTGGGCGAGAAGCAGACATGACGCACAGGTCGTTGAGATAAATCAGATCAGACCAAACACTGTCTCTGTTCGTCCTTACACGTCGCACCTCCATGCTGCTCCTTTGTCGCCGACTCCTCAGCTTTCATTAGCAGCCACCAGCTGGCCTAATCCCTGGCGCACAAACACAGCCTGGATGTCCTTGGTCTTGATGCAGAAGTCACAGGCCCAGACGGCAGCACTCTCTCGAGTCAGCAGCCCGTACGCCGGCTCCGTCAGGCCTGTGCAGTCACGGTGGAACCAGCGTTGGCACGATGCTTCACACAGGATGGCATCCTGGTCGTCGTGCACCTCTGCCATACAGAGGCCACAAGGAAAGACCATCCCTGGTCCACCAAGTTTCCCTGGACCTGAACCAGGTCCGGTTGAGGGGGCGGCGGGACCAGGGGGCAGCGGAGACTGGGTGTTTGGGGTAGAGGTGGAGTTAGACGGGGGATTGGGGTTGCTGCCAGGAGTATTTCCCCCATTGTTGTTGGTCATGTTGTTCTGACTTGAATTCGGGGCAGCGTTTGGCATGGGCCCACTGCCGCCAGGAGTGTTGTTCTGCTGGTTGTAAGGGGTGGAACCGGGCGTGGAGTTGGGTGGAGTGGACTGTTGCTGCTGCTGTTGGCTAGAGTTGTTAGAATTAGGGGTGTTTGTATTGCTAGGGGGCTGTAGCTGACTGGGAGGTGGATGTGGAGGTTGTCCTGATCCATTCAGTGGACCGGTTGGAGAGGAGTTGGGGTTAGGTTGTGGCGGTGCTGAGGGAGGCTGGCCAGGTGTATTGGCGTTGGGCTGTTGGACGTCAGGATGACCTGGGAAGCCACCGCCAGGCTGTGGTGGACCAGAGTTGGAAGGAGGCCCAGGAGTGGTGTTATTAGGAGGGGGGCCGTTGGGGTTTAAGTTAAGCTGCTGTTGTTGCTGTTGCTGCTGCTGTTGAGGCCCAGGCTGTGACCCTGCTCCTCCAAAGTTCTTTCCTTCCTCATTCCCAGGTCCTGGAGGACTGGGGCCAGGGTAGGAACCATCCTGTGAGGGAGGGAACTGTCCTTGAGGGGGCATGCCTGGTAATCCTCCAACCATGTTGCCTCCAGGGCCTCCACCCATACCACCCATCATGTTCATACCAGGACCCATGGCACCCATGGAGTTCATGGGACCATGAGACGGACCCCTGGGCCCTCCACCTCCAGGTAATGGGGGGCTATTAAAGGGGTGTCCCCCCTGTCCATGTTGCTGTTGCGGAGGCATGCCAAATCTAGGGTGAGGTGGCCCCCCTCCTCCGGGACCTCCCATACTGCCTGGGGACAACATGGGATTGAATCCTGGCCCTGGGTGCATGGGTGGACTAAAGTTCGGTGGCATATTGAACTGGGAGGGACCACCGGGGGGAAATCCACCTCCACCTCCTCCTCCACCTCCCCCACCACCACCTCCACCACCACCCCCAAAGCCAGGCATTCCTCCAAAACCTAGCTGGTGGTGAGGTCCAGCATTGGATGGAGGACCAAATGGCGGTCGTCGTCCAGGCTGGCCACCACCTGGTCCCCCCGGTCCTCCCATAAAACCCATACCTCCGCCCATCCTGCCTCCGCCTCCATACCCACCTCCACCACCTGCTCCTGGACTAGAAAGAAATGGCGCACCACCTGGTCCACCTGCTCCAGCAGATCGAGATGGGGGTCCAAAGTCATCGTCAAAGGGGTTGGACGCAACCAGGTGGTCCACCATGGGAGTAGGAGGGGGTGCAAACTCAGTGAGATGGGAAAACCCTGCTGCCTGAAATGCATGAGTGGAGAAAAGCATTGGATTTATATTAATTTGCTTGTTTTCAAGTAGACAAAGTATTTAAATGTTCAAACTAGCAAACTGATCACTGTAAGCAGATGATTTTTCATAAACCACACCTTTCCTTAATGAACATGGTGTTTCTACGTCTTAAGGTTCTGGTAGTTTAATACATACATTGTTACACATTTTGGATCCTGTTACATTACAAATTATGTGGCAGAGATTTTTCACACAGATGCTCATGGTTCAAAGAATGTGACATAAGCAAAGCAATTACTCTAATTAGCCTTTAGCAGCTTCCCTGTGCAGTTTCTTACATACATAAAGCCTACGGAAACTCTGAAAGTGTTCACCATTTCTTCTGCCTTTACACCACAGCACAAGGGCTTCATGTCCCCATATATTATCAATCTACTTAGAAAGGTCAGCTTCACAGGCCCTTACTCGTTCTATCATTTTTAATGTGGAAAACATTACATGGAAGTCCATATAGCACATGCCTTTAGGTATAAAAAGACCTAAACTGCAGAGTGGAAATGGACAAATTTGTTAGTACAAGAAAATTATTTGCATAGGAATGATTTCTGTCCCTGGTTTTTCCGTCCATTAGTGGTTGATCACTGAAAGCAGTTTCCACTGTACTGAAATCTTTACAAGGCTAGACCTTTGGAATCATTGCACCATAATTCCATAAGCTTTCATATATAATCATTCAAGTGCTCTGAGAACAAACTAAACTTCTGCACTTCTTGACTATGTTCCTAGCTTCAGAAAATCTTATTTATCAAGATGATTTTCATGAATAGAGGGGTTGGGGGTGTGACTGTCATGATGATCAACTGTCAAGAATCTATCCGTTTCTATTGTACAGAGAAGTAACATGGCAGCCTTCCTGGGATCACTTCTACAGAAATGGACAAAAAATTGACACTAGGTAGTGTTGAAAATTAGGGGATCACACTTTACTTTATTAAAGACTTTAAAAAAAAACAAAAAACTTCAGTCTAGGATTTATTATCAAAGTTGACAGCATTTCCATTTGTTATTAAAAATGTATATTGGTTTTCAATATTAATTACTGGTCTTATTGATAATTAATTACACACTGATCGACCACTGATACAGACAGCAGATTTGTAAACATTACCTGAGTCGTGGATTTCCTCGCCTTCTTCTTTTCCGGGCTCTTCATCTGTGAAGCTGAAATAATGACAAACAGAGGGAGAGAATAGAAAGGTAAAAATATATGATTAGCCACACTATTACGCCTGTTTCACTTATTTTGGTCCACCACCAATTAAGTACATCATCACATTTGGATTGGCCAATACCCCTTAGTGACAGAGTGGAGCAGCTTTTAGACCTAGGGCCTCTTTTTCAAGTCCAACAGTTGAGATGGATTCAATGATGGGACATAGACTGGCATGAGGACAAGATGCTGAACATCCAGGCGTTATCATCACCAAGGTTATGAAGCCTTGAATCGCAAATGACCCAGGCAGACCAAATGACCCAGGCGAGAGGGAGAGAGGCCGCAAACAGAGGCAGAAGAGGTAAGGTCAATGAGGGAGACAGGAAAAGACGAAGACATGAGAACGAGGAAACGTAGTTGAAGGTACATTGATAGCAAGATAGACATGAACCCCGTTCACAGATTCAGTCTGTGAGAAACAGCCACCACCGGAGACAGTCGTGAAGTTTACATATGGGGGAGGCGAGAAGGGATTTGCTAACAGCACCAGTGCAGCCCATTGCAGCGCAGTAATGGATGATTCCGATCTGATTGGGAGATGGGTGAAAATAATTCCTACCTTTGCTTCGTTTTCCTTGTCCCGCCAGTAGTCTCCCCGATTCGGCAGCCATTAGCTAATATGACTGTCGGTGAAGTGGCATATCACCGTTCATATGCAAGAAAAAAAAAGTTAAAAATGACGACGTCTTGAAGGCTATAAGCCGAGGAGGTGGTATCTGCCTTCAGGTCATGTTAATCACTCTAAAATAGTTAGCATCACTGCAGTAACTAACACGTATTGGTAGCTAAATTGTATTAAAATCACCGGCCCAGGTCTGCAAACTCCTTTCCAGCTGCAAATCTTTCCCCACGGTGTCTGTCACGCCGGGATTTGGTCACCAAATAACGTCAGATAAAATGCGTTGGTTCACGTTCTTTAGCAGAAGTTTGTTGTAAGCCAGCTTTTACTAGCTAGGTGAAATTGGTTGCTTGCTACCTGGCTTGACTGCCAGTACAAGCAAGTTGCAGAGCACCCCTCCCTCCCTTTCTAAAATGATCACTTACAGATGTGTAGCTAAGTTCTCGACCACCTAGCTAACACAAGCTAGTTACTACCTTGGCTAACTAGCTAGCCACGTTACTCAATGTGGCTAGATAGCAGCGTTGAGATTTCACCCAGAAGCCGCAACAATTCAACAGACACTCGGAACTGTGGTTTATCTCCACACATTCAATTCTGTAAATGTGCACTTAATTTAATGTATCACAGCATGGATAAGAGAAAAGCAACCGATCACGTTTTGAAAGCTGTTGTTTACTATGCTAACATTAGCTTGTTAGCTAACGTTAGCATGCCACTGAAGATAGCTAGCCATCTTGCAGACTGTCTTGGAAGCAAACTGTACCCTTTCTCCGTTGCTTGCTGTGCTGTCCTTTAAATTGAAACTCTCTGGTGTGTCATTGCCAGCAAACCAGTCCTCATACGGTGTATGCTTGTTGATCCACCATTCATCTATAATTCATTCAAAAACGCAAATTTTGCCATAATTATCATGGCCTTCTATCGCAACCGGACAAAGAGGGACTAGCAGGAGTATCGCGCAGCACGGAAGGTTACATCTGAAGTGAAAAACGGGGGTGTCCATAGAAATCTTTAACGATTTTTGAGACCGTGTTGCAAGTGAAAATTGAAATAACGTTGCATTTTATCACTAAAATCCTGTTATTATATAGTTACTGCAAGTATGCTTGCTATAATTAATTTATTTGTTGTTTTACTTCATTAGTATATTTATTATTTTCCCTATCAATGCTGTTGTGGAGCAGCTCAGAGCGGACCACTTTCCAATATTTCCCCTACAGTTAAGCGGGTGTAGACATTAATTAACCAGCCAATTAAGCACATTATCAAGTGACATATGATTAATATTGAATTAAAATCCGACATCAAAATGCTAATACAACTGTCAGCTTCGATTCAAGTCGATCCCCGAGAAGAAGTGTCGTATGACGGGCGGATGCAGCTGTAAACATGGTCATTCTAAAGGCGTTAGAATAAAAGTGTGAACGCATATTTTAGAAGGTGTCTACTTCTTTCATCAATATCCAGCTTGGTTGATCTGTGAATGTTTATTTATGACATATATTACGATATTAATTATGCATGTGAAGCCTTTTTCCCGGTGACTTTAAT
Organism: Ostorhinchus rueppellii; assembly: GCA_030068375.1. Taxonomy (NCBI): domain Eukaryota; kingdom Metazoa; phylum Chordata; class Actinopteri; order Kurtiformes; family Apogonidae; genus Ostorhinchus; species Ostorhinchus rueppellii. Next base: position 37,279,913 of record JAQQZY010000003.1, read on the forward strand.
GGAATGCTTGGCATAAAATCAGAAAACTGAGCTGCCAGAATTATTCTACCACAGTGTGATTATTAACATGTTATCACCGCCCACCTGGCCCTGCCTGCCCATTCTCAACTCCAGACCCCCCTCCCCCCCTCCTCTCTACTACAGACGCAGACAGGATCCTCTTTGCGACAGTGGATGGTGAAGTCCAGTCCAGCGTCTCTGGGAATGGGACCACAAATTAGAAACAAGAAAAGCTTCCCTTTTGGTCGGGTTTTCCCTGTCAGAAGACACTTCAATATCCAAAGGGGATAAACTTTTCAATCAGAAGAAACAGGTGTAAGAGGATCACAAATGGGATAAAGCAGGACTCTGCTTGTTTTTTTATTTTGTTTTTGTTTTGTTTTTTTCTCTTATAGACTGTCATGCAACCTGTAAGTTTATTACCTACAAACGTTTTGGGTGACTTCATTGAGTGGACTTTTGTTTGTCTGGGAGCATTTATGACATGCTTTAAAGTGAACAGTGGAGATCCTGTCGTCTACACAGGCTCTAACTCAGAATAAAGCAGCGGAAGTCTTTTGTCAGAAAAGACTGTGATTTCTAAAGGTGCGTCTCTGGGGCCCTGGTGTATGGCGCTAAAAGGTGTCGGAGCAGCCACAGAGGTTTACTGGTTTCCATCTGAGTTACAATGGCAAAGTGGTTTAAGGAGTTCCCCATCAACCTGAAAAATGGTACCGACAGGATCCGATCCGGGTCTGAACCCGGGTCACAGCAAAGACCCGCTAAAGCCGGACTGGTGGCCAGCATCGGTACTAAAACAGTGTCCAAAACAAGAAAGAACTCGTCCTCTGATAGTCCGGGTGGAGGTGGAGGAGTCGGGTCTCTCCTGTCCGGAAGGAACCGAAAGAACTCAGCGGCGGATCTGAGCAGGACCGGTGGAGGATCTCCGACCAAGGATGGGAAGGTGTGGGACAACCTGTTGTCTGGGAAAAGTCGCAAAAACTCCAGAGCGGAGCCGGTGTTTGAGGAGCAGCACAGACACATGAAGATCTCCTCCTCCGCCAACGCGTACATCAACAGGCTGATCCGAGTGGAGAAACAGGACAAAAACCACAACTTCAACAGCGGTACCATCAACAACCAAGTGGTACCTGAAGCAGACAAGCCAAGCCAGTGCAAAACAGAAACAGTGAGTTACACTTTCAGCTGTATATCCCCCTTAGAACCAGGAAAGTACATGTTTGGGCTTGTTTACATTCAATAATTGTCTTGATTGGGGGAATAAATCATAATGTAACAGTTTTTCAGATTTTTTTTAATATATAAAATGTCTTTTGCAATAGACAGGATTTTTTTTGTGTGTGTGTGTGTAAGTAAAGCTGTGAAACTCTTGTCCCGGAGGGAAAAAATGCAGGCTCTCAGGAGGATATGCACATAAAAACCTGTCCATGCAACAAGTTTCATCTGTATAATGTTAAATATGAGGCACCACATCATAATTATGCATTTAATTTAACCTAAATCCATGACTTCAGCTTTAAAAGTTTAAAAGCAGCAGCCTTTAAATCACTTTATAACTGCATTTTTCTAAGACTAAACATCTACAAGTGCTTGTTTTTCTTTTATGGACTGATCCAGTGATGAGAAAGTGAGAAACATTATCAAGTGCAACCACAATTATTTGTATTTCTATTTAATACTGCTTTATAATGCACTAAAATCCAACATAAATATAATGTTTACTTTTTTATTCAATAGCTGCATGTATTTACTATTATAGAGCCAATGCACACTTAATGAAATCATAATGTAGCTCAACCTCACATGGCCTTTAACTGTTACATAGGTGTTATTACATTTGGTAATATAATACGACTGTATAAGACATGATGATATAACACATACAGGGGTCATAGCCTAGAGATTTGCGAGCGCTTTTTATAGAAACGCTCTCAACTTGTGTGAAAATATGACTTTTTTTCTATATAATATTCTGCTTTAAATGAGTACCTGGCCTCAATAGTTCTTATTCTAGTAGTCCGACATACTCTACTACGGTAAAATAACATAAGGTGTCATCAATACTGCTGACAATGAAGTAGCCAGGATCCAGTCCAAGCTCTGAAAATGGATATTATTGTTTCATTTTCTCCCCCTCTTTTGTCTCTGCTACCCATTGTGTCCACTGCTCCTAGTCTGTCTTCCTATCTCTCCGTCTCTTCCTCTCCACCCCTCACCCTTACACCCACCTTCTCCACCTTGAATACAAAGCTGTGGTCAGACAAGAGGCCTTGCTTTCCTCTTGTGTATGTAATCTGGCTCACTGTTCCCCTCCACCTCCCTCATCCCTCTCTTTCACTAGATTCAGGCCCCCTGGTGAAGGTTATCATGTTATAAAAAGCATCATGTTATTTGACACTCAGGCGCTAACCCAAGTCCCCTCCAGCCTGGCTTTGAAAAACGGGAGAAAGATAGAGACGTGAGGGAGGTGATAGTAGAGAGGTGGTGAGAAAAAAGACAGATAAAAGACAGGAAGAATAAAACAGGGGTTTTATGTTTCAGAAGGGAGTAAATCTCTTTCAAATTAATGTTTGCAGCAGCCACTGAGTTTGATTGGTCAAAAATGTTCGTACTTTGTCCCGGTTTTAAGTTTATCAGGTAATAAAGTACAGAAATGTGAAGTCTCAGGGGGTGAAGGTATAACGTTAGACTTGACCACGGTTCAGATTTCAGCTCTGACAAAGTCTTAATGTGTTTCCGTTTGTCTGTTTCTGCCCTACTAACCCTTTCTTTGACACCTTGAAGGCACTTCTGCCTGTGAAGCCTCTGCTACTTTTTTTTTTTTCTTTTTCCCCCAAACATCAATAAATGCCAGAATTTCTTTGGCAAGGGAGCATGACTGGAAGTGATTCTGGAGCGAGACAACTTCATTTTATGACTTACTATTGTCTCTTGGCTTGTGCTGTGTCTGTTTAATAAGCAATAAATTACAAAGCACTGATAAGATGACAAGGGAAGAAGGTGTTAACAGACATATAAATAAAAAAAACCAAACAATGACAGGCCTTTAAAACTAACATAGCTTCTTTACACAAAATGTCAAATGTAATGTCAGGTATTTTTTTAGTTCCTGTGACAAAGCCTGTTGTTTAGAGCGATCAGTTATTTGGACATCAGTTATTTTCATAGTGAATCTTTTCATGTTTTTGTTTTTTAATTCTACATTTCAGACTTTAAATGTGAGTATTTTCTGGTTTCTTTACTTTTCTTGACACAATTGTGAATATATTTAGGCTTTTGATCAAACAAAACATTTGAAGATGCCATTTTTCAGGTTATGAAACACATCTGTGAATATTTCCATAATTTTGCGGCATTTTAAAGACAAAAAGCTGATTGATTTTTTTCTGACAATAATTAGAGATTGATACTGAAAAGATGTATTTGTTGCAGCTCTAGATACATATGTGACTCCGATCTGTATAAGTGGACATAAGTGATTCCCATCTTGCTTTTAATATGCCTATAAATGACATCTATCTATCTATCTATCTATCTATCTATCTATCTATCTATCTATCTATCTATCTATCTATCTATCTATC
>JAQQZY010000003.1:37307666-37319023 GCA_030068375.1 Ostorhinchus rueppellii
GAAAGGTCCCAAGGATCGCCCGGGAATCGAACCCGGGTCCTTCTTGCTGTGAGGCACGAGTGCTAACCACTGCACCGCCGTGTCGCCCCTATATATATAAATAATGTCAACTCCAAACTTTCCTCTGTTTTTAGAGCTAAAAAATAAAATTATGTGATAAAAATGTTTACATCTACCAACTATCCTTTAAAACAACGTAAATAACATGATCAAACTCATTTCTTAAAAAAAAAAAAAAAATACATGCAATTTGTACAATATTCTGTCTGTTTATCATTTACACATTACAGATCACAGTGGATCTACAAATACACCAAACATTTAATAACAGGCAGAAATTGGTAAACTTACCCTTCAAACATTACAAAATGTTCATATTTATTCAGGTTATTTGTTTTTTTGTGAAATGATAGTTTGTTTTCATCGGAGCTGGCCCAAACCTACATTGGGCCCCAAGCAAAATTGGATTTGGGGGCCCTCTGTTTCGTTTTTTTTTTTAAATTTTTTTCTCCTCTTCCTTTCTTTTTTCAGCCTCAGAAAAATATGCCCCTTTTGTGACGTTGTTTTGATTGGAAGTACTCATGAGTTGGATGCATAGTGCGTAGTCCTACATCAACAGCACTACATAAAATCGGGGGGGGTTTGTACAATAATATAATGTTGATTGTATATAAATCATCACACATGCATGCCACAACAAAATTGTTCTTTTTTTTTTTTTTTTAAATTGCTCTTGGAGCCCCCAAGTGGCAGCAGGGCCCTAAGCAGGCGCCTAGTTCGCTTATTCCTTGGGCCGACTCTGGTTTTCATATAAATACACTAAAATGACATGAAAGTGTTTTATATTTACAAAGATAAAAAATTTGGAGTTGGGAGTATTTATAGGTTATTGTGATAGTATTTTACTGATCTGACCCACTGGAGATTAGATTAGTCTGTATGTAGAACCTGAACTAAAATGATTAATATCTTCATAGTAAATTTTTGCATTTCATAAATTCATCCCATGGGCCAAAATGGACCCTTTGGCGAGCTGGATTTGTACCCCAGGCCGCATGTTTGACACCTCTGCTTGAAGGTCATATATTAATGTTTTAGGTAATAATACTGCATATTGCCCCTTATAACATAAAAACATCATAAAGGTGTACACGTCCTGCTGTGGATCTAATTACACCACTGGATACAAATTAAATCTGACAACAGGCTGTGGTGTGTAAAGCTCATTCCTGCGTTGTTTCCACAGGTGTCATTATCACAATGATCAGTTGGAGCTGAATCAAATACAGTTCAGGTGCTGTTTGAGAAAGCCGCTCGGTTATGTAACAAAATATTCTGGCTTTTTACCATCTGGCACGAGTCAGAGGATTCTAATGAATACTTAAAAAGCAATTTAACAGCAAACAACTTTAACAAGCACCAAGAGTTGCACTGTGTGAAGATCAGGTAAAATGTCGATTGAGGATGCACCGGAGCTTTTTTTTTACTGGTTTATATGCAATGGAAGAGTCGCACCTACCTGTAAATCTCGTAAAAACCCCTCCCAGACTGAAAATAAAGGCCCAGTCCTGGAAAACAGTTTTTATGAGGAACATTTCAGTCACCAACAGTATAAGATCAGTGTACATTATGTGTCAGCACCTGGTATTTTTACAACACACAAACAATGAAACCCATGCTTGTTTAGGAAATAACAGATGAAAATGCGAGATTAAGTTGTTTGTCACATACCGTTCTAATAAATGTCATGGTAATGTCATAACACAGGGTTGTTTATGAAGGATTCACATCTATTTTATGAGCGAACCCACTGATGCTGCTATACTTGCATTAAAAGCATTTGAATCAGTTTACTGCAGTACCTGTGCTGGTACTGTATGTGCTCTGTGTACAGTACATACATGTAGAACAACACATAACTGCAGGGATTTAACATACGATAAGTGTCTGATAAGTCAACAACAGCTGTTACGTAACTGACATTATTCTCCTCCTGAAGTGGATTTCAAGTCTGAAAGAGCCGAATGTTTTGTTGTTTTTACGCATTCAAAGAAAGAACAACACAACGTCTGAAAATATTCCTCCAGTTACTTACATGGGTGTCTCCAAGGAGGATTATAGGCATTAAAGACAAGTATTTGTTTGTTTCTGGGTGAGGTCAAATACCAGGATTTACGTGTACATGTAGAGTAGAATAGAATTTTTTTTTTTTTTTTTTTTTAAATCATTAGAAAAAGGGTTTTGTATATGTCTGGTAAAGTTAAATACTGTCTTCCACTTATAGTTATTGTAGATCATTCCTTTGTCAGACAGGGGTAGTTGTTTGTTTACCTGCTGCAGGAAGTAGCTGAAACTAGTCAAGCAGGTAAACAAACAACTACCCCTGTCTGATAAATGAATGATCTACAATAAGTCTTTCTATATATTATCTTTACATGATGTTCAAGTTATAAAATATCTTGAATATTTACTACATTTGAGTCACTAATAAAGAAAAAATAAGCCAAAAATCCTGGTTGACTTTACTCTTGGGTCAAAATGTGAAATTATTAGAATGAAATACTCCAAAGAAATGTTCGTCTTAACCCATAAGGACCCACTGTGACACATGTGGCACTTCCAAAATGAATGCTTCTCTAGATTTAACCATCCTTAAGTGCTTTATCACCATTTATTGTAATGTTGTCTTCCATATATTGGGTTTTTCTTTCAGTAAAAATCAGGTATTTTTGAATATCTAATTGACTGACTAATCCTGTAGATATTCATAAAAGCTCATAGAAAGGAAGAATAACGTTTGGGTCTTTAAGGGTTAAGGGTCTTTTCGAGCTTCCAGATCTACTTCAGAACACTGTCTGTGCATTAATACATTCACTTTACAGGTTCTATCTAGTGGAAGATTTATAAATCTGTTATATCCATGCATATAAATCAGTTTATGTGTAATAGCACTGTATCTTATACACTGAAAACACCAGCTGAAGGCATTTTTCCAGTTGATTTTATTAAAGTGTCAGATTTAGCACATTTAATCCCGGAGGCTGATAATATATTTTAAAAACTATGTAGAACAGTGTAAATGAACAAGTCGACTTTTCTCTGATTTTTCTACAGCTGTCTGTTTTCTTCTTATGCCTTTGTGTTTGTCTTCCTGCTCCGGTGTTTATTCCGTCTACTTTGGGAATATTATTTACTCCATTACACCATGAATAGGGCTTTTCTGTTTCACTACACGTGAGCTGTAACTCAGCTCTGTTTTATTAAACATGACCTATAGTCACAGTTAAATGTTTCAGGAGTGTTTTCTTCGGCTTTGCTGTTAGTTTCAGTTTTTCATCTATGTTTTTCACATAAACTGAACAACAATTAAGTGTTTTATAAATTTCACAGACTTTTATTGGCAGATAAATCACATTTATACAAAGATAAATGCCCAACTTTTGGTACTGATCCATTTTACTGTCAGTATGAGGTGACATCTGAACAAAGGTTTCTTCACTTTTTGCCAGAAAAGTGTTAAAGACAAAGTAGTTCTTTTGAAGATACTGTAAATTGGCTGAATCATAACTTTGTCTACACATCTATATCTGCACGTGTTATTGAAAACATTTAAGATAAAGTGACGGCACTGACATGGAATTAACAGGTTTGATGACACCATGTCATATTGGACCCAGTGTGTTTTCCTTGTTCTTTTGACTTTTCATCTGAACTCCTTTTGGGTTTCTACTCTAAAACTGACCAACTCTAAACATCTACATTTTCTTTTACAATCAAACCACTGGAGTTGGTGTTGACTTATTTACAGTTTGTTTTCTATGTCTAAAATAAATCACACCTTTTCCCATTTAATCATCTATCGCACATCTTTTTTTTTTTTTATTAACTTTGAAGAGGTGTTAACATGAACCTGATTTGAGCTATATTATTAAATGACAATTTCCCAAAACAATTTCATAAGTTCTTAAAATGTAATGGTTGTTCATAGAAGTTAATGTTATCTTATGCTCATATTGGCTCAAAACATGACTCTCATCATGTCATATTGTCAGACTTAAATGAATCAGTGCTGTTCAAACATGCTTCTTGTTATATTTTTCTAATTTATTTGGTGCCTCGTGTATCATTTCTTACAACCCACATCTTTAGGGAACGCAGAAAATAGACTGAACGGTTACATTTTTCTATTTTGTCTCCGATGTGAACACAAAATTTCCCATAAATACTTGTGTTTTTGTTGCTATGGAGACCAACTTCAGCGTGAGAATGACTAAGCAGTCACAGATAATTTCAGTGTTGGTATTTTTGGTGCAACTACAGAGAGGGTTTCGTTCCTCCAGTGAGTGTGTGGTCATGACCACCAGACCGGGCCCTGAGGATGCAGTGGAAATGTCTGCTCATTGTGGGTTGCTAAGAGTTACTGTAAAACTATGGAGGAACTTGACTATGGGGAGTTTTATGGGTAAAACTGCCCCTCTCTCATTCTTTCTGCTCCACCCTCTTTCCCTCTGACTTTCATTTTGTGCCCCTCCTTTCCTCCGATTGGCTCAGTCTGTTCTTCTTTTTCAGAGTCCTCACTGCTCTATTTAGTCATTTAGTTCCTCTTATCCTCTCATGTTTCATTTCAGGGCACATGCAAGCAGCTTCGACTTACTCCACCAGATCAGGATCAGTCAGGGAACACCTCCAAGAGACACAGTGCCAAGGTACAAAAAAAAAAAAAACCCAGAAGAAAACAATCGGTCATTCATGCAAGTGATTTCCTTCACTGAAACTCCACGTTTTTCTTCAGGAAAGCAGCATCGCAGTCGTGCTGCCACAAAAACCAGCAGAGCAGGAAGAAACAGTTGAGCTCATCACTCCAACAGAAGAAAAAGTGGAAGTAATCAAGGTAGATGAGTGTTTCTGTGTAGTTGTTTTTGTTCCTGACATCTCCTCACCTGTATTATCTGCCTGCGGTACCCAGGTTTACCTTGAGGCCCGTCCAGACGCAACAGAAACCCACCAGAACAATCTGAGGATGCTCACTGACGAGGTGTCGCAGATCCAGGAGGTTGGTGCACGACAGTCATAGCTGTGAACATATTTAGACAATGAGTCAACACTGAGCAGTTAGTATTAAGTGGACTACACACACACACACACACACACATCTCTGAAATATGTTTGTGTTTGTAGGTGAGGTACTGTCTGAAGACTCTGAGGGAGCAGATGGCAGCCAGGCAGAACAGTCAGAACAACAACAAGGTACACACCCACAGCGGTGAAGGTGTCTGTTAATGAAGTTCTGAAATATTCAAGGACATTTTGTTCTTTTGGTTTATGGATACAAATGTAACACACAGTCACTTCTGCACTGATGGTTTTCACGGGGAAAATATCAGATGAAGCATGCTCTGTTTAAAGCTCATCATCTTTGGGGATTTTCTACTTTTATTTCACTTAAACTCATTATATTTTGACAAAACAAATCACTAAAATGCCGCCTTTGGACAGTTCTATTAGGAATCAGCTGATGTTTTCAGGCCCAATAATGGCAATAATGACATTTATTATTAGTAATCAATCACTTGCACATAATTGTACCTGATTTGCAGTAAAAGTGAAAAATCTTGACATGAATGTTTATAGTGATTCCAATATAAAACCTTGGTTGAAACTGTCAAAGTATATTTTATTTATTTATCTTTGTTCAGCATTGTAACGGTACATACAAAGAAGTGAAATTATAGGGCATGCATTATCCATGGCCTTTTATACAGGGTCCCCCCCCCCCCCCCATATTCAAACCAAAGCCCTCTGAGAAAGGGAGCGAAAAGAACATTGTAACAAAGTCTTTGACAGTTTGTACTTAATTACTTTTATACTGCACAAAGTAATTGAAGTAATTTGATCATTTAAGCTACCAAATCAAGTGAAAGTACATTTCAGAAATATTAAAATAAAAATTAAAAAAAATTAAAATAAAATTTCAACACTATGTATTGTCAGTTTTCACACTGAACTGGATGGATTGCAAATATTAAACACCTATGATTTTTTTCTTATTTCAGTAGTGAATTAAAAACACTGCTGTTTAGTAAAAAAAGAATATTTTGTAGCAATATTGAATCCAATTATCAGTCAGCCTGTAATTTGTATGTGCCTTGTTCATGATTTTCTGGCTTTTTATTCACCAAACAATGACTCTCATTCTTGACTGAGTGGATGTTATTGTGGCAAAAAGAGGTGAACACATGCTAAGAGCAAGTATTTTTCAATTTTAATGATGAAAACGATGAGTCACACGCTGCCTCGCTTGTTATTAGTAATGTTTTTAACATGCCCAGCTTTCATTAGGAGTGTATACTTAAAGGATAAAAGCTGAAGTTGAGCCTTAACTGCACTAACAAGCTGCTGCTTCCTCTGCTCTTCAGTATCCAGCCAATGGCTACAGAGTCAACATGTCCAGCATCCAACCAGCTGTCACCAACGGCAACACTCTTCTCATTGAGTCAGACGCTAATGTAAGCTAATCCCAATTCAGCCTCCTCTAACATCTTCAGAAGAATGTGTGAAGGGCTTTTATGATCTGATTATTCATCTGCGTGATCTAAATGAACCAGGGGAAACGGCTGGATTGTGTCTGCAGAAGCCAATTTCAGCCCAAACCACTTTGAGCCGATTCTAATTTGTATTTAGATGACAGGCATAACATTCATAACGGAAAAATTGTCAGGCCCTCCAGCTGTTTGTCGGTCACACCAGCCAACTACCTGCTGTTCCAAAAAACAGCACCAGGCTCTCAGAAGCTGATAACATGGTTACCACATGCAGTGCCAGGGCTCACTTACATTCCAACTAATGGTACAAACAAAAACACACCACCCACACACGGCACAATATCATGTTCCCTGTGCATTATTTTCAACTCAGCACATCATAACATCATCTGCTACTGAACACCATTATGTTCCATGGAAGTAATCAGAGTGGTGTGTGTGTGTGTGTGTGTGTGTGTGTAGGTAAGTGAGCCTGGGTCAGTTTACACTGTCCTCTATTCTAAGATAACTGGTGTCAGATTAAACTAAAAGAGCACTGTTTTCAGCTGCAGCACCAGCCCTGAGGTGAAGATTATCTCTGCACAATTTAACATGCAGCTTCTTGACAGATTACTTAGACTCCTAAAACAATCCTACTAGCTAGAAAAAAGCCAAATACACTGAACTTATTAAAACGTTGCTTAGTTACATTTATTAAAGCTAGAATAAAAGTCTAGCAACTGAAAAACTGAAGCTTAACTGTGTAAGATTTAGGAGGATCTAATATCAGAAATGAAATGTAATATTCATGTGCACATTTATTTATATAGTCTGATTAGGTTCATACTGTCTACTGAACTTATAAAGGTTTCAGGTGGGAATTTTTTTTTTTTTTTTTTTTAACCTTGACGTGTTTCGGCTACTACCTGTAGGCTTTCTCAGAAGGGTCACTAGATCCTACACCTTATCCCACACCTGGGTCCTCTGTGGGATGCCAGGCAGCAAGGGGCATAATTGTCCCGTTGCCTGGCAAACCTGGATAAAACAGCTGACAATGACACGTCACAGTAACAGCAAGTGACCTGTCTGAGAAAGGCTGCAGGCTGTAGCCGAAACATGTCAAGGTTAAAAAAACAAAAAAAAACGCCTTTTTATTCCACTTGTTTATATAAATAAAGATTTCTTTTTTGTCAGTCTATTTCATATGCAAAGGCAATTCATTGTGCTTTACATGAATAAAAGGAACATCCAGAGGGAATAAAAATCTTATTAGAAGAGAGTATGATAGAGGAAAAAAAAACCTTCCCTAAGACTGATATTAAAATAAAAGAACAGCCAGTTCTCCAGACTTGCATAGCAATAAGAATAAATACCATCCCATACTACGTTAAGAACAGAGTCTAAGTTTTAGAGTTCATTCATAGGCACATGAAAATAAAACAATATTTTCAACCTGGATTAAAACAGATTTATGTTTGGGCATCAGTTGACTGCAATCTGCAACTTCACCACTTGATAAATTTACTGAATTTATTTATTTACTAAAATTGATTCATTTTTTATCAGTTGATGTCACTAAATAATAAAGACTGAGCCTTTAAACAAAACAAAAAAGGCAAAAATGCTGAATAACACTAGAACTTGTGATCTTATCAATATGTAGCGAAACCCTGTCATCTTCTCCAGCTTTGATTCTCCAATACAACCCATGTAATCTGATAAATGAGTTATTTTAGACTGTTTATGTTCAGTTAATGATACATTTTGCTGAAAGGTCATGTTCTTCAGCTTCCTCTGTTGTGATTTATTTACATTTACTCTGAGCTTCTACAAACATCAGCTTTTATCAGTAAATCAAATAAGATGAAATGAGATATTCCTTTCTTAGTCCCACAGGGGGAAATTCCAGAATAGAGGGAAAATACCTGATTTTAAGTGAAAGAGGCAAAATGTAGAGGATGATTTTGATAATAAAAGGTAAAAATCCCTTGGGAGGGGTTAAATGTAGAGGAATATTCACTTAAGTCACCGTAAAAACAGTTCCTGCTGTTTAAGGGTTAAACACACGAACACTAGCTCCAGTCTGTTTCCTGTTTTAGTTCCTGCCTTGCACTCAGGTTGAGGTCAGATTCAGTCTAATTGTGTCTGCCTGCCATCGCCCTCTGCTCAGGTGGGGGATAATCAGGAGGAAACTGTGAGGCTCCGGGAGGCGACCAAGCGTCTGTACGCCCAGCTGAAGGAGATGGAGAAGAGGCATCAGGAGGAGAGGGAGCGGCTGCAGGTTGGTCTAATGAGATGAGGAACATGACACCACTTCCTGTCTGCAGCTCTGACTCAGGGCTCTGCTGCTCGCCTTCCTTAAATTATCCTCATTATCCGTCAGTGTTATCCTTGGGTTTCATCCCTCATCCTGGGATCCGTTACTGTTTGGGTCTTTACGCCACATTACATTAATCACCGAGGTTATGTACTGTACGGACACTGTGGAGTCTGGATAAAGTTCATAGATTATTGACCCTTTTAGTATTATTTAAGGTTCAAAGACTTATTAAAAACAACCATCCAGTGAAATTCTTACTTTGCATCCTTCCCTTCACACTGATGATGAAGAACAAAATAAAGACTGAATTAAAGGAGTGATATTTAGCAGTTTTTAATTAAGATGCACATTAAGATAGATATGTACTTTATTGATCCTGAAGGAAATTCTGTGAACTCCATTGGTTGTATATACACAGTACATACACACAAAAGACATGTAACCGTTAAATATAGATGATGATGATGATGATGATGATGAAAAATGACATAATTAATAAAAAAAAGACATGACCAGAAAAATAACTGGCCTATACAATAAAAAACACACAATAAAAGCATATGAGGTAGTCAGACCAGAGCTAAAGGAGTAATATTTAGCATTCTCAAACATTTCCCTGTGCTCTACATAAACTGTAAATGCTCTGTTTGGGTCTGAATTCTTCATTAATTCAACTCCACAGGTCCATCTTCAACACTATTTCTGACTAATGACACTAGAAAGGTGGTTTGGAGCGCTGGCCCTTTAAATGCACATGAGCCACTTCAGGCCCCGCCCCCTCCAGGTTGTTGGCTGTGCCTGTTCAGCCACTTGTGTTCGTTAATACAACTGAACATTTTAGGTAATTGGCTCAAAGTTTGGACATATTTTCAGTTTTTACTAACACCGCTGCTGCTGATAAACAATTATGTCATACTCAAAGAAATGTTTGTCAGAAGTCTTGACCTTTATATGTGGAAATGTTGTGATGTAACTAGTTATAAAACATTACAACTTAAAAAGGAATTAAAATAGGATGAAGAAATCCACTTGATTTTTGCCAGAATGAATATAAAGATAGTTTTGCAGCAGCTGGAGGGTTCAAATTCAAACTGTATGAACGATTTGAGTCCAAATACACAAATAAATGAACCACAGACTAATAAAAGTGGGTTTATTCAATCCAATCCAACTTTATTTGTAAAACAACCATAGTGGACCAAAATGCTGTACAGAAAAATGAATACAAACTAAACTAACACAATAAATAAAATAGAAGAATAGACTAAAAACATAAAAAGCTGTACAATCTAAAAACAAGAAAAAAATGAGCTCAATAAATAAAATCAATAAATACCAGCGAAATATGACCCCTTTAAAAAAAAAAAAAAAAAAAAAAAGTTCTCAGCAAAAAAGAACAAATCTACCAGTGGAACCATGGATCATAAAAGTGTTTAGGAGCTTGTATAGGAAAATATATTTATTTTTGATGAATACATTTTCATTACATTTGTCACCAGACTTTTTGACTCTCCCTCACAAACAGAAACGGAATGCATGTGTTGAGGCATGGACAGAGGTTCATAAAGATGAGTAACATTAAAAACACTGGAATATTTGTCTGTTACAATGGATGAGAATAAAACCAGTTCAAGTTAAAAAAAAAAAACTACTAAGGGTAAACACAAAGATTAAATGTTAACTGTCAGAAATGCAAATTATCTGTACCGTAGAAAAAGCACATTCTACAAAACTATGTAGTGTAAGACTTCATTACAGAGAAGGAAAAAATGACTGTGGCTCCTCATGCATCTCTTCAAGATAATTACAAAGAATGTGTCTAATGTCTCTAATCTACTTCTGCTTTGGGCTGCTCCCAGTATGAGTCACCACGGCAACTCGTCTGCTTCCATCTGACTCCATCTTCGCCCTGTACATCCTCCTTCTCCTCACCCATCAGTCTCCTCTTTGGCTCCATCTTCATCATCCTTCTACCAATACATTCACTATCCCTCCTCTGCACATGTCCTAATCATCTTCATCTGGACTCTCTCACTTTGTCCCTTAATTCTAATCCTGTCCATTCTTGTCACAACCAGAGGAAATCTCAACATCTCCATCTCTGCCTCCTGTCTTTTCATTGGTGCAGGAGTCTCTAAGCCCTCACTACCAACTAACATGGCTCTATTGTCTTTAATTAATCTATTAAAAGAGAAATGCATTTGGGTGCTTCTATGAAACTGCTAAAAATTCAAACTAGGTGTAAACTAATGTTATGACGCAACTTTGGAAGTACTTTGGGTCTGTTATAAAAAATAAATATTTACTGAGATAAGAGTATTTTTCAGATAAAACACATTTTTATATTTACCTCCGCCAAGGAGGTTATATTTTACTGTGTGTTTGTTTGTTACCATCTGACTTTGTTTGTCAGCAACATAACTCAAAAAGTTTTGAACAGATTTTGATGAAATTTTCAGGGTATGTCCACTCTGGGTCAAGGAAGAGATAATTAAATTTTGGAGGCGTTTTGAATC
>JAQQZY010000003.1:37326182-37369720 GCA_030068375.1 Ostorhinchus rueppellii
CATGGTGGCACAGAGTTGCATGAGGTCATTCAGCGCCATCTAGTGGAGGAAAGTACTAACACTACCTTAAAAAAATACTAACACTACCTTAAAAAAAAAAAAGTACAGACACTACCTTTAAAAAAAAAAAATAAAAATCCAAACACTATCTTGGCGGAGGTCTGCGCTCTCAGTGCTTTTCTATTTAATAATATTTTAAGGAGAGGGATTGGGATTAAATAAGTTGCACTTCTTCCCACCCCTTTTCGGGCATGTAAATGGAACTGTTGTGCTGGTCTTCTAAGATTGTTATGATTATTGACATTTGTATTATTATTTATGTTTGCTTATGTTAAATTTCATTGCACGTTTGAAATAAATCACTAATAAGTGATTAAAACATGCAGTTTGTTATTCACTATCAGAGTAAACCACAGACAACAGACGTTTTGTACCGGTGATGTTACAGTACGAGCACTTTTGAGTCTGAACCAGTGTAAAAGCCTGGGGTTGATGATTATTTTTTTATTGTTGACGTCACTGAAAAGATGCCATGATTTCATGCTTAAGTGTCCTTTTCTGTCTACAGAACAGAGAAATGCATGACCACCTGGAGTACCTCATGGCAGGTCAGGACCCCCCACCTCTTACTACCACTGAGAACAAGCCAGAGGTGGTTTACAGGTAAACATGGACCGCACCACCTCCAGCTCTGCTATCATCCACCCAAATTTCACAACAAAACTCATGAGCATTTCCCGTTTCTTTTCTGAACAGCAAAACCCTCACACCGACGACACACAGCAACAAGGCCCTTCCATTCATCAAGGTCATCGAGATTAAGTCCTAAATGGATGGACCGTCGTTGTTAAGGGAGACCCTGTAAATATGTATTGAACCTACCAGTATACACCGGCAGTACTTCCAAAGCTGCCCTCTTGGTGACAAAGCACACATTTGTTAGTACCTCAGAGTTGATTTTGAGGCTTTTATCTGCTTCCACAAACACAAGAAGAGGCGATTCAGACTGGGATCGTTTAGGAGGAGGAATACCTGAAAGGAAACAAGGAGCTGTGCTTTTGCAAATAATTTAACTTTCACCTTAAACAACACGAACCCATGCAGCACATGCTTTGCTGATGCATGTTTCATTTAAGCATAAAGTCCCAGGAAAAAATGATTAGACCACCCTGATTCATTTTAATGCCTGGTCCAACTAAAGGTACATTTGTTTGGACAAATATAATAACAACAAAAATAGCTCATAATAGTTTAATTTCAGAGCCGATATCTATTCATTTAACATGTTTTCTTGATTAAAAACCAAAATCACTTCAGTTCTTACATCAATATCTATGACATTGTACAGACAAAAAAAGTGCTTTCAGGCATTTCCTGTTTTCTTTTCTGTATTTTAGTCACATGATACACATAGGAGTTAGTACTTGACTGCATAACCATTGTTTTTGATGACTTTTAGTGATCTAATAATTTTTTGCGCAACTGTATGACGTGAAGTTTTCCTGGTTCACTTTTTGAATGAGCTTCTTTCAAAAGGTCAAAGTAAAGGAGAGTGAAAATGGCGGCTGAGCTGTTAATATTGTAAAGGTCACTGTTCTACATAACATGTAATGTATAAATTATCACATGATGGTGTTTTCATCACACTTCTATAGTCTCCTTGACTGGATTCCTGAGCACAGGGTTCAAAGGTCAAATTCCTCACTACTTTACACCATATTGCCAATATTGCAGTTGTCTTCGAGTTGAAATACGGTTGTTTTTTGTTTTTTTTTAACTTCAATAAATACTCCCCATATTAGTGAAGTAAAAGTACATTGAGTGGTATTTTATGTTGATGTAAATATGTAGACTAGTTCACTGTGCTGCCAAGTGCTGCCTCAGTACACATTATACCATTTTAAAGGTTGTGTATATTATCATTTTTCTTAGATACATCAATTCCTTTTTTTTTTTTTTTTAAATACCCACAATGCAGGATGAACTGAGTAACTACTGTGATAACTGTAAATAGATACACTGAAGTTAACTTTGTATCCTATATTATAGACTGTAAATTATATTGGGGTGTTATTAAATATTAAAATTTATAAAAAGGTCCAAATGTGTCTGTGTGTTTAAAATATTTTTTTTTAAATCTTGCCTTTTGCATGTAAAGCTAGTCATATCATCATACTGCCACCTAGTGGAAATATGAAAAAAAGCAAAAAAGACTTGGATTGAAAGGTTGTTTTTTTTTTTTTTTTGTCAAACAACAAAACTGTACAATTTCACATAAATATAAACCACACAATATCAATTAAATAAATTCCCATATTTCATATAAATAAATATACAAAAGACAATGAAACATGGTACATTCATATTTACATTTGGACTTTTAGTTAAAATAAAAATTAAACTGACTTCTGCCATCTATTTTGCATTTCTTATAAAAATTACATTATTTAACATTTGCCAGGAGGGCTACAATCATATTTGTCTTCACGCTATGCTCATCAGGTCCAAAATAAGAATGAAGGCTACAAGAGAGTGGAGAACACCATGACTGCGACGTTTTTACAACTGCTATGAAATGTCTTCTTACATTTTTAACTTCTTGAAAAATGAAGAGGACTGTGATTCGATGTGTACAGTTTTCCTTTCTGTCTGAATGTTTTAATGCAGTTAGTCCTGTTTAGTTCCCCTGCAGCCTCTCACAGGGTGCTCTCCAGTGTGTTGTAGTTGTCTTTGAAACTTTTAAGCTCCAGGAAGTGTTTGGGCCTCTTGCTGCGTTGTCCAGTGGAGGGCAGGTAGGTGACCTGTATGGTGGAGGGAGTACTGCGAACAGGAGAACCGGTCAGGTCCTTGGCTGCAGACTGGTGGTGCTGGTCGAGGCTGGTGGTGCTGGAATAAACCTTCACACTAAAGAAGGACAGGAAAACATTGGTATTTTCATAAACATAAGGCTCACTGTAAAAGCTTGAGTATGTAAATATGGTGTGGAGCACCTGGAAGAACAAAAATCAGTTTCCTTGATTCTAAATCGCCGAATAATCTTATAATTTGTGATATCCTAAGCATTTTATTACAGAACAAATACCAGAGACAATATTTCTAGGCATTACGACTCATTGTAAGTACAAGCAAACACTTTTAGGTTTTGTGTGTACAGAAAGAGTGAAGTGTTCTGTACACCACTCTACACACTTGAGGTCAAACTACTGTAATAAAGCTAGCTTACAGAGACTAAAGGTACACTGCCCGGCCAAAAAAAGTGTCACACATCCAATATCTGACTGCACCATCTTTGGTTTTGATTACAAGAGACATTCACAGTGCCATCTTTTTCTTCCAAATAATGCTTACATAGTACCATAATTATAGTTTTTCCATCCATAGTTGCATTCATTTTTTGATAATTGATGATGCAGAATCAGACTGCTGTGTCAAGTCTTCATCACATCCTAAATTAGAGTCTGGACTTCATGTTGGCTAATCCACATGTGTAAATGATGTCTCATTCTCTCTGAATTATTCTGTCACATACCTGATGATCCTGATCAGTCCTGGCATTGCCCATTCTTTTACACGTTAAAGACATGAGAGGACACTCACTGCAGTTAGAGTTAAATAACCTGTTCCAGCTGAAACATTAACCACTGCAGTATTTACCCATGGAAGGATCTAAACTATTTGCTGAGTTAAATCCAGTAAATGTCACCTGGAATCAAACCCAAAGGTGGTGCAGTCAAATATTGTACGTGACTTTTTTTTTTTTTTTGGCCAGTGTAGTTTATAATGATAATCTGACAGTATTACTGAGGAGACTTGCATGGAGTAGTGCAATGAAGCATTTGCGAGAAGTAAGCTTGTTAAGAAATATGCCTTTCATGAGCTGGAAAAGTCTGATGAGATCAGGTAGATATCGATTTCTTATCAAATTTCAGTAGAGATAGAATAAGTGCTTTTCTGCATAAACGTATCCTATGTATTAGAAGCAGCAGACAGCTCTAAACCAGTACCATGGTCAAAGACACTGACAGCATGAATAAAACACATGATTCTGATGATATGAGAAACCTGGAGATAGAAAAGTATAATAAATAGTGTTCTTTAGAGAACTGCAATTGTGTGTAACAGTTCACACACACGTTTCAATGCTACAGAACTCTGGGATGTGCATCTCTTCTTCTGATGAAAGTGGTTTACACAGGCCAAAATGATGAAAATAGTTTGGAGCAAGAAAAATCTGATAACCGACCAACTATCCCCTGTGTCTGAAATTAACCCTCACTTTATTCGAAACTGGACAAACAATCACTGATGTGTCTGTTATGTCAACTCCATATTGGCCAGGATGTGAACCCAGGATCTTCTTGTTTTGACGTTCCATTGTAGAAAATTCTGCTTCCTGAGAGGAAACCTATCAGGTCCCATGTGACTCTTTAAGAGGCCTACATCAGGCCCAGCTCCTGTCTTTGTTTGCTGGTGCAGGTTGTTGCATGTGAATCCATTTGCTTCCTGCTGACTAGTGTAGACACATCCTTAAGTAAATTGTCAATTTATGTTGTGATTATTCCTATTTCTGTAAATTTATGCCCAGTTGTTTGATTTGAGTAGATAATTATTTTTTGTTTTGTTGCCTATGTTTAAGTCAAACATCATCTAAGACATTCATGTACCAGGATATATATGGATTTGAGACATTAAATTAAAGAAATCGACCAATCATATGCAAATAGAGAAGCTATACATCAAATCCAGTATGCATTTCGTATTGTTTTTACAACCACAGGATCATTTACTCCACAGATAACGATACATTTACACACAGTATGCCAATAATAAAATGGCCACAAATCTGACTCTGAAAACCTTGTATTAATTTTGTTGTAAAATGAGTTTTGTCTATAATAAGCAATTAAAATATGCCCTTTGTTATTCATTGTCAGAATGAACCACAGACATCAAAAGATTTGCACTGGCAAGGTTACAGTACGAGCACTTTCAAGTCTGAACCAGTGTAAAACTGTATCACTTACACATCAGCCAGTTCACTCAGAGCTTGTTGGTATTCGAGAAATTCAGCTTCCCCAAACACCTGAAAGAGAGAGTTAAAGTGAAATCAGTTGCAGGTCATAACAAGACAGAAAAACGAATGATGAACCGTTTGTCCATATCATATTCAACTCATCATCCATCACTTCCTCACTTATACAGTCTGCAGATACACACCCCTGTCCCATGGCGAGCGCTGTCGTAGCCTTCAAGCAAGCGGTCAATGAGTGCACTACGGCTGCTCTTAATCAAGGAGTGAGAGTTCCGAAGTTCCAGCAGCCAATTCCTAAAGTTTCGTCCCGTAAATGCACTGGGACTGCAACTTATCTCCTGTAGAGGAATTCCTGGGTTCCAAACAAGAAGAAACATGAAGAAAGAAGTGTTTGCATTGCTACTTCTTTAACATCACTGCGACTGTAGGGTCAGGAGCTTTAAGCGTCATCTCACCTGAGTCACGGATGGCATCCAAAGCTTTCATTCTGTACAGGTAGTTGTAGCAACCTTTAAAATACAAGACAGCGTTCAGTCCAATTACACTGTATTACGACAATATGCACTTAAAGATAATATCAACTTGAAAGTCATCAGCTGACAACAGACAAGACTGTGACTGACTAATCTGTGATTCGTGCTTCAGCCTGTCATCTTCTTCTGACAGGAGACGGGGTTCAAAACGAATCTCCTGAACCTTGGACAGTCGCGAGTCAATCTCTTCCCTCAGGCCCTGGAATTGAATCAGGAAACACAAACTAATCAATCATCCAAAAGACATTTCCAATTCTACATATTTCCTGATACAATGTTGCCTATAAAAGGACTTGAGGAGCATGTAGTGGCATTGAATACATCCACTCAACTACAGTATAACTTAGAGGTATTTTCCATGAGTTTCAGAAGGCAGTATTGTGCATTCTTCATCATTGCAATACACTGCCCGTCTTAGTTAACAGTTATTACTATGGTGTGGATTTTACACAACAGATGTTGTTAAACTTCAACACGTGATAAACAATTAAACCAATACATTCCAATCATTTGATGTCTTGCATAAGCACTCACATTTCAGATGTCCTATTAACAGTTTCATCACATAGTAATATTTCCTTCAAAACTTTTCATGGGGTTTCACTTAGATAAACAATGACACCATTCAATATCTCACAAAACCTTACTGAAAAAGTCCCAAGGAACCAATTTGCTCTTCCACGGATCATGTAAAAAGCCCTTAGATTTATTTGTCCACATAAATAAAATGGACATAAGAATGGAAATTTTAAAATATCCACCCACAGAAGTTACAACAGCAACATATCACTCTTAACCTGATGATTCAGTGTACATAATCATTCTATACAGGTAGTTGTAGCAACTTTTAAAATACAAGACAGTGTTCAGTTCAATTACATTGTATTATGACAATATGCATTTAAAGATAATATCAACGTCATCATCAATGTGATAATCCAACAGTGTGTGTGTGTGTGTGTCAAACTAGTAACCATTAACTTAAAAACTTAATTTGCTACTAAAACTTTGAAGCAGGAAACTTCATGCAGGACTTTTCCCTAGTGTGGACTGTATTGATACTTTTACTTATGCTAATAACATGAACACATCTTCCATCACTGTGCATAAAATCCTGCAGCTAACCTTAGGCGCATTGTGTCCAATAGGTGCATGGGGTCCACGGCGGGATCTCATTGCAAAACGCATGATTTGCCTTTTGACAAAGATGAACAGCAGCACAAACACCTGCACACAAAAATAAATGTGACAGAACATGTTTTCAATGTAATCATCATCAATGAGCCGTTAGCTTAGCAGTTAGCCACAGATGGACAAACTTAACTTACCAAGCTTCCATAAGCCATGACCAGTACAACATTAACCCCAGATAAAGGAGAGGATTCTGCCATGTTATATTCCAGGTGTAGGTTTTTTTTTTTCCTCAGGGCGATTAGCTAGTGAGCTAAGGAACTAAATGCTATACAGCTACAATAGCATGGTAGCTAGCTAAACCTGTATTTACACTATGCACTACAATCAAAACCTTAAACTGTCAATTACTCTAGAGGATTCTCTACAGGATATCTTGTGTACAAAAAAAAACTCT
Source organism: Ostorhinchus rueppellii (assembly GCA_030068375.1). Taxonomy (NCBI): domain Eukaryota; kingdom Metazoa; phylum Chordata; class Actinopteri; order Kurtiformes; family Apogonidae; genus Ostorhinchus; species Ostorhinchus rueppellii. The sequence goes on from JAQQZY010000003.1 coordinate 37,333,336, forward strand.
CTAAGGTCGGTGATGTTACTCTTCTTCCTGTTCGGCTACATAATGCATGTACGCAGTTAAACCCGACACAAAACAGCGACAGCACCGTTTGCGGCGTCAGCCATTACCGTAAGCAATGTATAAGGACGACCCATGGCGAAGAACCACATGTTGTTGTTTATGTTTTATCATGGAATTTTATGTCTACTATTACTGTTTTTAAAAATAAATAACTCAAAGCACAATATCCAAAATTAGCAACATGTTGCAACAATTTCCATCTGCTTGTCCCTTCAATTTATTATATAAATAGACCATTTTTAATCGCTTAACTATCATCATTTTGTAGTTTTTCTCTGTTGTCAGTTCTTTGATTTATTACAAACAAACTACAATTAGTGTATTATAGATACTGTGTCTTCTAATAAATAATTTGTATTGTTCTATATAGAAACTACAAATCATTTGTCGGAACTTTAAATAGATATTACGAAAACGATGGAGGAAAGAAAATGGAATTCCCTTTTCTGGAATTCTAAAACCCAAAATAGCAAAATGCATTATTTATCTGCTAGACAACCAATTAACCCAAAATTGTCATGAAAATTGGTGAAAATTTAAATATTAATTATATACATAGAAAAGGCTACATCTTGTTGATTTTATTTTGAAATATTTATAAACATATTTTCAGGCAATCCCACACACAACATTGACTTTTACCACTGTATGTACTTGTGTCATATGTAGTTGTGACATGTCATCAGTCTGTTCTTTATACACATATATTATATGTGTGATCACATGTTGTGGGTTCAGTTTCCTCGAAGCGCTTTGCGGACCACGTGACGCAGCTCTCCGTGGTGTCAGAGGGGAAAAGAAACAGGTAAATTCACAGTCTCTCTCGCTTATTGTGTGAGCGAATCGGTTCGTTATATTTTCCAATTTAGTTTTATCAACTTAGGGTTCAGGATATTTTTCCTGTCCTAAATCCGACTAGAAGGCCGACGACGAGAGCACTTGTCGGTCGGTTGTGTAGCAGAGTATCTAATATTGAGCCGGGTTTCTGGTCAGTATCGCCTGTTATTTATTTTCATTTTAAGGGCCTGCAGGCCTACCTTTAGCCTCGGTATTTTCTGTGTCTACAGCCCAACTGTCATATATTACCGGGGTCAAATGACTGATGGTGTTGCAGAGTGGTTGTGGACTTTAGGAAGCTGCTATAACTAACGTAGCAAACTAGCTGACGACGTTAGTTTGTTACGTTAGCATTGCTAATACTCGTTAGCTGACAACTAGTGGCAATGGAGTGAAATGGGCGTTTTGGTGTATCTGGTTCAACATGAAAGCCCTACTGCTCGGTAGTAGCTAAATAGCTGATTAACTTGCTGGCTATCGGGCTAAATCGGCTAACGCTAACAACTCAGCCCTGTCTAGCTAGTTTTCGGTTAGCTAGTTAGCTTGCGGCTGGTAAAATTAGCCTCGTCGCCATGAGGTGAAGCCGTGAGAAGCGGAAGCTCGCCGAGACTTCAAAGCTGGATGATTTCCCCTCAACTATTAGCTAGTTGGCTAGCCTTTTGGCCATGTGGTTGGCTAGTGGAATTAGCGTTAGATATGTTCGACAGGCCCTGGCTTTAGGCTCGATTGTGGGCTAGTACAAACAGGGCTTTACGTAACGTATGCTAGATTAAGGAGTCGCTGTCGACAACAAGGTTAACAGTTTGTTATTGAGCAGAGATGTTGTCTGCTGTGTTAACTGTGTGTTTGTATGTTGAGTCTCTCATTTCATGTACAATAAAATACACCTGCCGTTATTCTGCGATTATGCAAAGTCGTCTTAAAATATATCAACATCATCGTTGCTAATTGGGATAGCAAAGGATTGCTTCATGGTCTGACGATGTAAATAAGTTTGGTTATGGCTGCACACTCCTAGTCCTCTGAACAGCAGTAGCCATTGAACCGTACCACTCACTTCCCGGGTCAAACCCGCGGGTAGCTCTGGTTTTAGACATTGCTTGCAAAATGGCCAATAAGATTCTCATGGGTAACGGTGGAAACGAAGCGGACGCTAGTGTTGACTTTCTCCCCACTGAGTAATGAGTAAACAGGCAGTTTGGGGAAGTAGAATTCAAGTATGGCAGACATGTACATGTGATAAATAGGTCACAGTCATATGTGTGTAATGCCTGTCCATTTTTTTTCCTTCTCAGGTGTTATTCCCTTGTAAATACTGTTATTTGTATATACTGTAAATGATGACGTCCATGGGCGGGAACCGAGCCCGGGGCAGCTGGGAGCAGACACAGGGCCAGACACAGAGTCAGACACAGCACAAGCAGAGGCCTCAGGTACACTCACGCCCACTCCCATTACCTGTCACACCATCCAGGTGCACACTGATATGCAATGTAACTGAAGATGGGCATAACAAGTAAATGTCACTTGAAGCATTTGATTCAGCGAGGAGATCATGCTAGTTCAAGTGCATTGATTTATGAACACGTGCACATATATTTTGCAGTGATATATCAAAATAGATGACTATTTTAAATGGTGTTGAATTTCACAAGAGGTGTATCCCTAGTTAGTATGAGTTTGTGCTTCTTTTGATTGTACAAATGTTCATTATATCACTCCTGTTGAAACAGGCTACCGCAGAGCAGATCCGACTCGCACAGATGATTTCAGACCACAATGATGCGGACTTTGAAGAGAAGGTCAAACAGGTGAGAAGATGCACAATGTCCTGTAGTAACACTTAATTCTGGCATTCAGTTGCATTTGGCTTTTAAATCTTGTTGCATTGAAGTAAAAAGAATAAAGCCTAGAAAAAAGTCAAAAGGTTTAAAAGTTGTCAAAGTTCAGCACACAGGTTATGACTCTTCTGATAGCACTTTGTCTTTTGTATACTAAACTGTTCTTTACAAGAATTTAAAAATAACTTGGATAAAGCATGCATTAATTCCACACAGAAAATACACCTCAAATGTTACATGTACACAAGCTTCCTGGGTGTCTTTTCTTCAAACCTGTGCACTTCAGTGCTTCATAAAATAAGAATAAGCCTTTAAAAAATTTAAATAAATCCTTTAGTGAAGTGAACATCCTTCACCTTTACATAATATTTTCTCTTTTGCCATGTTCAATTATGCAGCACAGCCTGTTACAGATTCATGCCTCTCTATTTCCCAGCTGATTGACATCACAGGCAAGGACCAGGATGAGTCTATGATCGCACTGCACGACTGCAACGGGGATGTCAACAGAGCCATTAACGTGTTGCTGGAGGGTAGCCCAGACACTGTGAGTATTGGCTTTGTGTGATGGCTTAATGCTGCGAGGGCCTGATTCTGGAGAAATCAGTGTCTCACTGGGTTAGACACCAATGCAATACAGGATTTATGGAGACTTGTTTGTAACATGAACCTTATTCAAGGGAGCCTGAATGTCCTGTTTATGCACTCGTGTTAACTGCATGGAAAAGGAGCAGATGGATTGTTGGGTTTTTGTCCATTCCTTGTTGTTTAACACCTATCAGTATAATATTGGGCAAGAGGTAAATGCAGTGATTTGTAGTAGATAAATTCAAAATGTGTGAAGAAATAAATACTGGATTTGATATACATTTAGATAGCTGACGATGGGAAGGCAGAAGGCTTTGCAAAAGGTTGTCATCTGTTTGAATTGTTGACATTGTAACTCGTTTTGTAAATACTTAAAAATCAGCTGGTTCAATATAGTGTAATAGAAAATGAATCCAAACTGGAACATAATTGTTTTTCCTTATGTTCTCTTTTGTCCTTTTCACAGTATAACATTTTGAGGCAGGGATTTTTAAAGTTATATTGTCCTTTTCTTCTCACTTATTCATAAATCTTCCTTTTTGATGCTTCAGTGCAAAGGTAATGTCCCTTGCAGGACAGCAAGTGAAGTAACTTTAATTTACGTTGGCCACTATCACCAATTTGTCTCATTGGACTTCACTACCTGTATAATTTAAAACACTCTCTTTCCTGACCCTGTGTTCAAGTAAAGACAAAAACCTTTATCGTGGTAAAATGAAACTATGGCTCAGGAACAACAAGTGATGTTCGTGTAGAATTTAGCCCCTATACATAAAATGCATAGCACTTATTGCAAAGAATATAATTGAAAGGAACAACAATCTAATACTGTCTGTACATCTTCCCAAGGACTCCTGGGAAATGGTGGGGAAGAAGAAAGGGGTGTCAGGCCAGAAGGAGGCTAGCCAGGCAGAGACCTTAGAGGAAGGAAAAGAGAACAGGGAGAAGGGTGGAGAAAAAGATGTAGCACGTCGTCGAGGTGGAGCTCCACGCAAGGGCCGTGGAGCCAGCAGGGGCCGAGAGTGTAAGTGTCAACCACACTACGACTTTACTCTGTTTTTAGTCATGATAGTATGTCCAGTGAGTAAATGGGGGGGGGGGGTTGCATCAAAGCAGCTTGGTTTTTTTAAATTTTTTCCCCCTATTTTTGGTTTGTTTTTCTCTTTAACAGCATTTAATTTACTTTTTCTTTATGGATGAATCCCTGCCCAGTGAGTAAACCTGAAGAGAGTTTGTAATGCTGCAGTGGCACACTTTTCTAAGTAGGGATGGCACATTAAAAGGCTGTGCTTATCTTTTACAAGGAGGTGAACTTGGACTGCTGTTGTCTGGAGCTCTTTATCCCTATGGCTGCAGTGTTTCAAACTAGTCACTGGTTGAGTTGTTTTATTGACAATGACAAAATAAAAGCACTTCTGTTGTTCAGGTTTTGTTTTTTTTGCCTTTGCAGAACCCTTTAGAGTAGTATTATATTAATCATAGCTAACATGTTGCTAATCAGCACCAATATCACCTACGGTCAAGTGGCAGAGAGCTGCACCAGACATTTTTAAGTTTCTGTTTTTAGTTAGTGCCAGGCATCTAATCTGTGGTGCCAGACAATTAGCGTTTTGTGTTACAGATATTGTTTTATTGCACATTTATACTGCTCGGTAGTGTCACTTGAACCACACCAGCAGATCCTCCTTCAGCCTAACTGTGGTCCTAAAAGAGAGTGAGTGCTACAGTAAAGCAATGGTCATTAGTCATGTCAATTTTACTTGAAGGGCCACGTTGGGCACTCATACTTATGAAATATTTATTGATACAAATTTTCTCTAAACTGCTGCATAGTTCGGGGTCAGGAGAATGGCCTGGATGGAGGCAAGGCTGGAGTAGCTGGAAGAGGAGCAGAACGAGGCCGAAGGGGAAGAGGCAGAGGAAGAGGGGCTGTGGGTAAGTGGTTGGAATCATTTGTAGTTGAACTCCTGGTGAAAGAAAGGTGTTATTCAAAGAAACTGGGCTCTTTTCTTCTTTTTTTGTTTCTTTCTTTTGCTGCTGCCATTCTTTTTTGTGACAACAGCTTAAAAAAAAAAAGACAAGAATCTGAAGTAAGAACTACTTGTCTTTCAGGAGTATCTGGACGGCGAGGAGGCAGATTTTCGGCGCAGGGCATGGGGTAAGAGAACACCTGCATTGCCTAAAACCAGAAGGCCTTTTGTTTCACTTTTACCTGTTGCCATGGTCACCAGAGAGCAGGACCCCGTCCTATTGTTGAGCTTTAATCCAAAGAAGGGAGGGCATATGTGAGCCAGTAGAATTGAATGGTGTGGGCTGAGTATCTTTAAAGAGTGCATGGTGTCTAAACATTTTGTTTAGAGTAACGTTTGGATAGATCCACTCAGACCCAGTTGTTTAATTGAGAAACCATCTCAGCTCCCTGGATTCTGGTGTATTTAGTCAGTTTTTTTGGTGCTTTTTCAGATCATTGTTTGCATGCATGCAACATGGAACTGAATTAATTTGCATCTTGTACTAGCAGCTTCACTCTAAAGTTTTACAACAGAGGAAGTAAGTTTTCTCTCAACTACAAAATGCTCCTTGCTAATTTAATCCTTGAACAACTGTGGCTTTCTTGAGAGTCTGACAAATTTAGGTGTAATCTCATCTCACACTGGTTGTGGATGTTTATGTTCTTGTGGGCTGTTGAAGTAGTGTATATTCCCTGGGGGTTGTAGGGATGGAAATGTACACAGTGTTTAAATTTGCTTGAAGTCAAAAATCTGCAAAGTAACCCTAGCAAATGCATAAGGTTAGGTGTCATTTAGATTGATCAGACTGAAGTACAAGTCAGTTTGCTCCTCAGAGGCAGTCGGCACAGCCTATAAGCAATAAAGTGTAAACCGTGACCAGCATGTTTGTGTTTCCCAGCCCATACCCTACAGCTGCCGAGTAAAGCAGATGCACTGTCCCGATCCAATCCAAGGCTCACCCTCCATCACTGACACAGTTCACTTGGAACCTAAAATTTTCCCACACTGCTAATTTGAAAGAAACTGGCATGTCTTCTTGCTTCTGTGCGAAATTTGCACTTTCCATAGTGTGACTGACTCAGTCAGATGTCTGTCAGATTGAGTTAAGCTTAGCACGGTGTGTTGTTAACTTGCAAACAGGTTACAGCTTAAAGTTTCAGTGAAACTCTCACTTGTGAAATTTGCTTCCACATCTTCTTAATCAATCCTGTAGCCTATTGTATAATGTCTGGTCCATATTCTGGGCAAAAGATACCACAACACCCTTAATGTGTAATGAGGTCAACACCTGAGCCTGTGATAAACCAGTGTACTTATGTGTGATTCAAAGTCAGTAACAGTCTCCTAAATTAAGTGTACAGAGACCCAAGGCAAGGCCAGAATTATACTATTTTTGTCATTTCTGAGTTCAATATATGAACGGATGCTTTCATAAGTAATGTAAAAATATTACTTACGAAAGGCATCTTTTATGGTTTGTGGTTGTCAGATTGTGTGAAATTGACCAACAGTAGTAAGCATATCCGTAGCATGTGGATGCAGATATTAAGTTTCCTATGTCACCATAAAATACTTACTTTTTTCCCCCTCACTGGGCTCAAACCAAGCTTTTGATTGTGAGCTGGGACTTCCCAACTGTAAAGGTATGCAGGGCTAGTTGAGATGTTATTAAATATCCTAGCCCTCCTTAACACCAGGCAACAGTTTTGTGATTGCTTTAGCTTCTTGTTGCTACCAGATACAGTTTAACAGCTTGACGTCAATATGAGTGAATTAAAAGAAACACGAGGCTTTAATGGAGGAAAACTCGAAGCAGATAATGTGTTTGATCATTTTATTACTGTGATTACCTTTTTGTGTGTTTTTAATTGATATTGTGTGCTGGTGCTTCTTGGATCCTTTTAAGTCTCTTCTCAGACACATAATCCATACATGTTTTGTTTCACTAAATTAAGGCTAATGCATTACAGCTGAAATAATTAATCAATTGGTAATGGATTATTTGTCATATAAGACTTTCTTTGGTTGTAGCTGCTGACATGTTAAGTTTGTCATATCTGATTACTAATAACATATGTGCTTTTGGGTTGTGTATTGCAGTCTTACTTCCTGTGAGTTTCTTAGACTGTAATGGCCTGCCTTGACTAAAAGCATATTGGCTGTCCTGCATTGTGTTGTGACTGATGACTATAGAGTAATTGTCAAGATGCCAACACAGGCAAACTGAAGACATTATGCTTATGCTGCTGCTCTGGATTGTGGTCTGAAAACACAAGCTTTGTTTCACTTGTACTTTGTCGGGCGTCTTGTAATTGTTACCATCATTTTTCCTCTAAAGCCAGATTGATAAGGGGCGGAGATATGATATTGCAGAGGGTGAAAGGTGAGTGCATCTGACATGTCTGTTGTTTTTGCTTTCTGTAGGGGGATGGCCATCAAATAGCATCACAATCGGAAACGATTACCCCTTCTATTTATAGTACATGAAGTTGTTAACCTTTTAAGAAAATTGATATAAAATTGTTCACACAAGTCATTAATGTGTCCAGATTTGCAATACAAGTATCATCAAATAATAAACTTGTTTTGGCTTAAGAAGTGTTGTACTTCATGTTGCTAGGTTGCACAAGCTGTAGATTTTCCAAGTCTACACAGATGTGTGGGTCTTGTGGACCATAATGGTTTGCTTCAGTCTGCTGTTTTCTCTTCCTGTCTTCAAGTCACAACCTCATTGTTTCTGACGTTTATCAATTGAGTAAAACGCTTAGGATATATATGGCAGTGCTGGTGAATAATGTAAACTACAAGCATTGTGTAATGTACAGCTGAAGAAAATTAAGGAATAGTGGTTTGAAGCTGACTTGTGCTTAAATCTGAAAAATTTAAAAGGTGTGTGTGAATGTGGCTGATGGTTTTGTTTGTCCTGGTGGCTCTTAAACTGTTTGCATCCAATCTCAAGCCACCTTTTTTTCCCCATCATCTCTTCCAGAACATTCAACCCTGCTGACTATGCTGAGCCAACCCAGACAGAAGAAAACTATGGAGGGGGCAGCACCTGGAACAACACAGGAAATATGGAGCTGGAGGAAGGAGCCAGTAAGTGAATTTATTAAGAAATGTTAGCATGCTATAAGGGAAGTTAATCTTATCAATGAAGCATCTGTTTCCTATCATAAGAATTTTAAAATCATGTTTAGCATCTCGTAAAAGTTCCTGTAGTAAAGATGGAGGAGGGGTGTAGCCAGCATTCACTTTTTGATTTTTGGACCTTCATCACCATTTGCATTGACATGTTCTAAATCCAGAAATCTGTGTCACTAGATGATTAAAGGAGAATGCATCTTTCAGTACATTCAACTGCTTTCCTTTGTCTTTCCTCAAAGGGTTGGAATACTCTGCAGGAGAGGGAACAAATTACCCGCCTAAGTTTGACTCTGCTCCAGGTAAGTCTGTCTTCAGTTCACTAATGTTTTGTTTTTAAACATTCTGTATTCTGTTTGAATCTCTCTTTGCCCATCTCGATAGTATTGAACTGTTTTACTGACTCAGGTGCCTGGAGGACTTCCACAGAGGAATGGGGCACTGAGGACTGGAATGAAGATGTGGGTATTTCTCATTTTAACCTTGTGCAAGTGCTTAAGCTTTAAGCACTTTTTAAAACAATGTCAAACTAATACAGCCATTAGTCTCACTGATTAGACACTGCATCAGTTTCTAAGTCTGTCTCCTCATGTGCAGCTTTCAGAGACCAAGATATTCACAGCCTCCAGTGTGGCGACCGTGCCGCTTCCTCAAGAGAATGTGACCATCACCAAAGGACAGAGGTGAGTCACTAATCCACTTCTTAGTCCAACTTAAAGCTGTGCACTGCTGGAGTTTTTTTTAATAATAGTGTTGCCTGCCCATTCTATTGTACAGGGGCAACTGGAGAACTTGCTTTGTTTTTTCACCAAACTTGGTACAGTATAGGTTATGTGACGCCTGTTATTTTCCATCTGCGCTGTTCATCCATTTGCCATTATTTTATTTCCAAAGCAGAACTAGAAAATTATTAATTATTACTTTTTTTTCCCAGCAAACAACTGGAATTGTCATGTGCAGACTCAAAGATGCCAAGCTAGCAGCATTAACCTCTAGCACTTGTCAATTCATGCTAGTTGAAATACAGAATGAAACAACATAGATTTTATTTTGATATTGCGTCACTTAAACTGACAGTGTTTGCATCTCTGCATCACAGCATGTCAATGTCTAATTTAATGGATACCATTTCATAACGAGTGGTTCCAGGCACAACAAACCCCGCCCCTCGTATGTATTATAGCTTATTTTGGCATGGATTCAGCTGATGTCATTGTGTCTAGACATGTGCTGATAGATATAGATAGTATAGAAAAATTTCAACCATTGTAAGTAAATGGTATTTAAATAAATAAAATTTAAGTTAATTTAAAAAACATTTAACTTTGACCTACTTTTCCCAAAATGTAATCACATCTATTCTAGGTCACTGGCAATCTATAAACCCAATTTGGTATGAATTCAAGCAACAGTTTTGCTGCTAGAGTTTTAACAAACTCAGAAACAAATCGAATCAAAAACAATATTCCTTGCCTCCGCTTTGGAGGGCGAAGTAATAAACCAAAAATATTTCAACACTTCTTCTTAGTGTCAAGATGGAGTAGATAGAGACAGGTTAACTCTGCATTTCCTGGTCACATTTTAATCAGTAACTGGAGATGTCAGGCTTAAATGACTACAAATTTTCTAATACAGTGTCAAACTACATTGGAAACATCGTACTTTATTGAGGTCATTGTTTTTGACTTGGGTGACTTTTCACATGCAGCTACACGACAGGTATCGTAGAAGTTTTTCTTCCAGGCAGACAGACACATTTAGTGCCTCTCCTTTAATATATTTTATACACCTCTGCCATGATATAGGATTGACCTGGCAGTGCTCCTGGGGAAGACCCCACCATCCTCCTCTTCAGAGACAGAGAACCCCCCGATGGAGGCCACCCAGCCCCCCTCCTTGTCTCAGTCACTGGTTTTCAGCAATTCCAAGCAAGGGGTGCCACTGTCCCAAACATCCTCCACAACCCCTTACACTCAGCACAGCATGGTGAGACAAAAGGAAACACAGCAGCTTCTTATTTTGATGTTTGCACCATGGCTCTTTTTTTTTTTTTTTGGCCAACAAGAAAACTGTCTTTATACCTACAGAGGAATACAGTACATAGGCTAATGTCACAGTTATGCTGGTGGAGCCCATTTAATATTGATATGTATTATTTTCTGTCATTGTAGGTCAGCATGCTGAGCAAAGGTTTTGGGGATGTGGGAGACCCTAAAGGAGGAAGCACGGGGACCACTGGCTCCCAGTTTCTGGAGCAGTATAAAACAGCCCAGGCATTGGCCCAGCTCGCTGCACAGCACTCTCAGACTGGACCTCCCAACACAGCCCCCTCATCATGGGACACCAGTGCCTCACTGGGACAATATGGTGAGAGAACACGTCAGAATAATTATTTTACTAATTACTTTAGAGGCTGCAAATCTTACTAATTCCCATTTTAAAAGACTTTGACCTGATTTAGCTTTTTAAGTATCTCTGACGGATTTGAGTCTTATTGCTATATCTGTTGGTGTATTCCAATAATGAAAGGCATTTTGGAGGACATTTGAGCTACTGCCATTATTGTCTTTTGCTTAAGTTTCTTTTGCTTTTTTCCAGATATGAAGGCTCAGCCTGAGTCTGCAGTCCATACACCCTTTACGAAGCGGCAGCCCTACCAGGCTACCACCTCAACCTCGTCCATGTTGGATGTTTTCCTGCAGGACAAAGGCCTGCCCCCTTCCTCTGTGTCTTCATCCTCTTCCTTACCCCAACAAACAACATCCTCACCCCATGTGGCACCTCCACCTGCTTCTTCCCTTCCCAAAATGGCAGCAGTTCCATCGCTTGGTCAGCAGGTTTCTCCTAGCTCCTCAGATGCCCAGGGTTCAAGTCCACTGCCTTTGCAACAGCATAAACTCAAACAGCAGAAGAAGAGAACTTCCATCACAACAAAGGTAACATTCAAATTAGAAAAACACTTGAGTTAAATGTGCAGGATACCTTTGAATTTGGTGTTAATTGGTTCCTAATCTGGGTATGTCTATAAATCCCATTTACAAATTGGCATTCAACTGATACAGGTTCTTCAGTTGCTGTTTCTAATTATTTAGTGAAGGGTTTGAGGTCTCACAAGGGTCAAGTGCTTATCTGGACCCTCTGATAAGCTTCTGGTGTTCCATATTTTTCCTCTGGTATTTATATCTCGGTGTAAATGGAACTTTGGCTAATAGATTCTCACCAACTGAGTCAAAATTTCAGGTTATTCAATATACTGCATCCTCTTTTCCTCAACTGTTGTTAACATGTTCTACTAACAATTTTATAAAATTACTTGATTGCCTTTTTACCAAATCAGTAAACTAGCAGTTAGCATTAGCATACTTGACCCCCTTAATTTCACACCTTTTGTCCAAATGTGGCCACTTGTGGCTCCAAAGACCCACATGGTGACGGCCAAATCGCTAACTCCTGGCTTCAAAATGGAAGTTAAGAAACCAATGAGTGACATTACAATTCTTCCATCCAGTAATTATATACAGCCTATCTTACAAACACAAGAGAGAAACTTGACATATTTTGCCTTTTGGGGGGGAAAAATTTGATCAAATTAGAACAAGAGACATTGTTTGACAGCAGCTACACAGACAAAGTCTATGCTGCCTGCACTGCAGATGTATCTGCATTACCTTGGTGTTTACCAGTTAATGCAGTGGAAAAATCAGAACTTGCAGATTATTTGAAAGCGGAATTTTGTTTGTATCTTGAAAGAAACCAAATGCACGATATGATGCACATCTTGACATGACTGGTTTTAATGCCTTTCTAGCAACAAAGTCAGGAGATCTTTGTCTACAAGATGGGACTGTTAAATCGTGTGCGCAGAAACGAACCTTTCAGCCCCTGATCCTGGGATTGAAGAATCAATCCTCAAGTGTCAGGCCGATCTAAAAATGCTCTTAATCCCCCACAGATTCCAGCAATGGCGGTGGAGATGCCCGGTTCAACAGACATCTCGGGTCTCAATCTTCAGTTTGGAGCGCTGCAGTTTGGATCAGAACCAGTACTACCAGAGTACGAGTCCACCCCCACCACCACAACACCAGCCAACCAGGTTCAGAACAGTCTCTACACTAGCCCGAGCAGGTTGGTACAGCTACACAAAATAATCATGTGTATTAATCCACCGTGGATGTATTATGAATAGAAGCAACCACATCAATTTGGATCTGATTTCTTAATACTTTAATAAAGGTTGCAAAAAAAAAAAGCAGCCTTTACCATAGTCACATGAATCACACATGTGGGGTCGTAAAGATGCTCTTGGTCACAAATTGAAGTTAATGATTATAACTTGTGATGCTTTTCAACTTGGGCTTGTCAATGCCATTATGATCTGCAGTGAGTCAACTCCAGCTCTTTCCAACTCCAGCCAAATGGACCTTTATGATCAGAGGGCGCCACAGACACGACGCTACCCTCCCTCCGTCTCCTCCTCCCCTCAGAAGGACATGCAGCCCAAGGTGAGGCCAAATCTTTCTCTGATGAAAACCCTTTTTTTAGTGCAGTGGTTGGCCAGTGTGATCTGATATAGCATTTTTGTTTTTTTAATCATTTGCTGCTCCGTGTAAGAAAGCAATGATCTTGTTTCATTCAGAAGCACCCTGTGTGTATATCTGCTGGCAAAAGCAGAAGTGAGACATTTTATTCAGTCAGTAAAAAGCTAGTTTTGCTACTCTAAATTCAGTCCACACAGAAAAGCACATGGAGCCAGTGTAATATCACTTCTTGTAAAGATAGTAAGGATATTAGAAACCAACTGTCAAGTATTGAATCAAACAAGCTTTTTTTTTTTTTACATTTGTTATTTCTGATTCAACGCCTTAATTCCTTCATTCATTGCTAAGCCCATATTTAAAGATGACTCATGCTAAGAGTTGATTTTTAAGACAGTACCAGGTGTTTTTAATAAAACTGTGCACTTGGCAGATGGTGTTATTCTGGCCTGTCATTGTTCCAGCCTTTGTTTTATTATGTTGCAGTCATTGTAATGCCTTGCTGGTTTCAAACCGGACTTAAAATGCTCTGAATATCAAACAAGGTTCTTGGTGACTTGTTTCCAAGAGCCCAGCACCCTTTAACTTCTTATCAATGGGCTGTTTCCATAGAAACCTGTGAGCTCACCTTCATTCTTGGTTTTACAGAATGGCTTCAGTTCAATACAAGCAACACAATCTGTGGAAGGTTAGTGTCTATCTTTTATTTTTTTCACCCCTCTAAAAGCATTGTTGGAATATCTAAGAAATTTGTCACATCTTTTCCTGATTGCAATGATTTTTTTTTTTTTCTCTCTCTCTCTAGCTGCAGCAGGCTCTGTAGTGAAGTCCACCCCTGATTCGGTCACACCCGCATCAGTCTCCAGTATGGGTACTTTGACAGACAGCGGCTCAGGCCCCGCCTCCTTGTTGACTACATCTAATCAGACATCCCTTAGTGCTTTGGGGCACAGTGAAGACCTGCCGCCAAGCACACATCCCCCTCCTCAACATAACAAGTGAGATTTTACTTGATTTAAAAAAAAAAAAAAAAAAAAAAATGGGATGGCTTGTGTATTGGCAAGAATGTATCAGTACCATGTGGAATGTACTGGGTGTATGATTCAATACATTGCAATGCTGTGAGCAAGGTGATTTTTAAAGCTACTTTTGGGGAAATGGTCACCATATAAAGAAAATGCATGTCCTGTTAACATCCAGCTTCAACACACTACTACATGTGCAAAATGTGTCTGTAAAAAAACTAAATTCTGTGACAGTTCTTTGCATTTGAACAAATTTAGATCCATGCAGTCAGGAAAGTGTATAAATCTTTCACAGATCTGTGTATATTTGATCCATGTACTATACTGCTCCCCATCTTGGTCTGTATGCACTTGTCTTTCTTGGTGAAAAAAACTTTTTTTTTTTTTTTTTTACACTCCCAAAGGATAGTAACACAAAAATTCTAAATATGACCTCTAAGGAATCCCATGTTTTGTTAAATGTGACATAATTGTTCAAATGTTCTCTGAATTTCCATGTGTTTCTGCAGCTCTCTCCCATCACAACAGAACAGCCTTGGACCGTCTTCAGTCCGAACGTCTAACTCGAGCTTATTGGTGAGTTCTTTATATGTCTGTATTTTTAGCTCTCTTTATGACATCGATTGAGAGCGCTGTCTTTTTGCCTATTTTAATATTGAAAGTGTGACTTTTTTTTTCTTTACAAGGTTGGGGAAAAAAAAAAAACCTTTTTAGTAGTGGTGGCATACATCCCTCCATCTCTGACCACTTAAAGTTGAATTTCCTGTAATGACAGAAGGACACATTAGATGTCCATTCACCCCAATGGAAATGTAATGTCCAGTCTTTTCTTTCCTTTTTGTGGTTACAGCATCCCAGTGTAGACGGTGACTCTAGTCTACACTCCTCCTCCTTCCCCTCCTCTGTCTCAGCTGTGCCGTCTTCGTCAGTACCCTCCTCTTCCTCTGTGGCTGCTGCTGCACAGGTGTCCTTAGGGGCCCCCCAGGCTTCCTCTGTAGTTTCTGCCACAGTGTCGGCCCCCTCTGGCCTCGGCCCTGTAAGCAGTCTGACCATGGGCCTCAACACTGCCTCCATGGGTGCACCAGCCGCAGCAGCTGCAACCATTTCAGTTTCCACAACGGCTTCAACCATTCCCTCTTCAGCTACTTCCTCATCCTCACGCAGCTCTGCAGCATCCTCAGGTTAGACATAAGCAGTGACACAGAAAAATAAGTGCTCAGTTTTTCACTTTTTGCTAAGATGTTAATTTGATTACATCATTGGTGTGGCGAGTGCCTCATTCTGTATTGTAACTTTTGTAATTTGTGGCTCATTTTATCTTTAACATGTATATGAAAGTGGGGTGTCTCTTGATGTTAGAAGGCAAAGGCAAAGCACGCCAGCTATTTTTGGCAACAAATCAATGTAAAATCAATATTGAGAACATCAAAACGGACTAAAATTACTTGTAACGGATGCATTGGTTACACATATTCCCTGTAGATGTCTTTAGTAATTTTGGTTTGGAGATTTCTGAGTTGCAATTTATCTGCGTTTTTTGTAGACGGATATTCTAAATTGTGAAAGCTGTTGATACTGATTGTCAAGCTTTCCAGCATCATTAGCTCTGTTTTCACTCTTATTTGACAGATTGTATGATTGGTGGTGGTTGTTGTTGTTGTTTTTATCTTTATGTTGATCTATAACATGACATTGGGTGACATCATTTTCTGTGGCTCTCATAGTTTGATTATTGCTGGTCTGTACAAATGGTCACATTTTAACTGTGCAACAAGAAAACATCTACTTTGTTCTTTGTTTGGAGGCATTTGATGCTTTTATTTTGTTAAACAGACAAGAGAGTTGAGATGGGATATAAAGGTAGAGAAGGTGAGGCACCCAGAGTGGGAATTCTGTGACTGACTTTCCACAGAATACTTTGGAAATCTTTTGACTTTCATCATTACTTTTTATAAATGAACAAGAAACTATTAGTGTACTTGAGGTACACAACATTTTGTAATATCTTGTGTAGGAATCAATTGGTTTCCATTTCCTCACTGTAATCAGTGAGGTCTTCATGGCTCTGAGTCATCCAACTCCACTTGGTTTTCCTCTGACGCTTTTTCTTTTCCTGTCTGACATATTAATTTGTTTTTGTTCTCTGGCACTGAACGGTGCGTCATGTGGTGTAATGTCATCTTGTTATTTATTGATGCAGCTTTGGGAGAAATTAGTAGCACTTGGTTTGATACAAATGATGTCTGATAATTGAAAAGAGGCAAAACAACCGTCTAAAGTACAAAACAAATTGAAAAAGGTATTGGCTGTGATGAAGCCTGGTTTTAGTTTGTAATTTAGGAATAATTGGACATATTTTGACTTGTGCTGCTATGAAAAGGATAATGTATTTTACAGATTTGGACTTCTTGTGCAAAGCAATTAATTCTTTTGTATTGTATCTGATTTTGTGAATACAGGGAAAGCACCTCCAAACCTGCCACCTGGAGTGCCCCCTCTACTGCCCAACCCTTACATCATGGCTCCTGGACTACTGCACGCCTACCCTGTAAGTGTCCAGACCACTAACATGTGCAGTCTCTGCTGTATCAATTCATCACTGAAAATGAAACATTGTTATTCCTAATACATTTGTTCATTTGCAGCATCAAGTGTATGGCTATGATGACCTACAGATGCTGCAGACAAGAATACCGCTGGTGAGTACTGACGCAATAGTTTGTGTACGAGTGACATTTAAGCGGTGCATGACCTGATATTATTCTTTATTGAATGACAATGAAACGTTTTCTGTCTGCACTTGTACCACTCCAGGATTATTACAGTATCCCATTCGCAACCCCCACAACTGCACTGACTGGCAGAGAGGGCAGCCTGACAAGCAACCCTTATTCTGGTGAGCCATTCATTTTAATCTACTTTTGCAAAAGAATCACAGTTTGCTCTGTTCAGCAGTATCAGTCTTGATGTGTTTAGTGGCTAAATGTCTTTGTGTACCGAGTTAACTCATACAATCAATAGTTCCATTTAAAAATAACACTGAAGCTTTGCCACTGGCCAGTGATACAGATCTTTAAGTAATGAATCTTAATTACCTGCTTTGTGATGGCACTGGATGTTTTCTGCAGTAAATGTTTCAGATGAGTTTCTTCAAGGCTTGAATAATGTGACATTGCCACTTTACAACAAACTGAAAAAGTATTAGGGGAGTAATTCTCCTTTCTTTAGGTCTTATGTTTATGTTGGTCTGACTCAGTCCCTTTTCCAGTGACTGAATTTTTCAGTCAGTATTCTCTTCAGTTTCTGCTATTGAGGGCGATATGAAATGGCTCCGTCTGAGCTTATACATGCTTAAAATTGCAAGTGTTGCTGGAGTTTGGATTGTACCATAAAGCAGATCTGTGTGGTTCTTTGCGGCATTTTCTTTAGCGAAGACTTTGCCATCCTAATGTAAGGGTCCGACTCCAGGTGTCTCCAATACTCTTGACAAAGGCACTGTTGCTGCATCTTTTTGACTTGAAGCTGCCCCATGCAGGTGTGATTGGTTTAAGAAATCGAAACAAGCCGGAGCTTTCCCACTCCCTTTTTTTTCAGACTGATAATGGGTTCAGCCAGACCTTTCCCAAGTGCTGGCATGGCACTAAAACGAAGCGTGGAGATTGGTCTGGCTATGTGACACTGGCTTGGCCCTAATCTTTCCTGCTATCTCTATCCTTTAACTTTAATATAATATCCTCCTCTGTCCTCCATCTTCCCTTTGCAGGAGACTTATCAAAATTCGGGCGAGGTGATGCATCATCCCCAGCTCCAGCCACCACATTAGCTCAGACACAACAGAATCAGACCCAGACTCATCACACCACACAGCAGCCCTTCCTGAACCCAGCGCTGCCACCTGGCTACAGCTACACAAGCCTCCCATACTACACTGGCATGCCAGGCCTGCCCAATACCTTCCAGTACGGACCTGCTGTATTTCCGGTGAGAAATCCTTAAACTGATGGATTCCGTTAGTCATGCTGCCTGTTATTCTGAGGGAGCAAACACTTGATCTAAACAGTTGATTCTTTTCTACTTTGTCTTGTCAACTTGTTAAAATGACATTTTATGGTATGGTTTGTTGTCAGGTGGCTCCTACCTCGTCAAAGCAGCATGGTGTGAATGTCGGCGTCAACGCATCAGCCACACCCTTCCAGCAGGCTAGTGGCTATGGTTCCCATGGATACAGCACTGGTGAGGCACTAAATATTGAATTGGCATGTTTTGAAGGCTCATACAGGTTCTCCTATGTATACCAATAACTCTGCAGATTCTCACAATGAGCAAATTTCTCATTGATGCGGAGTGCACAAGTTATGTGTACTTTGTCATTTTTACAACGAAGACGTCTTTGTCAATTCAGTTGTTGATGGTTTGTCAATATATTTCTTACTTTCACTTGAACTGTTGCCCCTCATAAGCAAATTCTGCTACCAGCATGGATTTTTCTTTCCAGGTTTAGTCAGAATGTGGCATTTTGTGCGCAAATGTTCATTTCATTGCTTATGCACACAAGGTACGTCTCAGCTGTTTTGCAATGGAAAGAAATGTTGACTTTTTCAGAAGGTTTTATGCAACACGTTATATGAGATTACCATTTAAACTGGATGGGAAAGGGACGAGGGTCTTGAAAAGTGGTTACTCCAGTTTAAATACATACGAGGTGTTAGAGTGCAGTCTCTTGCTGTCTTCCATGGCTTGCTTTGCTCATTTCAGGAAATGGAGTTTGTTCGCGGGCTTTACCACGTACTTCATCTCCAGAACAAACACTCAAAACACATCAACAAATGGAGCACCCATCAGTCACGTTTCTAAATATGACTTTGTGTCCATTTACTTTTGGCAGTGGCCTTCTGTTATCTTGCTATGATTTTCTTTTCATTTTTAGCTATGCTTTATTTTATATTCATGCCTCAGTTCATTACTCAGTATCCACCACACATGCAACACCTATTTGTTCTTAGCTGCACCATCTGCTGCTTTCTGCCATCACCCAACTCAAGCTCACTCTCCACCCCCACCCCCTCCCACACACACCCTGCCTGCCCCCTCACTCCCCCTCCTCTCCCCTCAGACCTGGGTCATATAGTATTCGCAAATGATGGTTAGCGTTGTATGACTTCTTGTACCACATGTGCACAATTTACCACAGAGACAATACATTTGTTGTCAAAGTTCAGTACATTAAAGGTTTCTGCAGGTCCTTTAAGAAAATCTAGAATCCACTAATCAGGACTTTAGACCCTATTAAATCAAATGCAATATGTTCACCTGTAGGTTCATAGTGGTTCAGTCATTTGTAGGTATTTGTCATGGTATTTTAGAGTTTGTCATTTCCTGGAAACTGATTATAAATAATAGTAGTTCATCTGGCACTTGAGGGCAAAAACTCATTTTACATTAGACTCTTTCTTGAATTTTCATGTCCCCT
The DNA here is from genome assembly GCA_030068375.1 of Ostorhinchus rueppellii. Lineage (NCBI taxonomy): Eukaryota > Metazoa > Chordata > Actinopteri > Kurtiformes > Apogonidae > Ostorhinchus > Ostorhinchus rueppellii. The sequence continues at coordinate 37,352,845 of JAQQZY010000003.1, forward strand.
GCTGTGTAACTAATGAGCTACTTGGCAGTTATGGATTGTTGGTCCACAAGTGGAGTTGATAAAATGGAGCAGACTTCTGAGAGGGGAGGGGGAACCTTCTTAGAATGGTCTTACAGCCAATGCTTAAGTATGCGAAAGCACATAGCACTCTGCCATGTGTTTCAGTGGGATTAGGGGTTTTTTGTGTTGTTGTTATTAGGAATATAAAACTACTTTTTTACAAAGTCTAACATCAGTCTCATTTTTTGGAGAAATAATTTTTATTAGTGATGCCATGACAGAACTATTAAATGAAATGAATGTGGAACCAACAAACACCAATAACTGTGCAGTGAGGCCAGACAGTGCACATGCAGCTTGTGTGGTATGTGGGCTGACATTAAATAAATATCCTAGCGCTAATAAATTCCAGTTAATGTTACTTTTCGTATTGCTTGAATAGTGCATATTTAGGGCTTGTTGGAAGCCTGCTGGAAATAATTAAAATCCACTTGTCAAGACACGAGTATCTTTTTAGTGCTCTTAATTTTAATTCCTGAAAGGACTCAGAAACCTGGTGGATCATGTTTGACTTGACACTATTTCTATTGTCGTCATTCGGTAAATTGTCGATGTGGTACAAGGGTTCAAATACACGCTACGAGTTTTTTTGCGAACGCTATCTGAGGCAGGTCTGCCTCCCCTGCCTGGTGTGTCTAACGCTGTGGGCTGCGGCTGTGTGTCTGACTGTTGCAGGCTATGAGGATGTGGGCCAGGCTTCAGGGAGTGGGGATTTCTGTAAAGGCGGATACGGCACTGCCGTGGCCGCTGCCGCTTCTGCACAAAACAAGCCAACCAGCTCTGTCACCGGGCCTGGAGTCGGTGAGTGCCGCCACATGCCAAATTAAACAGAAAGAAAAGCACCCTGTCCCTCCCGTCTTCCTCCTTGTGTCAACAACCATCCTTCTCCCCCTCTTTGCTGTCGTTCCTTTGCCTCATTGCTGATGAGCTCCGCTGTAGGAAGACCCGGGACAACACATCTGCTTTTAGACTGTCCAATGCAGCCTGCCTCTTACAAGCCCCGTCTGCCAGTCTGTCCTGTTCTCTTCCGGGGCAACTAATAGTCAATCTAATTTATATTTCAGACAGTGAAGCTGTCACAAAAAGTGTTAGATCACAAAGGCTGCCCCAAATGGATGAGTTGCTGTGGATGATACTGTCCCATTTTTCCTCTGTGGTGCTTGCTCTTCACTCATGTTGTCATTGCCGGTATGTCTTGTTTCCAGAGTAACAGGCTTGCTGTCCTGTGTGAGTGTGTGTGAAGTAGGTTTTAACCCAGGAGAGAAGGAAACAAACAAAAAAAAATCTCTGCAGCATTTGAAGATACCGCTGCGCTCTGAGAGAACGTGTCCGTGTAGCGTTGAAAGAACTTTTCATCCAAAGTGGCTACAGCGGTGTGCATTCAGTCATTCGCATCTGGTAACAGAGAAGGACATCGCTCTGCCGGGTTTAACAGTGCTTGACCATTTGATCATCAGTATTTGTGCTCTGAGAACTGAGTGTTGTCATTTCCAAGACAAATCACACATGAGTTAAAGAGGTGTTATACCCAAACAGGCCTGGCCTTGAGTGCTGGAAGTATCAACAGCTTATGCAAGAGAGGCAGTTATTTTGTTTTCAGACTCATGGTGTGTGTAGTTTTTCTTTTTCTCACAGCAGACATTTTGGTTTGTTACAGCAGTGTTGGCACAGTTGTTGTTTAATGCTAACAGTAGCTGTATTGCACTTTATCTTCAATTCCACTGATGGGGCATGCATACTCCAGTCAAAGATGTAGCTAAATGTAATGCAGCCACTGTGAGTGATACTGATTTACACCAAGGGTTTTCAGTCTGGATGAAAAAATACTGTTTTTCATACGTGATTGACATGTCCACACAAAAACAGATACTTCTTTAAATGAGTTTTTTTTTTTTTTTTTTTTTTTTTTTTTTTTTTTACATTTCTGTTTATAAAAGGAAAAAAATCTACATGATAGTAGTTTAATGACTATAACACGACTACAAATTTGTAATTCATGAAGAAAGCATTGTTTGTAGCAGACTTTAAATTTTAGACACCACAGACACTATAGTGAACACAGCCGATGCAGAAGTCATGACATTTTGAAGCAGCAGGTTAAGATTTAAGCTTTACTTTAAGTGTTGATTCAGGTTGTTAAAGTGTATTCTTTGTGTTACGAGGGATTCGACAACTTGGATTCATTTCTGGTCCATCTCCCAAAAGTGTTCAACTTGTGTACCTACAATATATAATGTATATTTGATGTTTTAGGTGCAGTTTCATTGCACAATGCAATAATGTGGGGGTGAGACGCCTCTGTTTATTTATTTATCTTCTGTGTCCACGTGGATGTACATTTACCAAAGTTTTTCGGATCTCCTCTTTGGAAAATATTTTTCTGACCGAAAATGGTGTTTATGTGTGGAAGAAGTCTGTGGGGGGGGGGTTGGTTTCTGTTCTCCATTTTTAAGGGAAAAAAAAACAAAAAAAAAACTTGATTGTAAACGCATTTCATTTAATAAGGAAAATAGTCATGATGCACTGAATGACAGTTATCCGCAGCACAGAATGACTCTGAATGTCTGTAGCAGTGCATTTTGGGCAGTTTCTCTAAGTAGATTTACCGTCACACATCCGCAAATGGGCAGTTGATCTCATAGTAACAGTCAGCAGAACCAGCTGATACAGATGGAAGATGCTACCACTGCAACCACTGTTGGATTAAAAATTTATATATTTTAGTGGCAAGGATTTTGCCGTGGCGTCGTGTTATCTGTTGTTGCGATGTGCCACAGCAAAGCCTTATCAGCAGTAACACTGCAGTCCGTATTTGTGGAGCTTGTCATGAAAATGCCACAAGGAGAAGGTCTTTAAAATGCTTGCATTCAGTGTCCATCTTACTTTGCACATGGGTTGACCTCATTTGGCGTTTCCATAGTGATACCAGGGGGTCAGTGTGTGTGCCAGAACAGTCAGAGCAGTAATTCTCAGGTCCACTCAGACTCGAACCTCGTCGGTCGTCTGGAACTGATAACGCCATTCCACCATTTGTGTGTCACCTCTCATCCTGTCCATCTCATCCCTACTCACTCTGTTTCTTTCTTGGCTGTTCAGATCCTACTGAAACATCTGTGAATTTAGGCTTTCAGAGATGTTTGTATCTGAGATTTCCCTGGGCTTGATTTTGTTTTAAAAGCTGTTTGTAGATATTAGATTCTTCTGTCTCTACCATGGACTTTGCTGTAGCAGTGTGCAGCAAACATGGTGGATAAAACAAGATCACAAGGTTGTTCTAGTTGCCGTTAATGGCTGTTTTTTCTAAATTTTCTGTTAAATCTTCTTCTGTTTTTTCTTCTGTTTCTGCAGGAGTCTCTGTGACGTCAAGCAACACGGGGGTACCAGACATTTCAGGGTCTGTTTACACAAAGACGCAGGTAAATATAGTGTGAAATATGTCCATTTAGTTGGTGTTCATGTTTGCTTAAGTGTATATATAGCTCTACCGTTGAAGGAGGGAATTTATTTGTAGTGCAGGAACTGACTGACTGTAGTCTGAATCTAAATTTTAATTTCTGTTTTCATTTCCTGTTCAGTCATTTGAGAAGCAGGGTTTCCATGCTGGCACGCCGACGGCGTCCTTCAGCCTTCCCTCCGCCCTGGGGAGTGGGGGACCCATCAACCCCCCGGCTGCTGCTGGCTACGCCCCGGCCCCCTTCATGCACATCCTGGCACCACACCAACAACCCCACTCTCAAATTCTCCACCACCACCTGCAGCAAGATGGACAGGTAGACTGGCATCACACACACTCTCATTGGCTTTGCTGTTTTGGCTGTGTGAACAGCAAAAGGTAGCAAGGGTTTATTTGGTTGACTTTTAACGGTAACAACTAGTCCTGGGGGATTGGATGATGAATACAAAGTGCCAGATGATTAGTTTAGGCAGAAATATATAGGGTTTTTTTGTTGTTGTTTTTTTTTTTTTTTTTTTTTGTGCATGTGTTCTGTCTGCAGAAAAGTGCAGTTCAAACTATTCCTTTTTAGTTTTGTTACTTTTCAATGAAATATGACTGATTCTTACATGCTACATCCCAAGATAAGGATTTTGTAATTGTATAGTTTCATCTGGTGTCCATCTTGGTGTGTGGGTGCTACAGGACTGGCAGCACTGGGCAGGTTCATATGAATTGTTCTAAACCTCATGACATGATGAAGGACCTTGAAGTTTCCTCAAATTGTTTTCATGCCAGCTCTCTCAACTTGTCAGTCTGGATCCAGAAGTGTGTTATGGAGTGGTTTTCATATTCTTGAAATTTCTGATTTTAAATTGTTTAGGTGTCTGATGGTGGACTTTTATTTTGACAAATGTGCAAGACAGATGGACAGGTGTCTGTTGTCATAGTAACCACCATTTGATCAAATGGTGGCAGTTCAAGCTATGGTTTGAAGGCTGTTGTTGAGATGCAACTCTGACCCAAAGGCTACAAAGTATGGATTTACATATATTGATGATGAACTGACTGATTGTATTTTACTCATTTTCATCATAAGCAGCACCTGTTTATGTTCATTATTATTAGAGTAATGCGCTGTAAATACAAACTGTATTAATGAAGATATCTTGTCATTCTATGGATCACAACCTGGTGACAATGAGAGCCACTGTGGTAGTTCACTGTAGGAATGTGTTGAAAGTCTTACAGATGAACCATGTCCCGTCTCCTCTGGTCTCTCTAGAGCGGCACTGGACAACGCAGCCAGAACGCCACCATTCAACAGAAGTCTCAGATCAACAAGTCGGCGTACAACAGCTACAACTGGGGCGCCAACTAACATCCACTGTAGGGGCCCCCACTCCGAAGACGAACAGGGGCTCGTCACTCCCTCTGCAAACGGTCTCCACGTAAAAACTCCCTCTTTCTCCTGCTGAGATTCCCTCCCCAGTCTCTTGGCCCAGCACTCCTGCAGCTCTGACCGCGGTCAGAGGAGGTGCTGTGCCGAGAGAACGAGCACTGTAATGATGCATGGATGGGTGAGGGGAGGGCCAGGAGGGGCTTAGAAGAGAGGGGAGATGGAAGCTAAAATGGTTAGTGAAATACACCATCAAAAGGTGAAATATTGAGTGTTGGGAATTTGTATCGTGTTAATCCTACCGCCCCACCCCTTTGCTTTCACTTGTATGTAACATAGAACTGTTTTCTAAAAGAATGAGCGTTTCCTGTACGGTCTTTTCAGTTGTCGTTTTTTTTTTTTCTTCCTGTTTTGGTCTGTTTCTCCCCCTTTCTTTCTTGCTGATGGGGAGGAATGAAGTAATATCTGAAGGTGGGGGGACAGGCTGGTTTTGTATTTCTCACCCTCAACTCCCCACTTAATTTAGGTGGAAAGTCTTCTCTCAACAGAAAAAAGCCCACTCAATTTGCTTAATTGCCATTTCTTTTGATTTTTTTTTTTTATGCAATTTTAAGTTTTAAGAAACAATTCTCTAAATTGGTAGAGTTGTAAGTTTATTTTTTACCAAATATAGATATATTATATATAAAGACATATAATAAGCTCACTGGCTTGGACTGTGAGGAAAGTGTGTTTGTCATGTGATTGCGTGCATGTTTGTACACACGGAGGCCGTGGTTGTGTACTGTGCTTTGTTTTTTGCCTAGCACAGGATTTTTCATGGTGTAAATTTTTTTTTTTTTTTTCCATTAATCCCACACTTGTACAGTAACTGTTGTCATGAATTATGAAGATGTTGCTTAAGTACCACCTGTTATGCAAGAGAAGTTGAATGATTTCCAAGGCCAATACACACCCAATCTGCCTTCCAGTGTGTTTTATTATGTTGGAGGATCCCCCCACCTCCTCCCTGCTCTGCCGCCTGTCCCCTGACATAAGGAAACCTGCAGCATTGAATACTGATGGACAGAATTGTACTATGTTTTGTTTTTTTTTCTTTTGTCAGTGATTTATTTTTCTTTTTGTACTGTGCGTTTTAAAAAAAAAAAAAATTTAAATGGATAAACTTGTCTTGTACATATATAAAAAAACACAAGTACTGTAGTCCCTGTTTGTTCGATGGCTTTCTCCTTTTCCTTCTCAAATCCTTGCAGACTTGTTAGCTTTTTGTTTCATATATTTTTTTTATTTTGTAAAAATATATAAATATTAAGTAAATAAACAATAAAAAGACATTTTCATCATTTTGGATGTGAATGTCTTTTAAGAAATTATATTTGCTTCTCATGTGGCTTGTAAATACAGCAGCATTCCTTCCAGACGGTCGACGCTCCAGCAACGCCCGGCGTTTGGTGTGTGTGTGTTCCTCTGCACGCTTTACTGACTGGTCTAACACTTCCAACGTTAATTCACTGGCACCTGATAACACCCTCGCACCTAAATTCACAGGAGGCTTTACTACAAACTGGAACTTTCACACTGTCTTCTCATATTGGCCCCTGACTCCTGGGGATCTGTAACTGAACTCCTACATACACCACTTAGATTTTAATTGTTCACCACTTGAGTTTAAATGAGTTTCCTATTGGTATGATCCACAGGCTTTCAGACTTTGAAAAACCTTGGAAATGGAGCTAAACCGTTTTATTAAGTGTAAATATTGTAGACTCAAACAGTAATGACCTCCACCTCAGCTTCAACTGGAAACGTTATTTAGAATGTTGGCTGTTTTTAAAAAAAAAAAAAAAAAAGTCCCACACTTTAATCACTGCTTGACTTCAGGGTATTTTATTTATTAGAGCATCTGATAGTAAAGAAAGCAACAATTTTCTGTCCAAAGTATGACCATTTGTGTATAACAGTAACAATTTAGTTACCTTTACTATCATGATGAAAGGTGAGCGTTAACTTTACACAGAAACTATTGGGCTGTTAAACTAATTCCAGTTCACCAGACAAAACTAACCATCCTGAATGGGGATGAAGTACGGTTTCTATAGCAACGATAGGTTCCTTTTAGCAACACGATCACTAAAGTCTGTATTTTATTTACACGTGTCCTGTTTATAACATTATATAAAATATTAATAAAATGATACTGGAATATTTCCTTGAAACACAACCACTCCTGACCTCACGGTTTGCTGCTAATATTCCGTTGCGCGTTGCTTCTGCGGAATACGGTAACGTATTGTTGCGTAAGGTGTCGTCATGATGAAACGTCTAGATAGATTTACGACACTGTTGACAACCGTACCTCTTCTGTTCACCAGTGTGCACCAGCAGTGCGTGGATTTCAGCTATGATCTAGGTTTCTTAAATAGTTGTAAATGAGTGTTTTTGATTTGTTTCGCGGGTTCTTCGGGGTCCCTGGAGGCCACCACCGGGGCAGAGGGTAGGTTTACGGAGCCGAAGTCACTAAACTCAGCCGTGTCGACCTTAGCTAGCTAATAAGCTAACGAAGTTCTTATGCTAACTCTGCTTCACTGTTGATTTTAGGAAACGGCTTCAACTACCTTTATCTCTGTCAAGGACAAGATTAGTGTTTCAGTGCCAGGAGAACCACAGGGGTCCGTGTTAGTAGCTGTAGTTAGGTACACAGGCTGAGCTAGCAGCGTATTTATGATGATGGTTGAGTACTTAATATCAGTTACTACTCTATAGCAGCACGGATAACTGTCACTACTCAATCTTACAGCGACCCCTTCTTTGATGCCATGACCCATGATGAAGATGAAGATGACGATGAAGATGGGTTCTATTATGATGGGTTCCGGGGAGAGCAGCAGGACCCCTTTGACAGTGCCTGGAGGTTTGGCTTCAGCTTTGGTCCAGACGGGATGAGGATCCAGGAACCTCCGGTGTTTGGTCAGGTTCTCAAGGAGATGGAGGAGATATTTTCTCAACTGGGGCGCTGGGATGGACAGGAGTCTGGACACTTTGGTACAAACCTGAGCCCATTATCCATTAAATAGGAGCAGTTCATTTAGCACTTAGTCTGAGGCAGGCTGCACTTATGCAATAATTACTACTGTTTGGACCGTTACTGTGGCATAAACAGGATTGTGTCATCTTATTGTGGATAATGAAGATCAAATATGCAGATTGACACTGACGTCATTCCTGCCACTTGTCTCATGTGGAACTGAAAACGTATTCATGTCGAATATTTATTAGAACTGAATCTAATCCTAATCCATTTTAATCCACTTTATTTCCACAGCACAGTTTAAACAAGAACGTTTCCATAGTGCTGCGCATCATAAAAGCAATTAAGACAAAAACAATAAATAAGTACGTAAAACTACAACAATGCTCCAAATAAAACGATAAAATGAAATAGTTAAAAGTACCAAAATCAATAAAAATGAATAAATAAAATAACACAGAGAAACACACAACTCGCACGGTGTTAAAAGCCAGAGAATAAAAGTGGGTCTTAAAACGAGACTTAAAACACTCCACCGTGGGTGCTGTTTGGATGTGGGGGAAGTCAGAAATACCTCAGCAAAAAAATAAAACATGCATAATCGGTGTCAAGCAATTAATCAATACACATGTAACTGAACATCAGGGTCATTGTAAAAATTACAGCAGAAGTTATTTATTTATTTATGTCTACCGAGCTAGCATTTTCCCTCTAAGTCAGTAATTCCAGTTTAAAAGAGTCGTATTAACCATCAGTCACTACTGGCACCAACCTCTACTGATAGCAGGAGTTTCAGTGATGATTAATCATCTTACTATAATTTCTAATATTTTTCCAAAGCCATTCACCATATCACAATAACCCTTTTTTATTTGATTTGGTTGATAATTATGATAAATAATCAAATAGCATATTGTACATAACTTGGATGCATAAAATATAAGAGCACTTTAATTAATAAGGCAAACAGACCATGACTCATGTTCCAAGTAAACAAACCTTTGGTGCATGTAGTAAAGGTGGATGGTTTTTTTTCCAAAGCTGATGCTAAAGAATCCCTGTAAACTGACTTACGCTTGTGAGTTTAGCATTCCTATCATTCTATAATAAGCACATGACGACACCCTGTGTTCTGAAAAAGAATATATTTACCCTGAGTCTCTGCTCATTTAAAGGAATATTTGTGTGAGAGAAAGAGAACTGGAGACATAAAAGGCCAAAAGTGAGTCTTGTTGCTTAAAAATGTTGTGGTAATTTGTGCTTCTATGTAATCAGTCACATCTGATGTACAGCAAACCTGCCCCTAATGTGTTTGTCATCCTCATGTCCTAGACGTTCCCAGTATTATGCCACCTCCACCTCCTCACGGCAGAGCAGAACGAGAGGGCAGAGGATCCAGTGGGAACCCCTTAAGAGACTTTATGCTCAAATCTCCCGACAGTGATCCTCAAGGACCCTATCAGCCTAGAGAGCCCAGTAACGATGGTGGCCCCTCCTATGAGTCACCAGAGTTTCCCAGTTCACCGTTTCACAAGTGGACTCCATTTTCAAAGGTAAATGAGTGACTACTTCCATTTCAGTGCTCTTATCTTGTTTTGTTTTTTGTAGTAGCTGCTCTAATAACTTCTGTCTTCTGTTTTTAAGTTTAATGATATTTGGAAACGAGGACCACAGAAAGATCCAGCAGAAGATCGCAAAGAAGACAGAGGTAGGGTGGTTTTAAAAGATGAGCAAGGACAGAAATCTAGTCCACATCATGTTCTTATGTGGTCCAATCTTATTTTTCCTCAGACCTGGACTCTGCAGTGTCCTCTGGAGGTCTGGATCAGATTCTGATGCCACCTGCTGGTCAGGCACCAAATCAGCCCAGAACCAGATCCTTCTTCCAGTCAGTCACTGTCACCAAGGTGGTGAAACCTGATGGGGTGAGAGGAATCAGCTGATGTTGCTTATGAATCCCACTTTATATTGCAGGTTCCCAACATGATTTCAAGTTTAAATATTAAATAAAATAATTCAGTGGAGACCAGTGGGTGTAGAAAAACAGTCCCACCCTGGATTTATCTATGCAAACAGATGAAAGAGTTTTTCAGGAGCATAACGCTTCATTTTCACACATGGACTCTCCATCATCAATACAAGGTCTTGATCCAACGTCAACCAAAACATACACCATGAAACAGTTTTGCATAAAGTGAGTTAGAAATTAAAAAAAAAAAAAAGAAAGCGTAAAGCACATAATGTGGTTCACTGTAAATGCTGTAAATGTTAATGATTTGTTTTTGGAGATGTCACTATTTCTGTTTAAATGTTGATGAAGAAAAGCTGATTTTTCCTCTTTGTTATGGGCTGTTTCACAGACTGTGGAAGAGCGTCGAACAGTTAGAGATGGTCAGGGGAACGAGGAGACCACGGTGACCCGGTCAGGAGGCCCCGGGACTCTGGAGGGTCCAGACCATGAAGGTGGACCAGTTTTACCTGGTGGGTGTTTTTTAATTGTCAATTTGACCAGCATAAGACCCTACTTCTGAATTATGACACGAGAAAGGTCATTTGAGCGCTGGCCCTTTAAATGCAAATTAGCCACTTCATGTCCCCACCCCCTCCAGGTTGTTGACTGTGCTGCTCTGTCCTTTTCAGCCACTTGTGTTTGTTAGTACAACCAACAACTGAACATTTTAATTGTCTTTAAGTTTGGACATATTTTCAGTTTTTACTACAACCGCTGCTGATGAACAGTTATGTCGTACTCGGAAAAATGTTTGTCCGAAGTCTTGACCTTATATGTGTAAATGTTGTGACATAACTATTTATAGACGTAACTAAGCAGGAATTAAAACAGGTGTAGAAATCCACTCCGCTTTTGCTGGAATGAATGTAAAGATAGTTTAGCAGCAGCTGGAGGTTCAAATCCAAACTGTATGACTATTAGGATCCAAATACACAAATAAATTAACCACAGACTAATAAAAGGAATTTAGCTAAATATGAGCCCTTTAATCTAAGCCCTTCTTCTTGTCTTTTATCCCAGGTCGTCCACATCCCTTTTCAGACATGAGGGACGACGACTCATTATTCTCCAAGTTTTTTGGTGGGTTTAAATAAAATGTGAAGTGAAAAAGCCTTTCCCGACCGACTGAACATCACAACCCAAGTGTCTCTAAAGCTGCGAGTTAGCATATTTATATTTATATATATATATATATATAGAGAGAGAGAGAGAGAGTGAAGATGTAGCCTTTATTTAATGTTTTCCCTTCTCTGTTTATGGACTAACTTCTTTTATTTGCCAAAAGTGTGCTGCAGCAAAAATCAGGATCACTGTGCCTGTCGACGGCATTAAGGTTCCGAGTAACTGCCACGAAATGGAGACACTTCAGTCAGTAAACAGTCCGCTGTTAAATATTCTATTTTTGTACTGTCCCGTTGACAGGCCTGTATGAATGTGAGTGTGATGAACCAAATAAAGGATGTTAATATATTGACTTAACTGATGTTTGCGTTTTAATTTTGAGTCGAGTTAAATGGGGAAGCACCTGTACCAGAACACACTCTGGACCAAAACACCAACGAGTCTGTGTGTCACTCACTTAGTACTAGTAGTAGTAGTGGTAGTAGTCAGTGTCGGGCACGTTACTTTGAAAAAGTAATTAGTTATAGTTACTGCTTCTCCCAAAAAGTAACTTAGTAACCAAGTTACTCCACTATAAAAGTAATTAGTTACCAGAGAAAGTAACTATTGTGTTAATTTTTGTTTTTTTTAGTTTAAAAATGTCTAAGAATTTGGATTTTCAGAGCTGCCTTCACCGAGGTTCCAAAATGTTGGAACCAAAACCAAAATGTGACATAAACACTGCAGACACTGATTGGTCAGTTTCCTCTGCAACACAAAACAGATATGGAAGTAGACGGTAAATACAGCGGTACATGAATCCACATGATGACAGAACTAAACTACAACATGATCGGTCTGGGACATTCAGTCTTAGGCCGATGTAAAAATACCTGGACAGTCTGGCTGCAGACCTCCACTCTCAGGACCCTTCCTCGCAGACCTGATTCTGCTGATAATTAATGCAAACTAGAAGTACAGCTATTGTTATGATCCCCTTGAAACATTATTACTCAATACTGCATTATTTTACTCCAGACAGTATTTTGATTTCATTGGCTAAAAGGACAGCTGTTAGTTTAGTTTGCACCACATATTCGTTTTGAAACAACACATCTGTGTGACTGTGATGGCATAATGCTCCTACACTCCAACCTATTGCTGACAGTTCTTTTCTTCTGTACTATTCTTTATTATTAAAAGCGTAGCCTCCTGCACTGTTGGACCCATTTACACATTGATTTACTCCATTCTTTTATAGACATATAGTATGTGTTTACAATTCTTACACCTCATCATAAGTCATTTAATAATTACTTAATATTGTTTGTGCTCTGTTCTTACCTGGTGCTGTTGGACCACATGGATTTCCCAGTGGAGGATGTACGGGTTGATTACCTTAGTTTTGTGTATTCAATTCATTGAATTACTGAATACCTAGTTACATGACCCAGAGAGCCAATAACCTCTGTTACAGGACAAAACTGTAGACACAAAACAAAGTTTTAAATGTTTTATTCCTACTTGATTTCACAGTATGCCATGTAGCCTCGCTTGTCCATAACCTCTTCACAGAAAACACACATATCCTCAATGTTGTAAAATAAAAACTTGAAGGGCTCCAGAATTAATTCTTTCTTGTCATCATCAATATCCTGGGTGATGTCCATGTTTAAAATGTCAGACATCTCCACCCTGGCTCTAAACAGTTGTGGGTTCCCCTGCACCCATTCCACTGCTTGTTTGCAGTGGGCCACAGCTTGGTCCACCATACTGGTCTAAAAGGAAAAAAAAGTTTCAGCTTTTTGTCAAGGCATGAAAGGTCATCTCACAAAATAATAATATGGAACTGGAGATCAGAGGGGTGTACTACGCAGGAAGTTCAGTACAGCCAGGCTTTCTTTGCATGATCTGGATCGACAAAGCCTAAAACCACAATCAGAGATAACTGGTATCACGACGGTGGTTATCAACTAGATTTGTTAACCCTGGCTCTCTTCTTAAGGCTTTGCGTGCGTTCACACAAAAAGGGGCGTTTGTATTTTGACTCAACTTCCTCACAAAATGGTGCATCCCATGTCTGGACTGAACCCCGGTGGACTGGAACCCTTGGGGCTTGACCCCTCTGGACTGGAACCCTCAGGAACTGACCCCTCTGGACTGGGACCGAGGGGACTGGAACCCTGCACCCCTCGGGCCGGATCTATGTCTGGATTGGGCCCCGGTGGACTGGAACCCTCGGGCCCGGACCCCTCTGGACTGGGGCCGGGCGGACTGGAACCCTCAAGACTGACCCCTCTGGACTGGGGTCGGAGGCGGCGGCAGGGATGGAGTCCGCCGAGCTGGAAGCTGGACGGAGCCCGGTGCTGTAGCCGGCGGTCGGACCCCAGATAGCAAAATATAACTGGAGCGGACACGGGCCAGATGTGCTGAAAAATTCGGTCTGATTTGGTGAAACGGATCCGCTCCAGTGCTTTTTGCACAATGGGCCAGGGTCAGTACGGATTCACTTGCCAGAACTGGTCCAGAGTAGCAGAAACCAAGTGAATATATGGCCCGCATATGGCAAATACTGGGCCAGATGTGTTCCAGATTTGTACCAAAACTGTTTTCATTATTAAATCTAAGGGTCCATTTTATTCAATCTATCATACTTCAATGTGTTTACATTGCAAATAAAATGTGTCTATTACAAGCAATGACAGAAAAGAAACTTCTTTTTCATTCAAGTGCCGTTTATTCATGGTTACAGGGGCTGCCATAACATCACACAAACGGCAGCATTTAGCAGCATGATGTTACATAGAATCTTGGTGAAACAAAACCATTGTCAACAGCACATCATCAAAACTAAATGCTGCCACAGTAAGACCACTTCAACTTTTGTTTGCACTTAGAACTTCCAGACTAAATGTTATGTTCTGCTCTCCTGCTGTTGAGGAAACATTCAGTTCAGGATACCAGTCTGATTTTGAGTGGGCACCCACAGATCATTTTCAGGTTTTTTTTCCCATCGATTCCAATTTCACTTGTTTATTCTGTATGAATTTTTTCTTCTGACTGGATACTTTTTTTTTTGAAGCAACATGCAGGTAGACTCCTCACTGAACACTTGCAATGACTGCAAAATAACAATTGTTACTTGTAATTGTTTTTTTTTTAATATGAAATTTAAAAAAAAAAACAAAACATAAAATTAAAAATAATAAAAGAAATTCATGAGAAAAAACCCTAACCCACCCACAAATCAAGTAGAAGCCATCTCCATGCAACACACATTTTCATGGTCTTAAAACTTTGAGGTGTGGAGAGGAAGCTGTCACAGACAATTCGACAATAGAACAGGTTTAGAGCAACTGTTTTCTCCCTGCATATGTTGTACTGTGCAACAAATTCTGAAACACTAACTTTGCAGACAGGGCAGAACACTTCAGTGCACTGGCCATATGACAGAGATCATGGATTTCACAGGTTACCGAGTAGCCTCAGGTTCTGAGCCACGGACCGAGAGATGACAAACATTTGAGATCACAAATGATTTAAGCATTAGGGATTATCCAATAAAATACTCAGTTGTGTCTATTTACATTCTAACAAGAGTTCACAAACACAAGAGAGGAGATTGAGCATAAAGATAGGATTTTGAAAGGATGAACAGTGAGCAAAACAGATCAAGAAGTGTTTTTGTTTGATACATTCTTTTTGAAATGTCTATGTAAGTATGGAGAGAAATGTGTTACTTTATCCATCAATCAAAAAGAATAAATTTGTAATAAAAAACAATAGATTTGTAACCAAAAAAAAAAGAGATTTGAGAGCAAAAAAAAAAAAAAAAGATAACTTTGCTTATAGATCAGCCCTTTGTGTTTGCGAGTTAAAAACTTTTGCTTGAGACTTAAAAGGTTTTGCTTGAAAATCCCTCCTCTTTGTTTGCAACCTCTAACTTACCTCCCAGGAATATGACACAAGGAAGAAGTGGGTGTGACTGAAGCTGGAGCCAGGTCAAACCCACCAATAGAAACTTGTCTCTCATCCATCGGCGTAGGCCCCGCCCATGAAGCGCAGTTCAGATTCACAAGCAAAACTTTAAAAGTTGCATCAGAGGATCAGATCAGATGCCAAGTTGAACCATCTGATTACATGTTTGCTGATGTCCATGTCTGACGCTTGCTTGGCTGCATGACTTCTGTGTACAGCACCTATACAAACAACATTCACAGAAAATTAATGCAAGCACCATAAGGGACACAGTTCACAGTGGAAAACACAGTTCAATGGGTGTAAAACGTTAGGTAGGTCTTTCACTTTTGCATAAAAGCATGAAACTTGGTGGAGTTATACAGTTTTGGACCCTGAACATTTTTTAGATATAAAGCCACTGCAGAATGGCCTTCTGGTTGCCACGGCAGCCATTTTACTTGTAGCCATAACCCAGTTATGGAATATGGAATGGTGGTGTAAACCCCATGTTTCGATGGTCAAGGATTAAAGTAATACCACCAGAAGCGATTCCTTTAAGACAATAACGGAGCCTCAGCCTCCTGTACAAATCAGCAGGAGGAAGCTGGCTGAGGAGGCTGAGGCTCGACTTGTGATTGGATGAACCGTGACAGGGGCTGAACTTTTTTTCCTTTGTAAGGCAGCGGTAACTTTTGTGTCAGTCCCATGTGGATTGGTGATCTGACAAGTCGTGTTGTGCGAGCAAAGTGAGAAAGCTATTGATTGCGGTATATTCCAGTTTTGTGTACATATTCTTGTAAATATAGTGTTGTGAATAAAGTCTAAATAGTGTTGTTATATTCGTTACCTGTTTTATCTTCTGGTCAGTGTTTGGGATGTCGTGCGTTTCTGTCATACTGTAAAAAATATGCTTACAAGGGTACTGTGGTGGCTGCTCTTTTTTTTTTTTGTACAAGCCCATTGGGCTTCGTTCCACCCCTGCACCACTGATATATTGACATGTGCTAAATGAATAAATGAAAATGAAATGAAATGGTCATTTATGATAATCTCTGCATTATCGTACAAATGCAGCGGGTTGACTTTGCAGACACTGGAGCTCAGCTTTGTGCACAGAGCTGGTTTCTTTTCACAGTCTCCACATGTACGCCGCACTGTTATTGTCAGCCGTTTTAATTGAAGCGGTGTCTTAGTATTAAGGATTAGTATTGGCTCATTCTAGAAGCCATTTTCTCTACAGCATTTCATTTACAGATTTAGCAGCACATACTATGTGCAGGTTGTTTTGGCAAGTCATTGTTTAGAGCCTCAAGAATGTAGAGAAATTGTGGATGTGGCTTGTAAGAGGCAAACATAGATGTGGAGATCCTGTGTCAGTCTGTTCTATCAGACAGTCCACTTTCTATCACGGTGTGTAAACTTCTCTGTCTTTGTAATCCTGAGGGGAAAGGCAGGAGTAGAGCCTGTACTGGGCAGTGTCATCATGGCCAACCCTCTCACCACACTCTGGTTTCTGATCCACTATCCACCAGTCAAGGCGTCACAATGACTGGAACAAGGTGCTAAGTTTTCATCCTGAGATGTTGAATATGTTTTCAGACATTGTTTTTTCTTTTGTTTCATAGGTTTGTCTTTTATTTGGTTGTGTAAATTAAGAAACACTCGCTGAAAAATGAAACATGCCTAAAGAACTCGTTTTCGGCACAGCTTTACAATATATGTGTTATTTCCTGTGTGTGAATAGAGAGGCAACTAAATCTTATTTTGAGTGTATTTGATCGTTTCGAGTGTGACTGATATGTGATGGTTATTTGAAATAAAAATCTATTTAAATTTTCTCTCAGTTTGGAATTGTTTTTGCCCCCTTTTGAAGGATCAGGTGGG
>JAQQZY010000003.1:37401879-37412674 GCA_030068375.1 Ostorhinchus rueppellii
CATCATTTGAATCAGGTGTGTTGGAAGAGGGACACATCTAAAACATGCAGGGTTGTGGCTCTCGAGGACCAGGGTTGGCCACCCCTGGATTACATCACTTAAAAATGGATTTACAACATACTGGGTACTAATGTATAGTTATCTTCCATTTGACATACATCCTTGTGATTCTTACCAGGGCAAGCTCCGGGTCAGCACTAGGATCCACACCAAACTCAAAGTCACTGGCACCAAGACCCATCATAGAGCCTCCCTCACCAGCCAGGATCGGGGATGAGAGCAGTGCATCAGCCAGACTGGGACCTGGAGGGACTGTGACCAGATGGGAGCCCGTCCCCTCCTTTCCATTTAGAGTGTTTATAAAGGCTGTCAGTTTCTCTGTGTTCACCTCCTAAATTAAAATTTAGACAGAGGGTGATAAAAATAAAGAGTGCATTTTTTCAAGGTCATAATACAACTGACTCAGAGATACAGAAACGCACACCAAGAATGGTGAACAGGGATGACGGCACATACACCTTGTCGCACACCTGGGATGCAGTCCTGGAGAAGACGTCAGACAGCAGGGGGCGTAAACCCTCCCTGCTGTCTGACCAACTCACCTGAACAGACTATAAGACATGTCACAGTAACATCATGTGACGCTTCTGACGAAGGCTACAGGAAGTAGCTGAAAAACTACTCAAGCAGGTAAACAAACAACTACCCCTGTCTGATGTATGAATGACCGATTATAAGTGGAAGACAGTATGAAACTATACCAGATAACTGACTCAGGCCTATAGTAGTACTAAGATAAATAAATGTATTCCTCACCTCTTCTCCAAAGTTAATAATATCCACGTTCACTTTCTCTTTTTTCAAGCGTTTTGCCAGCTTCACAAGCTGCAGAAGTAGACAAAAGAAATGTGAATAAATACATAAGACAACAGAAGTGTGTTCAACATTATGCAAAATCAGTAAGAATAGGAAGACATTTTCTGAGAAGAAGTAATGTAATAATATCTTACATCTTTTTCATTATCCTCCACTGGACTCCCAACAAAGGCAATGATCCTCATCTTGTGGTTTTTGCCTTGTCTGTGTTTCAGGGCCAACTACACAGAAAAAACACACAAATTAAGTAAATGACAGATACACACTTAAGTTAAAAGGAATGTAAAAGACTCAGTCATATTACACACATGAGCCACCCTGATGCCAGTGCAGAAGGAGATCTTTCCTCTTGGCTGGACAGCATGAAGTTTAGACAGGATGCGGCCTGAATCTGGGGTCAGTGTGGTCAGGACCTCACAGTTACTATCGAAAACATAGACATACTATTAGAACATCCACAGCCACCTTTTATCATCACAAATATTCAGACGATATATTGAAGTCTACATATCATTAGTTTAGAATGAGGAAAAAAGCTTACTTTGCCATAGTAATGAGGCCCACGTTGTTTTCTGGATTGCTTCGTGTTTTGGAGTGGCAAACAATGTTAACAGCATCTTGTTGAGCTTGTAGTCTTGTAGGTAAAAAATCTCCATTTCTCATGTATTCGCTGTTGTCCACACTGAAGAGGGAAAATACCCGATTAACAACCTAAGATTAGTTTATGACATGTCATTCTCAATTCACACAAGGGTTCGTTGTACCTAATAGCTACTTCATTTTAGTAAGACAGCCCATTGTCACTTCTTTGAAGAGCAGCAACATTGAAACAACGAACAAAACACAACGTTAGCTGTACTTGCTAGCGGTAGCAAGATACCAATTAGCAGGGATGTCTCTGTTCGAAACAATCAAATTACCGTAACTGTCAGTTCATGATTTAAAGAGTAAATGTATCATTAAAACATAACTACTGTTACCGCTTATAACATGATTAATAACAATTAGTTCACAAGTTAATGTAAGCTAACTTTAGCTACAATGACTCAGCCGCTCGGATATGCGTTAGCCGGGTTGACGGTCAGTTATCAACCCTCCGAACAAAAAACTATACACTAAAAATATGTGTCCTTGAAATACCTAATCATATACATATACAAAGAGGCTTTATTCGGGTCGTTAATTTGTCAAAAACTGTATAAAATGGTTTTTTTAAGGGTTCTTACCAGACCATAGTACTTTCAAGCACCATTTTGGAAACTTCTTGTTGCTTTCTGTCGTAATCTTACAACCTCTCAGGCTATTGGACAAAGCTCTGAGCAAGACGAGATGTGATTGGTCAGATTGTGTGAGAACAGAAACACATTCTTATAGCTTTGCATAATAGGAAAATCATTATTGACCGTAGGAGTTGCAAAATAAGTTGAAAACACGTTGTTCATTTAAGGGCTTCTGTAGATCACTTTGAAACTCGGTGCTTTTTTACAGGTAGAATGGTCAGGATTTTAAGACCAAAATCAAAGCCATCCACTAACTTGCCTAGTTAGTTTTAATTTGTGTAAAACTCTACAGTGCAGTACTTTTGGCATAAAAATAAAGCTACATTATAGTATCAGTGGTATAGTACAGAATTAATGTTTCCCAGTTCCACTGATCTAAAGTAGTAAAATCCCTAAAAAATAATAGTGAAGCTTTTGAAAATATAAGCTAACCAATAATCATGTCAATTATTTTCCAATTCATCCCATTAAAGTATGTAGATTTTAGCACATTTAATCTAAGACAGATAATTTCTTAGTAAACCTCTATAAATGCTTATGTTTTTTTTTTTTTTAAAAGACTCAAGAAAAATATCTCAGCCTTAAACCCAGTAAATTAAGAGAAATCAACTAGAAATTTTCTATGCAACAAATGAGTGGTGACGGTAATAATACAGGACCATTTAGACAGGTTTGTTTGTCACTCCAATAACAACCAGAAGAGAGCGCAGTTGTGCGTTGATCTTCAGAACTTAAAGCACAATTGAACCTCAGTGTTAGTGTTAAATTGAAAAGGAATTCTATAAAGACTCCATGATAAATAGGCAAAACCCTCACCTGCTGGAGAAACACACTTAAAATGATCAAAACAGTTTCCAAGTTGACCTCATGAGCTTTTTCCTTCAGCAACAAAGTCAGACAAAATAAAACACATCTAATAAAAAAAAAAAAAAAAAAAAAAAAAAATCAAACACAAGCAAGGTCTTTTTAATCTTTATTAACCTCGATGTATGATAACATTGCAACACCAAAAGGAGAAAGAAAAACAGGTAATTATATCCTGCGACAAGGCATCAATGTGATTCTTACAGATGGATGCATAAACATTTATTGTAGTAAGTCATTTACAAGTGACTGTCAATTAACGTCACAGTCAGGAATATACAGGATCATAGAACAGTGGTTATGACCAAAAATATACAGGTCCATTGTGCTGCAGAAGCCCCTTTAAAACCCATCATAACAAGAAAACATTTTGGACCACAGAGCCCCACATACAATAAATACTAATGTAATAAATATGACTATTTACACATTTGGTTCATAGGCTGTGTGTGTGAACAGGTTTTAGTTCTTTTTTTTTTTTTAATCAATAAGGCACAATTTCACAGAGAATGCTATGGATGAGCATTATCTACAAACAATATTAACAAAATGCATTAAAATGTTACAAAAAAAAAAAAAAAAAAAAAAAGAAGCCAAATGATATGTGCTCGTCTTGTTTGGCCAATTGTTCATTGATGTATTGCACCAAAAGGTATAAACAAACCATTTTATTGCATAGTTTAACTACTAAACCCTTTTCTTTTGTCTATGTGCAGTGTGTGCTCTTCAGATATTAAAAGCCACCTGTTTGACTGGTAAATCCTATTTGAACAGAAAAACCAATAAAATCTGTTGTTTTTTGTTCATTCACACAACAGTCAGCCATCACCATGTTTTCCTACAGAAGAGAAGTTATGACAAACAGAGGAGGGGCCTGTCTCATAAAGACCTCTTTAACACAACCTAAACATGAGTTACTCTGTATTTATTAGTCCAGCTGAGCTTGTGCCCTTGAATGAGGCATAGTTTGTAACAACAGATCATTAGCAGCACAGTTTTTGCTAAATGT
The DNA here is from genome assembly GCA_030068375.1 of Ostorhinchus rueppellii. NCBI lineage: Eukaryota > Metazoa > Chordata > Actinopteri > Kurtiformes > Apogonidae > Ostorhinchus > Ostorhinchus rueppellii. The sequence continues at coordinate 37,405,909 of JAQQZY010000003.1, forward strand.
AAAAATAAAAAAGCAGGCAGAGGGTAGGAAAAAAACTGAAAATTCAGAATAAAATAGCATGTTTTTATAACACTTAGTGACAGTGGCCAAGTCAAAATGTACCAGGGAAAAAACATGCCAAGTTTCTGTGACTATAGTTCAGTCCCTTCACGTTCATTACAGCTCAAGTTTCACTACAGTTTAATCACTGTTGTTTAGTCATTCTTATTTTAACTGCACTGAAAAATGTGAAGGTCTCCTTCAAGAAATTGTATTTTTATTATCCATGAGCATAGTTGTTTCACTTTTTTCCTGCTAATGTCTTAGTGTACTCTGAAAATTGACGATGTATGTATATATTTTTAATATAAATATTGTAATGATAATAGTCAAATATTATAGATCACAACCCCTTGATTGCAACACCAAAAAACTAAGGGATTTCATCCACCTTCTGAACCCGCTTTATCCTCACTAGGGTCACGGGGGTCGCTTGGAGCCTATCCCAGCTACTTAAGGGCAAAGGCAGGGTACACCCTGGACATGACACCAGTTCCGCAGGGCTGACATATAGAGACAAACACTCACACCCATGGGAAATTTAGATTAACCCATTAACCTATCAGTGCATGTCTTTGGATGGTGGGAGGAAGCCCGAGTACCTGAAGAAAACATGCAAACTCCACACAGATAGGCCCCACCATCGACTGGTGTTGGAATCAAACCCAGGACCTTCTTGCTGTGAGGCACCAGTGCCATCCACTGCACCAGAGTATCGCACTAAGGGGTTTATTGAATTGAATTATATTGAATACTGAAGGCAATGCATCTGAGACAAGTGTCAAAATATGAATCCATTCATTCATTGAACTTAATCCTCAAGAGGGTCCTGAGGGTGCAGGTGCCCCTTCTGTCTACCGACAGGTAAAGGAGGGGGGCTTTCACCTATTTCATCACAGGGCTGATGTACAGTTGTACATCATTCAGACACCCTTAAAATTTTTCATAATCTCAAATATCCTCATGAAATATTTAGGGAAAAATCTTTTTTTGTGTTCCAAAAGGTGTGGCTGCGTCACACAGACACAAACAAATGCAAATTATTTTGTTTTGTTTATTGTTACCAAGAAAATAACAACACTAAATTCTTGACAGTTTGAACATGTCATGCCTTGGATGGGTTTCAATATCCTGCTGAAACATCCAATTCGACCTTGAAGGAACAGAGCATGTGCAGAAGGGAGCAAGAGTGTTTGGAGAATGGAAATGCGTGGGGTGGCCAAAAACTTTTCTCCCCACCACTGTACACAGAGCAACAACCATTCACTCTCACATTCACACCTACAGGTGATTTCGACTGACCAGTTAACCCATTAAGGTGCATGTGTTTGGACAGTGGGAGGAAGAACCCACAATGTCAAATACATGTGCTTTATTATGTCCGTGACATAAATAACCTGGAGTGAAAAGTTATAATTCATGCATCAAATATGACTGTTATACTCTCATACAAAAATTAAAAAAAAAAAAAAGAAGTCATAATATCAAAGCTTCTGGTTTAAATTTCACTGTTGGATAATTAACACCTTTTGAAGATGAAAGTATCTTAACTCTCCAACTCATTTTGTGTGGTTAACTTGTAAAACATAGAGCTAACGTTCACTCACACAAACAGAAACCTGGATACTATGAATTTCTCAGCCTGTAAATCGTGCACATCAGCATTTCTATACTTGTCGGTTTAAATTGCTGCTTTTGTTTCTTTTCTCCCCCTCAGGTGTTGTGAACTGGTCTGGATGTGCAGGTTGAGAGGGAGATCTGAGTGCCCTAGAGGTGCATTTACCAGGTTTCAGGTGATAATATGCAACAGTATGTGATTGGATGTATATATCATAAGTTCTATGATCAGATCTGGAATAAGATTATTTACAATGTCATGTCATGTGACTTGGGGTGACTGCTAAATAAGCTGTAGTTGTAGGTAAATAGAAAGATTAAAAGTCACTTAGTGCTCAGACAGTTGCTTTGTAGCTGTGCTTTGATTTTCTACGTGTTGCTGGTTAAACTGCAAAATTTCACAATACTTCAGTTCTATAAATTATACAGGAAGTTAAAGTGATTGTACCAGCGTGAAAATGTCAAGCCTTGCTCTTTGGTATTTCACCGAAGAAGTGTTTTTGTCGGCATGTTGATTCATGAACATTAACACTAATTGTGTTTTTTAGGTTTGGTCTGTGGTATCTGTTACCGTGGAAACACAAATTAGGCCATTGCCTTGACAATAAAAAGACAGGGTTCTCCTCCGCAGTTAGCGCTTTAAAGGTGGAGTAACAAGAGTTGACCGCATTCCAGTGCACGTTGGAAAACTGCTAGCAATATGGGCTCTATCCAGGTTAGGTTAGAACATGTCCACAGACAGATGTTGAAGTGAAACAGAGGTTGAATCTTACAGAACATTACTGCAGCTTTCACTGCTGTTGAAGCAGAGAGAGGCCATCTTGAATTTGCAAGTGAGGTCGGTCAAAGAATTCCAACTTCAGGGAACATTCTAGTTGGAATTTCCAAGTTAAAATGCCGTTCTTGAGAAGCCAAACAAACATCTCTTCCACGAGTCCAGCCTCAAAAGCTCCTTTCCAACAAATTCATTGTTGCACATTGTGGTTACACGCAATTGAATGCCCTTTGTTGCTGATGGTGAATAATTTTATATGCATTGAGATTTATTTCAATTAACACTGAACAAACACCTAAGAGGCAATCACTGAATTTAACAAAATAAAGTGTGTTGGATCAGTTCTTCCACCTTTAACTGCCAACAGTGCTTCATAAGACAGGCCCCATATCAACAACGAATAGTTTCATTTGCGGCGCTTTGCCCACAAACATTTAAAGAATCAGTGTTTTTTGGTCACATTCAATCCTAAGCTGGTTTACACGCAAACGCCCACACCATGTCGTACAGTGTATAAATATAAAACAACCTCAGTTCAGGGTAAAACCCATAAACTGAGCAAGACAAGTCACACTAATGATTCACAGGTACATCACAAGAGCTGGTTAAATAGCACAAAAGGATCAGGATCATCTCTATTTCCAGCATGAGTTGCATTCATGGGTAAGTTTGGAACAGGTGACTTTCCATGAATGGCTACAGTAAGTCAATAAGAAAAACATTTTATTTAAAATCGTGTTCCCTGTTGGAATGATGAGTGACAGCGCTCCAGGCACCGTCACTTAAAAGACTCGTGCCAGTAAGGGTGATCTACAGCACTGAGGAGGAGTGGGTTCAAAAAAAGACAGTGAATTTGGCATTATCAAGCTCATGGCCATTAAAAAAAAAAAAAAAAAAAAAAAAGTCTTGTTCTGACATAAGGCAAAGTCATCACACCACAGAGGTCATCAGTAACTCCTAACATATACTTCTGAGATGAATAGTGTACAGCATTAACTACTAGTGTCCGAACGCAGCCGAACACTTAAACTCTCATATTATGTTGAGATTTGGAAACCAAAGTGCAAGAACAACAACCCCGGGGAAGAAAACACTAATACTCATATTGGTACCTTGAACCACACCAAAGGGGGTTGTAACATTTCATCCAAGTTCAGATCATTTGCTTCAACATTTCTTCTTTCCTCCTTCCAACATCTACAGCTGTAAAGCAAAGTGTCAAACGTGTTAGAAAACATTTGGGTCAAGTACAAAGACTCAAGCAAAAGTTTCAAGAAAAAACTTACAGAACATTTTCCTGCCTGTGGAACAATGTCGCTCAGTGAGATTACATCCTCTGAACCAAAGCTTTCTTCAAAGGTCCCCTGCTGAGCTCTGCAAGCAGCAAAGAACAAATGTTAGAACATAGTTTTCAAAAAACACTAGGGTTTATGTCAGGGTGGGAAAAAAAACACAAACCATCCAAGACAAACAGCATGTCTACAGACATGAACATAAAGACTTAGTACAAATTATTTCATGTATAAATATAAAAAGTACTTACATTACAGCAAGTTTTATTGAAGAATATGTTCAGAGTGACTCATGTTCATATAAATAGTGCGAGTATGAAGTAAAAAATTCACAAATTCAATGGTTTGTGTGGAATTTCTTGTGGTAGAGCTCAACTTTGATAGATGTACAGCAAAATCAATGAAATCAAAATATCAATGAATGTTAGGGCTTAAATGTTATTCAGCTGAATTTATGGTATTTTAAAGGTTTGCAAGTACATCATGATAAATGTTTTTCAACCAAATGTTTTGTTTAACCCTTTCATGCATGACTTATGACAACTTTAATAAAGACTTTTTTTTTCCTTGACTGATTTTAATTCCTCTTAAGGCATTAAAAATAACAATGCAATTGAAAAAAAAAAGAACCAATTTTTCATGGAGTTGCAAAATGTCCATTCAGCTGGATACCATGTGTTTAATTTTTAAAGCAAAGAAACATGTATTTACTCATATAATAATGTTTGAAAACTATGAAATAAAATCATTTTTAATGCTGCTAATCAGACGTTTTGTCCCATTTTAACATACTCTAATACTAGTTATTACTCACTTTGTTGAAATAATATGCAAAAAAAACAAAACAAATAAACTGTTAATTACAGTCTAATAACAATAACAAGCAATTGTTTTACACTTAAACATGTTACTGCAGATCTGGTTTATCAAAAGCAGCAAATTTACAATAAAGTTATGAATGTCAGTGTATGGGATGATACATAAGTGTCCACTATGTGTCCACTGATATGGAACTAAAACAACAAAAAACATGAATATAGAAAAGAACAACTGTAGAATAGCTGTCCAGTGTAGTGTCCAGTATGTATGAAAGGGTTAAACAGTATCTGCAGTTAAAATTAAGATGATATGCTTTCTTCTTCCACTAGGGGCTGCCTCGCCATGACATCATCTAATGCTGACCATAGCACATCTAGTTCAGTTTGCATTACATTCAACCTCTCAAACAGCCTTCCCTGGAAATGTGTATGAAGGCATATAAATTATATATATATATATGTGTGTGTGTAAAAATAGTTACGTACTAACCAGGGATTGGACAGATTCAGGCAGAAAATACTTAGAAATACTAGATGTCAATTTAAGCTTTAAGCTCCCAGATGTAAGAAAAACTGAAAAAAAAAACCATCATTTACGCTTGTAAACTTCAAAAACATATGTTTTTGACAACTAAAGACAAATAACAAAAATCTGCTTTTGAGTTCTGATGGTATTATTTAGTGATTCAGGCCAATATGCATTTCCATTTATGTAATATTTCTCCTCTGTATAAAATGACAAATGTAGTAGATCTAAGTCAAATTACACCTTTTTTTAAAATGCAAATAAGTGAAAAATGCAACAAAACAAATATTTGAGGAAAAAGCCAAAAATATTTAAATTTATAATTTAAATATTTATTAGCAATATCAAAACAAAACACAGCCATTTTTACTTGAATAAAAAACCACAATACTGGACAGAGAAGTAACAAAGTCTCTGCTCTTCTACAATAAATGTTGCTTTAATAAAACTGGTTAAAATATAAAACAGAAAAGTCCCAACCTCAGCATCCATCTCCTTAAATTATATTTGCTGCTTTATATGTAAAAGAAACTTTGCAGAGTCTGGGCTCAACCAGCAGTAGAACTAGGCCCAGGTCTGTACTCATATTATTGTTGTTTCGTTCCACTCCCACTGACCTGTGTGGATCCACAGACTGAGGCGGAGTCTGACTTGTGGAAGCAGAGTTTTCCGTGGAGGTGGAGGCAGTGGTTTCTGCGGCCTTGTCAACACTTTTGCTGGGTGGTAAAGTGTTAGGGAGGAGGTCAGGACGACCCGACTGAATGACTGGAACAAGAAGAGAAAACAGTGTGAGTGTTGGGTTGTAAAGGGAGCCCGGTGCATGCTGGTACATGTTGACTGACTGAATCTCTGGGAGTATCAGTAAACACAGATTGCTTCCAGCATGCGAACAGAAACTCCCTGTTGTTTTTTTCCCCGTACCGCTGTCTCCTTCAGATTCTGTTTTGGATTCAGAGCTGAATTGGGGCTGGAGTGCAGTGGTCTTCCTCAGAGGACCATGACCCACTGCACGACGCTTCTTAGTTGGAGAAGTTCTTTCTGAAGAAAACAATAAAACATAGTTCATTAAAACCAAAATGAGGTTGATGTTTTCATGTATTAATGTTCATGCACATTACAGGGTTCGTACACATTTTTTAGGGTAAAATTCAAGCACTTTTAAGGCTCATTTTCAATTTTTACATACATCTAGAAGAACACTTATACTCATGAATATGTTTCCACTTTTTAATGCACTGTTCACATCTGGTTGGTGGTTCTTGTTTTGTTTTAATTTCTTTGTCTACATGTTCGAAATAAACTAGAGAAAAAAAAAGAAAGAAAAAAATATATAATAATAATAATAATAATAATAATAATAATAATAATAATAATAATAATAATAATAGGGCTGTGTATTGGCAAGAATCTGGTGAGACGATTCAAATCACAATACGAGGATCAGGATACGATACATCACGATATATTACGATACTGTTAAAAAGGTCATTTTTTTGTTGGTTTCTCTTTTAAAAATGATTATTTCCTTGAAGAATTGAATCACACCAGAAATATGCACAAACACTAAACACATTTTTATTTGATCACAGCAGGATCTAATGCGGTATCACAAAATTTTTCTCTGTTAAAACTTAAATTATATTTTACAGACATTACAGTTTAAGATCCTGCTCAAATGTTCATATTCTATTAGTTCATA
>JAQQZY010000003.1:37412774-37427696 GCA_030068375.1 Ostorhinchus rueppellii
AGATCCTGCTCAAATGTTCATATTCTATTAGTTCATAACATTATTTTTGTGCAATCCCAACAGAGGAACAGTAAAAAATGCTTTTAGGATGCTTCAAAAAAAACATTTAATAAAACAGTGTTAACTAATAATAAATAAAAAAGAAACAATGAGGAACATCAAAAATAAAAATGAAATTCTGCTTCTGTTTCTGCTGGAGCTGCATTTTGAATAAATATCTAAAAATATCGATACACTACTTTTTAATATCGATACAGAATCAAAAAATGAAATATCGCGATATATAGCAGAACCAACATTTTCTAACACGTCTACATTTTAATCACAAGGACATGCATTACATTATGCTATAAGCATCTATAACAAGTGGTGCCAGGCACAATAAACCCCGCCCCTTCCATGCATTGTGGTATTTTTTTGGCATCGATCCAGCTGATGTTAGGTCTATGCACGTGCTGATGTCAGCAGAGGAATTGTCTCTACACATGTGCCAAGTTTGAAATGAACTGAAACAAAATTGATGTTTTTATAGACATCTGACATAGAAATTTCACCCATTATAAGAAACAATTTATTTATTTTTTAATTTATTAAAAAATTGAACTTTGACATACTTTTCCCAAAATGTAATGACATCTATTCTGTGTCACTGACAATTTATGAATTCAACCAGTAGTTTTGCTGCTAGAGTGTTAAACAAAGAAACAAACAAACTGAACTAAGACCGATAGCCCTTGCCTGCGCTTCAGGCAGTGGGGTAATTATGTTTCATAATTGCAAAAAGTTTAGAAATTAAAGGAGAAAAACAAAAAAAAAAGGGAAGCCTCCTGGTGTTCTATAGACACACTCACACCGAGACAGAGATTAAAATAAAACATGTACTTGGAGTCGACCTAAGAGCACCTGGTAGTTTTCTTTTTTGACACAAAGTTTTATTTTTTAAAACGTATCACCTCTCTGTGAGTACATTTGGCTTGACATCTAACCTGGCAGAGTTAATATTCAAAATAATTAACTAAATAAATCACATCAGTTATAATTGCAAACACGCAAACTAAAATTCAAGCACTTTTCAGACCTTGAAAATACAACACTGACATTCAAGCATTTTCAAGGATTTCAAGCACCCGTACGAACCCCGACAAAGATATGTACTCACGTGAGATCCTCTTAAACACTGTATTACACATGAACTTCTGAAACCGCTCTGCGTAGAAACTTGGTCTGTGTACCGATACAGTGTCCTGAAGAGAAGAAAACAGTATGAATACACGTAAGATAAGGGTCTTTTCTATTTAAAGCATGATTTAACGAGTCCAGAGACATCTTACCCCATCATGAACCAGTGCTTTCCACGAGTGTTCAAGTTTTTTGACTAATCTGAAACACAGAACACACAAACAGGGTTATTTCAATTCAAGTACCATCATGATCACCACCATTTAGTTTGTTTTAATGACCACACATGCACTTATCCTTCACATTGTCAGGACACAACCAGAAAATGCAGGAAATATGCATTTAAAAAAGACATTTAAGAGAAAAATGGTTTATGATATGCGGTTTCTATAAATCACACAAAATATGTAGTGTGACTTTTCGTTGCTCTTAATACGTACTGAACTCCTTTAGGCAGAAAATGAATCAATACAGTAACTTTCAACTTTTTTATACTAACATTTCATATTGTTTAGGTTATTTTTTGTGGCATGCACATAGGTCAGACTAAATACTGACTTTTACTTGCAGCAGCCATTTATTGCTCATTTATTTCCAAGTGTTTTGTACATATTTGTACACATATATCCCTGTTGCTTAACGAAAAGAACAGTAAATACATATGTAATCTATTTACAGCCCTGCAAAAACAATAGCACTAATTGTGGCTTAAGCCTTTTGCAGAGCACTGTACGCAACACACAGTAGGAACATTAAACTCTGAATCATCCACTTCTGTAGAACAAACAGATGCTTCAATAGCCCCAAAGATACTGGATTTTTTTTAGCAAATGCTGTAGGGATGTATCCATCAAATGTGGTTATGAAATATAAAATAGAGACAGAATATTTTGCAGTTTAATAGAAACTTCATAAACCCAAATGACATCGACATCAGTGCACTGACATTTAGATTTGCTTATAAGGGCAGCTGTGGTCTAGTGGTTAGAGCGTTGCACTTAAGATTGGAGAGTTGCAGGTTCAAATCCCACCCTAACCAGCAGGCTGAAGTGCCCTTGAGCAAGGCACCTAACCCTACACTGCTCCAGGTTGTAACCAATACCCTGTAATAACTGTAAGTCGCTTTGGATAAAAGCGTCTGCCAAATGTAAATGTAAATATAAGTAAAAACATATACAGCAAAAAAATATGACATACATATAAACTGATTTATAAATAAATAGGTGTAAAACAACAGACAGGGTTTGTACAAGTTAAATCTAAGACTTTTTAGGACCTTTTTTAAAGTGCTTAGAACACAATTTAATGCCCATTTCATGGCCATACTGACCCCTAGACTTTAGGAAAATGTATTTATTTACTCCAACACCTTCATCCCCATCGTTCAGAGTCATTTCTCCCCAGAATTTAGCAATAATTGGTTCCTAATTTCAATATAAATTATAAGGTTGAACAGGTGGAACTAAGTAAACTGACGTTACTTTCTTTGCAGCTTGGACATTTAACAGGCACATTTAAAAACAACACAGTGAACAAGTTTATGGCAACGTAACTTAAGACCTACCATATCAAATTTTATACCCTTTATAGACTTTTTTTAAGGTATCAAATGCAGATTTGTGAATTCAAGACTTTTTAAAACCCTATGGGAACCCTGATATATTTACACACCAAAAAACACAGGGAAGTACAAACCAAGATAGTGTTAGAAATCTTTACACTGAAATAAGGGCAGGGCATTGAAATGGTGCAACAAATTTGACCGACTGAACTAAGAGATCACACACACACACACACACACACCTGTACGACTGCAAAATGTCAATGATACCGATGTAGACCAGCAACCTCTGGCCCTTTGAGTTCCGTGCTGGGATTCCTCCAGTTCTGAAAAACAAAACAAGCAATAAAGATTTCCGTCATTTTTCAGCTTTAATAAAATCCCCTTCCTCTGTTGTAACACTTGAGAGGAACTGATCCCTGTATTCTACGTGATCATTCAGTGGTCACTGAAGCGCTGCTGCTCACCTGTCCTCGGTGTCCATCGACCCCATGCTTCCTGCCTCAGCTTGAATGGCCTCTATCGCTGTACTGTACAAGGACTTCTGACCCTGTGGTCTTCTTTGGTCCACAGCCATGGCCCCAGCCTCTTCTCTGGCTTGATCCAAGTTATGGATTCCCACCAGAAGGCTGTAGTCCATAATCTTAAAACTCTGCAAGAGCTGAACATATATAAAAGAATAAATTGTGAGGTTGGAAAACTCTTTTTTTTTCTCCTTTTTAAAACACAATCACTGTGACTGTTTGATAGTTAAGACTCTTCTCACCAGACAGTCTCTTTGGATGGTCTTACACAATGCGCTGTGCTTGTCTGCCTCTAGAAGCAGACCATCAGGCAGGTCCTGAATGAAATCCAGGTCCTTGAACGTGGGTACCTTCTTCTCTCTCTCTTTAGCCGATGCCCTTCGCTTATAAGTAGAGCCTTTTAGGTCGTACTTCAGATGCATCTGCACGGATATGGGGAGCAGGTTGTTCATGACCACAATACGGATGTTCTTACCCCCGGCCTGGACGCAGTAGAGTCCGTAAAACTTTGGTAATAAGGTCCGTTTGTTCTGGTTCAGGTTCTGGAGAGTAGAGTGGTTGGAAACGAAAGCAGAGGGAGGGAGGGGGTGTGATTCAGTGAGACAAGTTGTAAAGCAAATGTCAAATATCAGAAATCTTTTTTTTTTTTTTTTTTACACACATTAGATTAAAATGACACATATTCAACATTCTCTCACAGATAAAGCGGAAAAGTTGTGCATGAGACAGTATTGTTATAAAATTATCAGTATCAGTAAATGTGATGCATCATTTCCCTATTTTCTATCACACAAGGTGGGATAAAAGATAAGTGCATTTGACTCTGATAGTTAAGTGTCACAAACATTTATTCTGAAGGTACTGACTTACAGCATGTTACCAAGACTGTTCAGCTATTATACAACTCACACATCATCTTCTGTGAAAATGTTTTTTTAATAAACTCACCATTTTATTTATTTAGTGAGTTTACAATTTGATTGATTTTTCTATTTATAATATTAATTATTTATGTCATACTTGGACCATAATATTGTATTTATTGTTGCTTAAAAGCTGCAGTGCCTGATAGTTTTTTGGCATTAAAGAGCAAAAAACATGCCTAAGATTACTGTAATTTATATTGTCTGACTGGAAACAAGAATTTTATTTCCTTCTGAAGGTAAGGAGGTTATGTGATTAGCAGTTGTCATTACCCATTACTGATCAGATTCAGCATATGATGGTTTATATTTAGTCTTATGATTTGGACTGAAGGGAGAAAGCTACAGAAGGAAACTGTCAAACTGCTGTTCTTTCCCCTAATTTCAGCTCCGGCAGCTTTAGTGTCTTTTCAGTCGTACGTCTTCTTTGCAATTAGTTTTGATAAGTTATAGACTGTGTTTTCTCAAACAAGTTCCACGAGTCAAATACAAGACCGGTCTGAAATAACTGCTGGTGTCAAGGCTGACGCAAACAAATATTAGCCTGTCTTCAAATAAAGGTAAAAATTAATATAAATAATAGGTGCAACAGGTAATAGATAGGTGCCTGTCATATAATGTATTGCCACTTAATACATTCAACAACCGAATCCAGGTATTTTCCACACACACACTGTTTTATCACTCATCTGAAGTGTTATTTTCTGATTTCAGGCACTGCAGGTGTGTGTCTTACTATTTCGCGTACAACACAAAGACACTTTTTATGTTAGAAAAGATCTGTTCAGCAGTAAACAGATTCTTTCCACTGGACTGCTAAAGGGCTTTTATTTTGTTACGGTCAAGGAAGTGTTTCATTTGTAGTAAAGCAGAATTTTTGAACTACTTAATATGACTATTTCTACTTATTAAATAGAAGAAATTAAAGACAAAGGCCTGGTACTATCTAGAGGTCGACCAATATAGTTTTTTCTTATAGGACAATGCTGATTTAAAAAAATTTGGTCAGCCAACTGCTGATATCTACAGCCAAGTTTTGAGGCAGATTTTTTTTTAAGCACACTGACCATAAAATACAATTGAAACACTCAGATAATTACGATTTTTTATGCAGCTATATAAATGAAGTTATTAATGCATGTACGGTGCTTAACAAATGTCGTAGACCATTGTCATGAAAACAAGAAGACATAAATAACTCCATAGTTTATCAAAAACTTATTTCAAATGAACAATTTCATTGTTATTCATTAATAAAATGACCAACTGGAATAACAAAATAGTCCATGTTGACAAATAAACAAAAAATTTCCACATTTAGTGTGTCCACCTTTGGTGCAGATAACAGTTTACATTCTTGCTGCCATTGTTTTTATGTAGTTTTACACAGGAATGCAAGATAAGAACTGGAATTGTACAACTTCATAAAAAACTAGTCATTTGCTGCTGCATTTCCTTTTGCCTTTTTGGAAAATATTAAACTGGAAAATGTATGGATAGTAACAATAGTTCTATTTTAGCATTAACGATATGGTTTGGATTATAAAAAAAGATATGCCATATACTGGTGGATTAACCATTATAGAAATGTAAAAAGGTACTTAGGTAAACAGAAATTCTGTTCAATTATGGCAGCAGTGGGACACCTTATACCAGTTGGTAGTGGTCTAATACATTTGTTAAGCACTGTACACATAGTACTATTTTAACATTTATTGAACTTCAAGTGCGACCCACTATCAAATATCTTCTATCAAAAAAATAAATAAAATTTAATAAATAAATAAATAAATAAATAAAAATCAATATATCGGCCTGACATATCGTTTTACCAATAATTTTATCTGCAGCTGAGAGAAATAAAGGCCCAGGCCACTATTTGAGCAGATATGTTAAGTACAGGTTTGATTCGTATCATCATAATTCTTACAATTGTGAATCCATCTCACCATAAAGTATCCTGGCAGAAGTTTCTGCAGAAATTCTGCCTCTTTGTGCTGCACCGTCTTAATGATAAACTCGTCATCTCTAGAGACGTAGAAGAGCGATCCACTGGCCCCTGAGTTCGACAGCTCGATCAGCGTCTCATTACACAGAGAATACTGTAACCACACAAGGGTGGACATGTTAGACATGTCAAAACCAAACCAAACAATTGTAACAAAACAAACTTACAGAATTAAAGTTATTTTTGGCTGCATTTAATCTGTGTGCAGCTCCACCTCTCGTATGTCAACACTTCATTGTCTCGCACTTCCTTAATTTTACTCTCTATACTTCCTTCTTTTCTCTTTCTCAAGCTGTTCTGCATTTTAAAACATATTTCAAGGGTAACACACTGAGAAAGGGGGGGAAAAAAAGTACCATGTAGTCATCAGGCCTGATGCCAAACATCTCCCTGAAGTAGCGAAAGGCGATCGGAGCGTACGTCTTGAACCTGAAGTCGCCATAATGATGTGCTGGGGTCAGATTACTGCCCTCACTGTCAAAGAAACAGAACAGGTAGAAGATTAAACCTCATGCAGGAGAGCTAGAATAAAGTAGAATTAATTATATGAAAGCTCCAGATCCAGGAAATGAAGTCCATGTCAGCTGTGTTTGTCAGTACTCACCAGGGGAAAAAGATGCTCTCCACCACTTCAAAGTCCTGCAGTAACACATCTCTCTCAGGTTTATGACTTAAGCTTCCTACAGTGTGTGTGATGCCCAACTGAATCGCACCTTTAAGGGCTGATGATGTTGTCTGGAAAACAAAATAAGAAATACTTGAAGAGAAATGCAGGGTGAGCCTACGTTTGCACAGTTTTAATTGAAAATATACAGTTAGATTAAAAAAAAAAAAAAAAAAACCTGTGAAGAAAACATTTTACGATGGCTATGGTTAAAATTTCCTTATGGTTTTCTTTGCCATAATTTCATTTATTTTGTTTAACTTATTAATTTTTTAGTAATTCGTAAGAGAACCTGTAAACTTATAAATCGTAAAAGAAACTGTGTTAAGGAATGAGAACAATTGTATGTAACCTGCTGGCCTAAACAAAGATAAAAAAATTAAAAAAAAGAAAATATAGTTAGAAATTTCAACAAGTGATGGACGATATGATGTGGAGTTTGTCTTAGTTAAAATTCTTTCTTTGTATTTTGTAAAACTGGGCTTTTACACAGGTTTGTCCGTTACTCTGATGGAAAGTGTACATTCTACATGAGGCAAGTTTATTTGTATAGCACATTTCATGTACAGGACAATTCAAAGTACTTTACATTAAAACAAAAGCATCGCAAGAGAGGGATAAAAAGAGAAAGTTAAGATATAAAAACATTTAAAAAAAATTTTTTAAAATTAAAATAGACATTAAAATAGTCTGATGAAATGTGATTTTAAAATTCATTTAAAAAAACCTGGTAAAAACTTTAAGCTCAAAATAAACAACGCAGATCTAAACTTCTGAGTAAGAACTCTATTCAAATGCAAATAAACAGATAATATGAAGAGATTTTGATTTCCACACGTATATAATGAAGGGTGGGTTTAATCTAGATTTGCTTAGTGTCACAACATGAATATATGAAGTAAAAAGATGACAGGAAAATCTAAACATTTTACTTAACAACGTAGATAAATCCCATCAGCTTTTGCAATAAAATATTGTGATGAAAGAGTTGTGATGTTCCAGGCTTTACTGACAGAAATGGGATGTAATAAAGTACAAATATTTTGTTACTGTACTTTATGGCACACTTTAGTGGTATCTGTACTTAAAATATTGGGGTTTTTTGGGGACAACTTTTCACTTTCCATTTAAAGTCAGTGAAATGGGGTTTCTCTGGTTCTATCTCAACCCTTAAAACTTTAAATACATAAATAATCCAACAAAAACACCTGTGAATAACTAAGTAAAAGTCTCAAAATAACCATAACAACAATGAAGAAGAAAACTCCCTACATTTTAATTTATGGATATTCTAAAACACACCTTCTATTTTCAAAGTGCGTTTCTTACTTATAATTCTCTTTTTTATCTTAAATCAATGCATGATGTCCAAAAACCTTAACTGCTTAACATTGTAGGTTATGAAAATACTACATAGAAAAGATGACCTTGGTGTACAGAGCAGCGAGTGAATCAATGCTTTGGCTTGTTAGTATTGTTTAACACAAGTATGTGTGTTGCTACTTGAGTAAATAACTGGATGTTTGCTACTTGTGTTTACTGAGAATTAAAATACACGTCAGCCAGTGGATTCCCAGAATGCCATTTACAGATGCCGTCAAATCCTAGTGTTGGATGAACTGGTAGTGCTGCCTAATAAATCGTATTATAGCTAAGTTCATGATCCTATTAAACACAGTTGGTGAGCTGTGGGATAAAGGGAGGCACTTTGTGTGGGAGTGTTTTTGAATTCATTTTTGTGAGCATTCTGAAATAACTAAGAACATATGTTTTGAAATATGTAGTGCAACACTTATTTTCATTCAAGTGTAGGTGGATAAATAAATCTTTTTTTATCATTTGCTTTCTGAGGGTTGTGGATACAAAGTGAGAAACACGCGTTAACCTAATGTTTGCATCTACACAGTTTGTATCCTACAATATGTGAACAGGGTTCATTTATATGCAGACACAGCTGAGTGGAGCTAATATGATGCTGCTATGTGAACATTATTATAAGGTATTGGTATATATTACATATTTACTTTACTTTAACTTGAAGATCATTGTGAGTGGACCCTCATTTGCATCCACATTGAATGGCAGTGACATAAGTAAAAGAATACAAGTAAAAAGAAATACTCAAATGAATGTCAAATAAGGACACAAAAGGATTCAAACAGAAGATGAGTGATATAGTTACTAAAACAGTTCAGTTTTAGCCTGGTTCATAAAACATAAAAACTAACATTAATAGTTGTCCTAGTTGGTGTTGGTGGGCATAACTGTTGCCAATTTGATGTTAGTTTCTATTTTCATCACATGCTGTGTCGTCAGTGTAATATTGAACAGTGGTGTCACATAGCGCATGTTGATTTTCACAGCATTACGCCTGAAGTAGCTATGGTTGTCTTTTCACACATGCATGGTACTTTGTGTTGTTCTTACTAATGAACTCTTTGCCTGTAGAGTTGAACTGAAACTGAACTGAAGTGCGATAAGCTTAACTCAACACATAGTGGTTGATAAGATAACGCACAACGAAACAAGTCGAGGATTTTTTGTCCCGACAGCTGTAAGGGCAGCTTTAAGAAACATTTCAAATGAACCAATCAGCAGCTTTCCCACCGAAACATGGTCTTTCAATGTGTACCGGTAATTGACAAGGCTTTAAAGGTCTTTGAGACAAGTTGGAAATTTAAGAGAAAGTTTGAGAAAGCTTGTTCTTATTCAGATGTTGCGGGTGAATATAAAGGCATGTGTTTTTATATACAGGTAGGTTTTATGTAGGAACTTGATTATTAGGTTAATCTACATTTTATATTAAGAGAAACAAGGTAAAAAGACTAAACTGGTTTAAAGCTTAATAATGTCAGAAGTGTGGCCTTTAAGACATCACAAATTAAAATATGTGGTAAAGTAACAACTTCTGTGGCCACCCTGTATTTCCATTATCTTTGAAAGGATTTCTTGTTGTTATTCATGGGATTGAATTGGAATAAATGTTCACTTTTCCCACCTTCTTGTATGTGGTTTCACCAGTGTGATCAATTCCGCGATGACCAATTGTTTTTTTCATAGCCTGAGAGGAACTGGTGCTAGGTCCCTGTAAGCACAAACATGAAAATGAAGAGAAAAATGAGTGGCAGCAATTTTCTGCGGTGGTCATACTACAAAGAGGAAGTAAGAGAGGATGTGTCAGTTAAATATTGGTAAATTCCTAACTGTCAGGGTGAACATGGTGTGATTTTCCTAAATGACACAGAGCTACAATACGCACTTCCTTCAATCTGATATGTTCCCTCTTACCTCTGCAGAAACATTTTTTCGGGTTCCTGTTGAATCTGGAGGAAAAGGGGAGAATAAAAAGGTCATAAAAGAAATTTCCGGGAAAACACACTAACACAATTTCACACTGGATGCCTTCAAATCAAACAGACCAACTACAAACAGGACATATCATTCCCTAATGTGGAACACAGAAAGTGTGGAGTGCAGCTGAGCTTTAACACACATGCAGACACACCTTGTTCATTACCTCTGAAAGAAGACAGCCTCCTCCAGAACTGCCTCTGCAGAGCTTTGTGTGGCATGGGAGGAATTAATAGTATGCCGTTACAATTTTAGTGAGTTTATAGAAGGCCTATGAAAGTCCTGATCACTGTGAGAGCAACTTCACGCTCTTGGAAGCTTATTGTCAACATGAAACTTATAAGAACTAATGTTTTAGCTACAAAGAACCATAATTGCAGAATTAGATTCCATAATGGGCTTAGAGTGATTTAAAAAGTGAAAGCTTCAAAAATATCATTACAGAAAACATGATAAAGGGTGAGCACCAGGTTTAGTATTCTGGAGTTTGAACTTGGGTTTGGTGAATGCTCATAACAGTCAATATCTATAAATGTCACCATAAATGTCAAGTCAAATATTGACAACAGAGAGGTCACTTGTTGTTCTCTAAAATAATTCAATCACCTCACTTTCAGGCATGTATCACTTGCCCAAATAGTAAAATGTAATATTTCATAGACATAAAATGACCTATATTGGGATGAGATGTACCTACATTTTTACAGGCAAAATGGAACATCTTACAAGGGCTAAGAATATAATTTCCATGGCCATTTGCAACCTTGAAGCATATGAATGATAAATGTATGAAAACACTTATTTTCATATTCATTTCAAATACTCAGAAGGACTAATAAGCTAATGATCTATATCTTAAGGGCTGTGAAAATAAAAATGTGTGTAAAAGTTCAGTGTCTTGTGTCATATGAAGACAGCAAAATACCTTCTGGTATGCAAGCCTCCACAAAGTGGTAAACCCCGGAGATGGATTTTATTTTTAACATTTCTCCTCAGTGTCTCCCCTGAGAGGAAGTTTGATATTCTAAATGTGGATTCAGATCAGTAATTCCATTCAAATATTTGTGAAATGAACACAGAAATGACTTTGCATGTGGTCATTCTGTACAGTGGGCTGGATGTTTACATTTATTTTTTTAAGCCTTGGTCTTTTACTGTTTGGACATCAGTTATACGTCATCTTGCGTTCTTTGTTGACAGTCTACTTTTGATTGGCAGTTCATGAGGTTGCTCTCAGACATGCACAAATCTCATAGATAACTAACTATGATCTCAAAAGAGCTAATTTCACCAAAAGATGAGGGGTTTGCATCCCTAAAAGTCCAATTTAATGCCTTTTCTATTAAATTTCACTTTATTGGATAAATTTTCCAGATTTGCAAAATGAGAAACCATACATTGCACTACAGCCACTGATACATGTCATTTTCAGTAGTAAAGACAGAAAGAAAGGTGAGTCTGCTAATGCTTTATGGTGCAATATTATGATACCGTAGTTACAATGAATGAATAAAACCTTATCTGAAACCATCTTATCAGTTCTTTCGTGGGGGGAAAGTGTAAAGTGTACAAATGAAGTGATACTTACTGCCAGTGTGGCCCTGCAGCCCTGGAGGCTCCTCTGCAGCTGTGGCCATTCAGCCTAGAAACCGAACCCCGACCGGTTTAGTCAAACTCAGACTAGACCTGGACTCAACAACAGACGTTCTGCAACAGTGAGCCCCCACTAGCTTCTGTGGAAAAGTAAGTGATTAGGAATTAGGATGACTTCATGGCACAAATATTGACAACAGCCACGTTGACTTGTTCTAATAATGAAGTCAAAAATCAGTTTTAACTAGACTGGTCAGTTCATTCTAGTCTTTGACGACACATTCACTAAGTCTTCTTTCAATAATAATTTAGAAAATGGCGGTAAAGTTAAGACACTGTATGATGTGGCAATTCAACAAAAGAAATACCAACAGGGTTGCGACATTTAGCCAGAAACTAAAGCTAACTGCTATATACGTGTGAACTTTCCCAATTTTAATCAAACTAACTCAAACAAAAACGAGTATAAACACAAAACAGACAGGTGACTCACAGATGAATGCGGAGGACATGTTATCGATGTTTCCAAACGCGAACTACAAACTTTTCTTCTCTTCTGAAGTTACTCCTCTTCAACTAATAAACAAGGAAGCAGTGCGGAAGTACAGTTAGCTACTGTGGGCTCGAACAGTACTTCCGGGTTCTTCTTCTTCTTCAAAATTTTTATTAACAGTTCTCAAGCATACAATCTTCACACAAACACAATAAAAAATACATTCACTTGACATATTTTTAGGTCAGAACTATGAAAAAAGAGACAAGGACAAAAGACAAAAAGAAAATAACAAATCAATACTCAGGGGTCTGTTACTCATTAAATTTAAACTCATTATAAAATTTAGTTGTTTTGATTAATTTGTTTTTCTTTTTCAAAGTTTCAAAGTTGTTCCAATAAGTTCTGAGATCTGTTATTCTAAATTTATGGGAGGGTATATTTTTTGCAAAATCATTTTGTGTAATTAATATTTTGCTAAATTAATAATTAGATTTACTATATACTTTTCATTAGCTGATACACTTGGATTAAAAGGATATCAATTTCTTCTTCTTCTTCTTCTTCTTCTTCTTCTTCTTCTTCTTCTTCTTCTTCTCTATTTTCATGAATCATCAACTTTGATGTACAAAACATTCATGATGTAAATTATTTTACAAATCAGAACAGGAAGAAGTGCAACAGGGGTTGTTTTTATTTGTGTGTGCTAATTAGGTTTTATCATCTTAAATAAATATTGTAAGTGCACGGATTTTAATGTAAAGCATTCCTTTATTTTGAAGGAATACCGGAAGTGAGTTGACTCAATCTGTCTACCTCAAATCATTTTTACCTTCAGCTGCTTAAAGTAAAACACACTCCAGGCTATAACTTATTCAGACATAATGTGTCTCTGAAGATTGTCATTCAGAGTATTAAGTCTCTGATCAAATATCAGTAGTTATTGTGTAAAGGTTTCACATCAAACTTCTACAACAACAATGGCCTCCCCTGGTGGAGACTGAAAACTCAGATGAATCCCTCTGCAAATGTAAATGAAAATATGACCAAATAAACCCCCCAAACATTAAAGGTCATTATTGCTTTATTCCTTTATTTACATGTAATACAATGAAAAGTGCCTTTTTATTTGAGTTATTATAAAATTTTTAAAAAAGCATGGTACTGTATTAAAATGATGAAGTTACACAAGAAAACCTGATTCATATCAACTCTACACAGCAACCAAACCAGTAAGTCCTGTTCAGTTCTGGAGACCTGCAGGATAGGAAGCAGTATTCACCTTAATGTTTTACAAAGGTATCGGTTATTTTTTCAGCTTTTGTCTCTTTCACGTCTAGCATTCAAGGGGGTTGAACGTGAATCCAGGCTGATCAGGGACTACAGGTGCAGTGTAGCCTGGTGTTGGGCTGTAGTAGGGGTTTGGCAGGTCGCTGTTGAAGCAAATCCATTTTTCATTTCCACTTTTCTGACAACACTCATAAGCAGGACTCATGGTGGAGAATTCTTCCTGGCAGAACTGGGACAAGGATTGTTTCCACTGTAGAAAACAGAAAGAAACGGTGTTGGTTTTGCTTTTATTTTTCATTATATATATTATTGTATTTAATGTAGAGTTAGTTCTTGTGTTAGCTAATCTTTGTCATTATTTGGTTTAGAGTTTTATTTTTATGTAAAAAGGATTTTGTCTTAATCCATAAAGACCCAAACATCGAACATCAAAACAAACCATCTACTGATCTAAAATATTGAATACCTATTGATCCATTAATCCTATCAATACATGTAAATAATTGGTGTAAAATACAGTTTGTCATCTTTTCATGGTCATCAGATATGACCCATTTGGATGTTCAGAAGCTCCGTAGTTACCATGGAAACATCATCATCTTCTACAACATTGATTCACCAGTAAAACCCATGGAGTTGGATCAATGATAGTGAATGGACACACTGGGTTCATGTTTAGTTAATGATGGAGTTGAATAAATTTGAAAAAGTTACTTTTTTCAGTTTTCTCTGTTTTGATATAATAACCCTCGACTTTACTGTAAGCTTTTACAGACATCTACATGATCGGTGAATTAAATACGGGAAAATATATAATTTTCACTGAAAAAACACAAGGTTAAGAAGATAATATTACAATAAATGGTGCTAATTCACTGAAGAAAGGTTAAATAGAGAGAAATCATCATTTGGGATTTATCAAAGTAGCACTGGGGCTTTATGGGTTAAATGTAAGAAAATACCTCATTTTAACTTTAAAAAAAAACACAGAAAATACAGAGGATAGTATTATAATAACTGGTGATAAATCACTTCAGGGTGGTTAAATATTAAGAAACTTTCATTTGGGAACAGACACAAAAGGGTTAAATCCAGTTGATGTCACTGCTCTACAATTTCTTATAAAATAACTGCTTCAGACTTTAAATATGTTAAATCTTACATAGTTTAGTAAGATGAATCTGAAAACAAATGACCAAAGTACTGCTTAGCTCATGTTTTCAATATATATGATAATATATATGGTGTATTATTACACACATATATATTGGTTTATGTACATTTATACAATGGTTTTATAAATGTTCCACTAGAAAGAACCAGAAAAGTGAATGTA
>JAQQZY010000003.1:37436815-37452933 GCA_030068375.1 Ostorhinchus rueppellii
TCTATCTATCTATCTATCTATCTATCTATCTATCTATCTATCTATCTATCTACCTACCTACCTACCTACCTACCTATAGTTCTTCAATGAAAAACACTCTTTAGTGGAAACAAAGGCCAGTGTCAGTGGTTGTTTGCTTTTGCTGTTTTTTGGACTTAACTGCCCGACTAAGAAACCACTCCACCACTTGCACGCTTTTATCTTGCAGAAATATGATTAAGTAGCCACATTTGAACATATATCAGGTAAAGTTATGACCTATAGGGGCTTATATCAGGCTTGTGTAGTAAATAACATTAAAATAATAGCTCAAAAGGTAAAAATGGCTCCTACTTAGATCCTACCTAGACTCTGTATTTATTACATTGACTACATTGATTAACTAAGATTACTTGTAAGACAAGCTCATAATTTCTTTACAAAGTTCACTTTTTGTATTATTCCATTAGTTATTAAAAATCCACTATTGGTTGAACTACTGTGAGTGTACAGTTGGAGCAGTGGTATATAATGGTGTACGCTTCATCTTGTCTCTAAACCTAAAATATTCCATCATAATTCTGAGTTTAATTGGCTTAAAGAAATACAGCAGTCAGAGCCTAAATTGCGACTCACAGGTTTGCTGTTGACTTGCTGCAGAAGCTTCACCGTCTCCTCCCATTCGTTCTGCTTGTTCTCCTCACAGACCTGAAGTGGGGACCTCTTCTGCTGGTCCTCTATGTGCTGTTGGTTTGAGAATCAATATCCTTATTTATGGTTTGTTGGGTACTTTTACAGAGCACATTGTAGGATTAAGTATTCAAGTAGTTTATTTACATCCTGGACATTTAAGTTAAATAAAATAAGAGGTCATATGTGTTTTCTGCACTCTTGTAA
The DNA here is from genome assembly GCA_030068375.1 of Ostorhinchus rueppellii. Classification (NCBI taxonomy): domain Eukaryota; kingdom Metazoa; phylum Chordata; class Actinopteri; order Kurtiformes; family Apogonidae; genus Ostorhinchus; species Ostorhinchus rueppellii. The sequence continues at coordinate 37,437,692 of JAQQZY010000003.1, forward strand.
TGCATTTGGTCTTGTTGTTGACTTCATAGTTTAGCTCAACTTGACAACAATTTCTCACTTATCTATATATAAAAAAGTGACAAAAAGCAGGGTTCCCACGTGTCCTGGAAAACTTAGAAAATGATTGACTAATTTTCTAGTCATGGAAAAAAGCACAAATGTCCTGGAAACAGTCGAGTTATCCTGGAAAATTATTTATCCTCCCCCTTGCCTTGTGACCTTGTGTGCCTAAACTGAGATGAAACAAAGGAAACTGTTTTTCAGTGATATGTTGAAAATATACAAATATTTTAGAGGAAGTGCAGGAAAGAAAGTAAGAGAGAAGAGAAAGCTGAGTTAGAAGTTGCACAATTGAACATTGTAACTCCGTGTCAGGCTAATGAAGTGCTGTGCTTTAATCTGTGGGTGTGTTTGCATTACTCTATGATACATCTGTTGTAATTATTTTTCATTGATTAATTATAGATTGCACAGGAAATGTCTGACTAATAAACATGGAAACAATCTGGGTAAATGCAAGATGCAAGTGTAGAAAATCATATTTCTAAAGAATGAGGGGAACAGGGGAGTGGATTAGTGTATGATGTGATAACTTGTCTCTGTAGGGGCAGAAAATGTCCTGGAAAATGATTTCAGGGAAAGAGTGGGAACACTGAAAGGTCGAAGGCAACTCAAGTTTCATTCATTTCCAGGACAAACTATAATGTTCTTAATCATCCATTGCAGTTATGAAAAAATAAAACATAAGAGGAAAACATCACTTCCATCCTGTTTCTTACCCGGTCGATCTCTGGGTGCTGCAGCAGGAGTTGCACTATTTCTGCATGTCCTCCTCTGGCTGCAAAGTGCAAAGGGGAGCTGAGCTGCCCGTTCAGCAGGTTAGGATTACAGTTGCCTTTTTCCAGCAACAGCTTGGTCGCTTCAACTTTACCGTGCCTGAAAGGAGCCAAACAAACACAGAATTTCAGCACAAAAACAATCGAAGATGTTCAAGAGAATTAAACCCTTTTAAACTCTACAAACAGCACTGACCAGCAGGCGTAGTGAATGGGAGCCCAGTGGTCACTGTCCAGCTGTTTGACTGAGAAACCACTTTCCAGAAGCTTAGAGAGCAGCTTCGTGTCTCCTTCACAGGCACTGCGGTGGAGGGGGAAGTCGTCCACCCACTGACGCTCCCTACAAAAACAAATAACCATGTATTTATGATCATTTTCAAAGCATTTGTTACATAGGATGAGTTCTATTCCACTGAGTAAACAAAAAGAAGAAAAACAAAAACAATATAGGAACAGAGGATGTCAGCAGATCACAGTCGTGACTCACTTGTCTTCTGACACACAGTTGGGATTATGTTGCCATTTCTCCCTCTTGGGAATCTGAATCTTGGAATAATCTGGGGCTCCAAGTCCAAAGTATGGGTTGATGATAACTTTGTCCACCTGTGAACAGGAAGCCACACAGAGAAGACAAACAGAAACATTAGCACAGCCAGGAATAAAGTTCAAATATTTTATGTTTAAGTGACATTAAGATGCATGTTTACATCCTTCTATTCTACAACTTAAGTCACATCATTTGTGCTGTGTCAACCAGCTTGCTCCATTGTTTTCTAATATTTCTAATGGTGTTAAATAGCAAATTTTCAGAACAGTGGTTTGATGTTTGCTGTCAAATGGTTCATAGAGCTCACAAACCAAAACATCAGGCTTAGGTATGGCTCACGTAGTTAAATTTATCTACTTATCAAGCCTGCAGTTACATTTACTATTATTATTATTATTATTATTATTATTATGTGCTGTTTATTCATTTCAATATCAGTCATTCCCTCACTTTTCCCATTAAAACTTTAGATTGAATTCTTATTAAATATTAGTGTTCCTTACTTTTCACACACTTCAGTTACTTTGCTGTGAAGCATTGAGGAGGAGTTTTTCTTCTCATCTCCCATCATCAAAAACTTGGATTTTTTTTTCTGTACTTGACTATAATTGTAATTTGGTTGGAACTGCTTTAACTTGAATTATGTTGGTAAGTTTTATTGCATTACCACACCAAACGTCAAGTCTGAAGGTCTGAAAAATATACCTATTAACATGCACTTTAATGTTATCAAAACACTAACTGTACAGACTATTCTAGGTTTTGTACTGTGTTTAAGCTCTGAGTTTAGACCTTATGATGAGGTCCCTCACCCTGTTGGTGTACTGCAGATCAGACCCATAGAGCGGGTTGAGGATGCACATGTCGGCCTTTTCCAAGGACATCATCTTGCTCTTGATCTCCAGGGCAGTGTAGCCCATGTGCAGCCCCTCGTCACTCATTTTGCCCTCACTGCTGTAAGCCGGGTTGTTTACATTGGTCTTCACCCGCTCCACAGGTGCCGGCCGGAATAAAGCAGGGATGGCGTGAGGTATAGTGTGCTGTTCTGCAAGCCACCTGAGGAGTTTGACAGGCAAAGTTAGAGCTTCATGACTATATTTACTGGAAGAAGTGGAGTGAAGAGTGTTTTTGGGGGGGGGGGTTATTCTCACTTGTATAAAGCCAGGAGCATCTTGGAGGTGACTGAACAGAAGTGAGTGCTGGTTTCACTACACACTCGCATGATGTCCTGGAAGCAGTAGAAGTTGGGGCTCCCCGCGTTGTGGACAGGTTTACTGTTATCTGTTCAGAATGACTTATCAGTGTACAGTTCACACAGCTGTGGGATGCATTTATTCAGATTCAGATTTTGGTTTTGGCTCACCTTTAACACTGGCTGGCACAACAAATAATGAAGCCTCTCTTCCCTCATTGTCTCCATCAAGTACGAATTTCTTCATATGCACCACACGCTTTCCTGCAGCACAAAACCATCAGAGGATCAGAGCTCTCTAAGATGAATCTGAAGAGCCTTAATGAACACATACGTGCATCCCTAAAACCTCAGAGCAACCCAGTACTTCAGTACTTTGCACTACTTGTATTTGAGAGCGAGCCATCAGTTAAATTGACAGATATTACAGATAAAGATAGGTATTAATTTTAGTGGTTCAGCTCAAGAAAAGCCTAGAAAACCAATCAAAAACAAAATAACTTGAAAAGCACTTGGAGAGCGCAGACCCCCGCCAAGGTAGTGTTTGTACTTTTTTTTTTTTTTAAGGTAGTGTTTATACTTTACTCCACGAGATGGCACTGAATGACCTCATATGCAGATCTGTGCCGCCACGCCCTATCTCGCAATGATAAAAAAATCCTTTAAAAAAATTCCTGGATCCAGATGGTGATCCGGATTACCTCCAAAATTTAATCATCTCTTCCTTGACCTAGAATGGACATATCCTGAAAATTTCATCAAAATCCACCCATAACATTTTGAGTTATGTTGCTAACAAACAAAGAAACCCTGGCAAAAACATAACCTCTTTAGCGGAGGTAATAAACCAGCAATCGCCAGGGTAACAGTCCTATGAGGTACTGCAGCGTTTGATGGCAGTGGGGATGAAGAACCTTTGGTAATGTTAAGTCACGCATCTTAATGAAAGGAGTCGCCCACAGTTCCTACTTCTCTGTCTTTAGCTCATTTCCAGGTCATTATGGAAACATGTTCAAACAATTGCCTTATTCATCTGCTTCAAGGTTCCACATGTGCCTTCAGAGATGCTCCTCATAGATGTGGTTATTTAAGCTGGTGCTCCAACCAGTCTGTCCATTCTCCTCTGACCTCTGGCATCAGCAAGGCATTTGTGGATTTTGTTTAATTTTTCAGACAGTTTTCTGAAAGTCCTAGAGCTGGTTGTACATAAAAATCTGCAGTAAATCAGCAGTTTCTGAAATACTCAGACCAACAACCATGCCACGTTCAAAGTCACTTAAATCACATTTCTTCCACTTTGTCATGCACTGAGTTGCTGCCATATGACTGGTCTATTAGATATCGGAGTTAACATGCAGTTGAACAAGTGTACCTAATATTCTGGCCGGTGAGTGTATAAAGTTAAGGATTCCAAATGTGAAACTGATACTATACAAAGATACAAACAAGGTCTAAAGTTGATAACATCTCCAACATGGGGAATGTAGGACACATGTAAGAGTAACACCCTTTAACATATGTCCTTGTCTAGAGTCACAGCATTGACTCAACCCAACACATTAGATTTTAAAAACATTTAATATACATAACAGGGACCTAAATATTTGAACTCAGATGTAAAATGCCAGCCACTGCTTTATTATGACGTATCAACAATAACAACAACCAGTCTTGAATTCTCTTTTGATTCCTTTTTAACCCTAGAGCACTATCGCCAGGTGATTTTCTCCTGAGCAAAGGTATTTACATGATTTTCAATATGTTGCGTTTGTCTGAGTTTCAAGGAGTCTGTGCCTTCACCAGGGAAGTCTCACATGTCCCAGGAATGGGTGGAGCAAAGACCAAGTTTACAGTATCATTTTTTTTTAAGGAATTTTTTGTTCTCGAATTCTGAACGTTTCAGCAATTTTGGAGCATTTTTTAGGGTCCTCCCCTGACATTTTTTTTTCATTTTGTTAGACATGCCACAGTTAAAAATAAAAGGAAACCACTGTAATTTGTTATGTGTTGTCATATTTCTTTGTATTTTTATGACAAGTATTTTTTGTTGGGTATATTATATCGAGTAAAAATCATCCGGCGATAGCGATGGTGTTACTTTTTATAGTGAAAGTGTTCTAGGGTTAAGTAAAACATCCCTCAGTGCAGATTTCACTCATATGGTACTCACCTACGAAGCCTTGGCTATTGGACATTGATCTGACCATTTCGTCTACATAATCTAGAATGGATTTGGATTTGTCTCCTCCTGATTTGATCTTTGTTGCCAAGAGGACTTTCTTTCGTTTCTTCTCCTTCCCTTCTAAAGGCACTTCAATCAACAGGATCTTCACACAAATCAGAAAAAAGGAAAGAGTTAGAAATATGTGGTGACGTGTGAACTGAATTTCCTAAATTCACATTGTGTTATTGTAGCGTGTATGTTTCCTTCCTGTGTTTTCTATTTCTGCCTGTGATTCTTGACCAGGTGAAGAGCATTTACCTCATATGCTTTGGCTCTGTACTCCTTTGAACTCAGGCTGACTTGACTTTTTGGGCGAATGACGGCAACAAACACATCCTCCAGGCTGTCTTCGTTGCCCATTGTGCTTTATTTTCTTCAGTCCTGACAAAACCTCCTACACATCGGCCAAATGCTGTGGAGACGCATTCCTGAAAAAGCAGGTGAAGAGACAAATACATCCAATGGTTATTATTATTGGCTTGAGAGTCTGGTTTCGACCGGCTCCATATGTAAAGTGTCATGAGAGAACTTTTATTATGATCTGGCGCTATATAAATAAAATTTGACTTAATTTGATAATAAACTAGATATTCTCTTTTTCTTTGTGTAAATACAATATACATAAACATATATATTAGCGACAACCTTGGGGTTTATTTACAAAGAGAAAAAATTTAATAACAGTATAAATGTCTTTTTGCAGGATTTAAAGCTATAAAAAGCAGTACTGACTCCTTTACATAATCAATGAAGCTTAAAGACCATTATATATATGTTAATTGTTCATAAAATATAAAATGCATTGTATTTATTCAATTGTGTTTAATGATGCTGTACTATTGTTTTTAAATTAATATTTTTTATTGAAGTCCCATTAACAAAAACAGAGACTACATTAAGCTAATATTAGTAATTATATTAGTTACATAGTGCTGTATTCAATACATATTTAATATAGTTGAGTATTTCTATTTTATACATCACCTCAGTTATAAAACCAAAGTCTGCTTTTTTACAGCTATTTAATTGTAAATCAGTACTATTCAACCAGCAAAAATGTAGACTTGGAAAGATTTCTTCAACAATGGTCATAACAAATATTGGCTGATAACAGCAACTTTCACAATCCGACTGATATATTTATATCAGTGCATAAGTATTTAGAAAACAATGGTTGCCTATGACTTCTGTACAGTATTTTACCTCTTACTGTTGCTGCTTATTAAAATATCTAAATTTTCTTCCTAATCCAGGAGTGTCAATTGTACAAACAGAGCAGTAAAATAATAGCATAATCATAATCTAATAATAACAATACTACTACTACTACTACTACTACTACTAATAATAATAATAATAATAATATGATGGTGATGATAGTTGACAAATAATGCCAACTCCAATTTTGATCTGATTGGTTTAATGTGAAAAAAGTAAAATTACATTATTAAAATATTCACATCTGTTTCACATGAACGTGTGAATATTCTGAACAGATATGAACAACCTGAAATGTCTTAAGAAAAATAAGTGCAATTTTAATAATTAATAGATCCAATGTGAAACTGTAAATTGTGTTAACAATAAGATGAAACATAATATTTTTGAAATTGCAATCATTTTTCTGAACAGATTTCAGGTTGTTCAGATTATTCACATTTCCATAATGTCATTTCACACTAAAACACAGAGTAAAATGTAGATTTTTATTATTAGGTCGTTATGACTGTTGTGATACTTTTCCCTCTGGGTTGTATGTGGCCCCTGGGTTAGATCACTGTGAGTGGGATCATTAAAGTTTACTCCTGTTTCAGTGTTTACATCCTGTTTTTGGACAATATGGAGACTTTAATGTTCAATAAATGAGTAATAATAATGCAGACCAGCACCAGCTACAGGTTTCATCCATTCTAGATTATAACGCTAACAACTTTAAAGTCGAGGTGTGAAACATTATTAACATAACATGAGACAAAACTCTTCTTGCAGAGTTCAGAGGAAGGTCACGCCCCGGAAACCAAACCACCACCGGCTCTAAACTGTTGTTACACATTTGACTTTATCTACTGGATTCTCACTGTTCCTTGTATCATCAGATTATTTCATTTCCCTCCGTTTCCCAAACTGGATCAACTTTTTGCCCTGGAACAGCAGCTATAGCCGGGATGCTACTCCTACCATCACCGCTTTTCCGCCCTTTGAGCCGCGTAAACTCACCGAAAGCGACGCGGCTTTTCCTCAAACGCCCCCCGGTTCCTCTCCGTTCCTCCGGTTCGTCCCAGGTCTTAAAAGCCCATCGGACCGGAGCCGGACCGGGTGTGGTGGGGGGGCTTCCAGAGGTTATGCTGGTGCTTGAGCCGTGCAGGCCTTTAACTTGGGGCAGGGCTTCGGAGACAAACAGAGGAGTCACGTTACGTTCGGCTGCAGCTGCTGCGTCCGGACGGTAGAGGACTCTGCCGGTGCGGGGGACTCAGTGCGCCCCGAGGTACCAGAGCTCACCGGGAGTACAATTCTGACTTTTTATCTTATAGTTATGACTTACCATAGGGATGTAGTTTTTCAGTGACGGAAACATGCTTCCTTACATAGGAAACAGCACTGAAAAATGTAATGGAGATTAAAAAAAACAAAACAAAACCAAACAACTCAATAATTAGATTAAAAGTCACGAGATAAAAAGTCAAAATTCCGAGATAAAAAGTAAAAAATTATGAGATAAAAAAAATCACAATTATGATATAAAAAGTCAAATATGAAATAAAAAGTCAAAATTATGATATCAAAATTCATGAGATAAAACATTATAATTATGAGATTAAAAGTAATAATTATGAGATTAAAAGTCACGAGATAAAAATTAATAATTAAGAGATAAAAAGCCAAAATTATACTCCTGCAGCCAGGGGTAACAATTCTGAGTGAGGATATGTACCTTGGCACAACACATAGAGCCCCCTGACCCCACTGTTCCTGGATATCATCCAGTAGATTTTAATTGTCTTGCATCTATTGTGAATGAATCCATCATACTGTAAAGCTGTTGTTTGGCCTCTTGTCCCCTGCATAAGTGTTGAATCAGAAGAAGAAACAACAAAACATGTAACATATAAAGTTAGCATAGAGACAGCAGAAGGAACATATACTGTATTTGATTTATTTAACCAACACCAACATCGTGCTGGTTTTAATAATTTTACACAGGGTGTCCATAAAGTCTCTTTACAATTTAACAAATTTATTACAAAAGCAAATTAAGAGACAAATCTGTGAAAATTACAAATTACAGATTTTTGAATTTTTGCTTCATTTAATACGCCTCTGTATGCATGAAGCAGATCAAGATGGTACTCAGTTTCTTGTCCACATAAGCCTCATCAGTGGTGTCAGTGGCATCAGTGATCTTTGGCTTCAGGTCGTTGATGTCCCGTATCTTTGTTTGATACATCATATCTTTAACTTAACCCCACAGAAATAAATCCAGGGGCGTGATATCTTGTGAATGAGGTGTGCAGGGAATTGGGCCATCCCTTCTAATGAAGTAGGAACCCACCAACATGTACATCCCAATGTGGTGGTGCACCATCTATGTGGAAAAGGATGGTTGGTTGAAGGTCATCCAGTTGTGGTGTCACATATTCAGTAAAAAGGTCAAGGTCAACATTTACACTAATTGATCTCTTGTTTAACAAAAATAGACCAGTGTTATAGCTATATTCTAATATGTATCTGGTGACAAGAAAATCTCTGAATTTATAGACTACCTGTGAATATGTTTTCTATGAATTCAACACAGGTGGAAGTCTGAGCCGAAGTGAATCACAAACAGCCCCTGCATTGGTCAAATAATATTTTACATTCTTTAATTAAATGAAGAGATTGTATACAACATTCAGCATGTATTTATTAGCACACAGCATTTGCATCATATAGTGGTCTCCGACAACAAAATTACATACAATATAACATTGATATTGTAGCCAACAATATGGAATTTCAAGTGCAACTCAAATTAAAATGGCATTTTTTTCCATTATATATTGAACGATAACATGAATTGTCTTTTGTTTATTGGTCCATAGCTGAATGGATAGGCTTTGGTTCTGCTCCCAGAGGACTTCATCTCAGCTGGTTCAGGAGTTCTTGTCTTTGCACTGACTGAGACACTTCTGCATCTCCTGCTGGATGTCAAGCACCCTCTTGGACCACTTCTCCCGAACCTCATCTTCATCATCCTCCGTGACAGCTGTGTAGGCCATAAGCGCAATGAGGCCCATGTGGAACAGGTGGGCAAAGTGTGAACAGCGGTGCTCCATGATCTTAAGGTCGCCATCGCAGTTTTCCATGTACACTTTTAGCAGGCTTCTTCCGAACACTGTGCCGTTACCCATCACACCCTTGTAAAATACATCGAGGCTCAAATCACTCTTGTCCCTCTCATAAATTCTCTCAAATTCATCCATGTGTTCCTGGGTCCCGTCTGGATCTTTCTTCACCCTTGCCACCATGGTGTTGAAGGCTGCATACTGATGTTTGATATACTCCTCGTACTTGCCATAGTTTTCATTCACCTCATTGATTCGAATCTGCCTCAGGCACTGTTGGTTCTTCTGGGAGATGCTCTCCAGTTTATTGTTGATCTCCTGGAAATCCTTGTCCAGAGGATTTTCCTCATCTTTGGTCAGGCCTTTGCGTGCCACCCCAACGAGGGAAGAGACGATGCCAAAGATAGGGTCAATGGAAGAAGCGAAGGAGGTCACTTTCTCTACACAAGTCAAGACCTTGGCTACGTTTTTCTTATGATTTAGACCTTCAGCCATGACTGCTGCTGTTCTTCTATCTTTTTAACGTTGACACAAGGGAGGTTTGGAGCCTAGACAGAGGAAAACACACATTAGAATCTTCAAAACCGCTATTTTTACCCAAGAGATTGTTTACAGAGGTTCACAAACATTTCTTCCAGTAGTAATAGAAAAATGTACCTCAAAGCCAACTCAGACAACAAAAACTATTTTTCATTAGTCAATACCAACAGCTATTGCTATAAATGTGAAATTGACATTTCTTAGGAGGTCAGACAATATATATTTTTGTTCCTGGGTGAAAGTTAGGGAAATCATACAGGCACTTGTGTTTATAAACTTTTTATAGGTCACAACATTTCACAAACTGGTCAAAGATACAAATAAACAATAGTCACATGTTGTTATGTTGACGCTGCAGAGATATCAGAGACTTTGAAAAAATCCTAAATATAAATCACTTTTTTTCAAATGTGCATTTTTCATATTTATGTATTTTCCCAGTCTGATACTTGAACAATTTTAACAGAAACTGTAACTTTCTTGACTTGTAAAATGCATATGGATCAACAAATAACTAGTCTCTCAGTCTCACCTATGACTGTAGTACGCTTTTTCTCCAAACACTGGACAGGGTGGAACATCAGCTGTCTGTAGGGTCTAAAACTTTACCATAACCTCATTATTATTACCAATAAACCTGTAGTCTGCAGCCCACAGGCAACCAGCTGCTTCACAGCTGTTAGTGAGAGGGGTCTCTGTCACAAACTAACAGGTGACGACACAATATGGGTTCTGTGTTTTATGACACAAAACACTTCAACATGAGAAGCCAAAAACAAGGGCCAAATCTTCCTCCTACTCCAGAATTAGACATTCAGTTAAAAAAAAAAAAAAAGAAAAAGTTGGAAGAATTTTAGAAGCTGTCAGAATATTAAATCAACATTAACATATTTTAAAAAAGTTATACGCAATACAAATTCCTTTCATTATTTTGTGAAAGCATAGACAGATATACAAATTTAATTTATTGTGTGCATATTTTTGACATTAATCATCCTACTCAATGCGGTCTTGCTGGAAAATTAACTTAGGGACAACAGTGGGTGTGTCTTCATAGTAACAGAGGAAATGTGGAAATAAACACATGGTTACAACTTGTGGCCTGTTCACTTATTTCACAGAACACATTTGGTAGAATTTAGTTTAACTCAGAAGGTGTTACTTTGCTTTTGAGCTTGTTTCTGTCATTTCCTGATTTCCAGACACACACACATACATACACAGAGTGAATCAACCATTGCTCAGTTTCGTTTCATAGCTGCAGCTGACTGCGTTTACACACACCTCAAACATAATTCAGGTCATAGATTACAAACTGAGACAGCACGAAGATGATGTTTACTCACCAGAGATAAAGCTGTTGGTATTTCTTTCTTTACTGAAGCCGCTTGACTTTCCTTTCCACCATTTTACTCCCTAGACATGTAAGGACCGCCCCTTTGTGCCATATAAGGGCGTAATATAAGGAAGTGACTCATGCACGCCCCATGTTGATTGGATGAGGGATGTTTTTCCACATGTACTGCGGCTGCAGACTCCAACCACAGGCTACAAAAACAGGCAAGGAATGACAGTGTATTCTTTTCATTGTTGCGTTTTAGTTGTTGCCCTTCACACCTTAAAAACCTACATGGGTGGCCAGATGCCAGAGAGATTACATTACACACAAGTATGCAGAAGAAAGCATCTTTCTTTATCATTAATAATCAGTTTTACTTTGTTTTGTAGACGTGAGGACAGTTTCACCGATACTGCTGTGTAGACACGTCAATCAGTATTGTCATTTGTCACTATAATTTCTTGTTTCCTTTCTTACAAGTGTTTGTCTGTTTGCCTTAATTGCTACAGGACACAATGATGAGCAGGATATAGATATATAAATTACAGAACAATGAAGGAAACACAAAGTAAATTCTCTTTCTACACATAAAAATCGATTCATGCATTTGTGTGAAGACATTTTGTAGTAGTTTGTGTGGACAACTATCACACCACTAAGGTCTAGTACTATTCAGTGTTGTGCACACACGGTGCCCTTTGACATTACACCATCTACCTCCAGTGTTTGTTGTTGCAGCTTGTGCAGGAAAGTTTTAAGAAAGACAAACCTAAACATGCTGATATGTAAGATCTTCACCATCTGCAGAGCCATTTTTGATCCGACAGAGGAAAACAGTATCTGAGTGGAGCTGTTAAAATATATTAAACCCACTCCATGTTTTCAAGGTGGCTGTAATGCTATAGCATATTTATGATTGATTATCTGTATTTCCATTACATTAAAGCAGTGTTTAATGCATATATCGACGTATACAGCACATCTACTATAACGCTGTACTCTATGACACACATTTGGGTTAATGAAATATTTTGGGGGGGTTTCTGTGTCTAGTCTGTGCATGTTTATGACTGGACAATGTAAGAACAGCTTCAGGTTAACAACACTAATAGCAAAATGTTCAAAAATGATATTGGAGTGAGGCTAAAAAGCTCCATGTGACTCAGGAGCCGTGCGCTGCAGAACCCTGTTTTCTTTGGAAACAAAGAAACTATTATAAAGTTGACAATGTTTCAAGAAACTCATTAACTTTTTTCATTATATTTCTTTCATATTTGACACTAAATGCCATTTCAGAGTTTCTCCTTGCCAAAATAATAAAGCTGGTAGAGCAATAAACACACTTTACATGTGGATAAAGCAAAATAGGATCCTGATGATCACAGATGGCTCAGTGCACACAAATGCAAATAGTTATGTAAAAAAGACTGTGGCAGAAGTAGAAGCATTAAATCAGCTCCTTTACTACAATAAATAAGAAATGGTCTTGGAGGAACATTTCTACACACTGTTTCTGTGCAACTAAATACTGACCTTTATGGGCTGAACCTTGCATCATATTGATATAATGTGAAAACAATGAAATCTAATCAATTTGAACATATACAGAGAGACTGAAATCATGAAAGTCAAATCAGTTTTCAGTATCAGTAATAGAAATATTTCAGTGCTTTTGGTTTTGAACTGATGTATTCTCAAAGGGGTCACCACATTTACTGTATGTGTGGCTGTCTGATCCAAGTGGGCTGAATTTAATATTCAGTAGGCATTCAGTGATACATAATAAAAATAATAATTCTAAAACAAACATGATTTGAGGTGAAGCTACCTGTGTAAGGAATGAAAGTAAAGTTGTTGCACAGTCCAGTACAGATTTATGAAAACTGGAATTAAGTAAAGTGTCGGCCAAAAAAATCCTGATTTAATATGTATTTTAATCCGGTTCTTAATCCTCAAAGACAAATGAGACAATTACAAACCTAAATCACACCAAGAAGGACATAACTCCTTTTGCTCAAATGTTTTACCAAAACTGAAGTTGAGGTGCAGTAAAATTTAATAGAGCTGTTATCTTAAAAAGGCTGTACCACTGTTGACACAAATGAACATGAATGAGTGTGCCCATTATTTTCACAGAACCTATGACATCCTTTCACAGACTCCATTATTTCCTTCAACTTTCTCTGGATGTTCTCCATCCTGTTCCACCTGTTCCACATCTCTTGTCCTTAGTATCAACTCTGAAATGCAGTGTAGCAGGAAAGTGTAATTTATATAACAAATTCATAGACAAAGGCACTTCACCATCCTTTACAACATTTTTTTGACATCACCTGCATCAGAGATTATTTCACTTTTAACCAGTAAACACAACATGAAAGAAGACATTTCATAAATGAAAAAAGGTTATTTATTGTTCACCCATACCTTTTATTTTCACAAAGTTTAGTTGTTTTTATTGTGTGTGAAGCCAGGCATTATTTTTAAATACTTTTTTAAACTTAATTTTCTACAAATGTTTATTTATGTTGAACAACCTTTTTTGTCTTGTAATGTTATCTTCGCACATGAGGGTACTGAAGTCAGGTCTTTCTGTAATGATACTTTGTGGGATTTTCTCTTAACTGTTTAACCTTCTGCTCAACCACATGGTAGAGCACACTTTGACTCACTATATCTTATTGACAAACACATTTGACTTAATTCCACCTGTTTCAGACACCTCTGCCACTTGGATCACTCAGTAAAGTGGTAGAGATGAATACATTTCTAGAAAATATGTCTAGAATAAATGTTTATAGCACATATCTATTTTCGTTAAAAAAATAAATAAATAAATGTGATTGTTGTTATTAGTGCCCAAAGGAAATAAAAAATGTCAAGAAAACATTTTTTCATTGTTTTTTTTCCTTGGTGAGGACTTTAAAGGGTTAAAAAAAAGGCACTGATTGCTCTGAAAAATTCACCCTTATAATGCACGACAGTATCAATCAACATGATTAACTGACATGATAATTTCATTCAGGTCACATGACGGCTTTTCTTATACAGTATTGGCACTGAGATTACAGCTGCTCCACAACAAGTAACTTCACACTAACTGATGATAGAAACACTAATCAATGTGGATTTTTTAATAGTCAAGGTGATGATTTATAATACACAGTCTGGTCCATAAGGATTTGGAAAGTGGCACAAATTTTGAAGGGGAAGTTTATTTATGTAGCATATTTCAAACAATGCAAAGTGCCCAAAGTGCTGTACAAAGATGTAGCTAATTGACGCACAAATTAGTCCTTTAGAGACTCAAAAGTAATCAGAAGTAATTGATCCTCCGTGTCATGTCTAGATGTGTGTAGTTCCTTGGTTATTCTATGACAAATGAAGCTGATAAAAGGTCTACATTTAATTCCAAATGTTGAATTTACATTTGCTTTCAGGGGAAGGAGGCATCATTCAGCTGAAAAAAAAAATCTATTAGAGAAGTAGTGAGAACTTCAGGAGTGGCTAAATCAACAATGTGGTACATTCTTAGAAAGAAAGAATCCACTGCTGAGCTCTGCAACACCAAAAGGTCTGGAAATCCACAGATGACAACTAAACAAGATGATCACAGAAATTTTTGTTTGGTGCAGTAAAAGCTTTTCATAACATCCAGCCAAATGGACTGATGGATAAAGTCAGCATTTGATGATGTTCATGGGTTCCAGACCTCAGGCTGTCATTGACTGCAAAGGATTTCCAACTAAGTATTAAAACAACCTTCATATCTATAACCATCACAGTTTCTCTGATTGTGTTTGAGCCTCTGAAAATTGAGGGACTAAGTTTAAAAAGGTTGCAATTCCTAATGCAATTAATAAATAGTTAATGTGATATTTTTGTTAAACCCCTTGAATTAAAGCTGAAAGTCCACACTAAAATCACATCATGATTGTTTTATTTCAGATTCACTGTGGTCATGTACATTTACGTCACTGTCCAAACATATTTTGACCAGACTGTACATAGGTTTCTTTTAGTTTATTAACAATATACAGTACCAGAACAATTCACTGTGGTGGATCAAAAATAACAACTACATATCTGCATTCTTGACCTTCATAATCTCTGCATAAAAATCAGCATCGACCAGTGAAAACACATATCATTTGACCACTATTTGAAACTTAAAACCACTATGTCTGTTTTAGCTTAATCTTTTTTTTTTTTTTTTTTTATTTAAATTTTATTGTCCATCAT
>JAQQZY010000003.1:37453320-37466110 GCA_030068375.1 Ostorhinchus rueppellii
TAAGTGCACGTGGCACCAGGACACCCTAGGCCGGAGGTCCATGATCGACTTTGTAGTTGTATCATCGGATCTCCGACTGCGTGTCTTGGACACTCGGGTGAAGAGAGGGGCAGAGCTGTCAACTGATCACCACTTGGTGGTGAGCCGGATCCGCTGGCGGAAGAAGAAGCCGGACAGACTCGGCAGGCCCAAACGTGTTGTGAGGGTACGTTGTTGTTGTTGTTGTTGTTGCTGGGAACGTTTGGCTGAGCCCGATGTCAGCGTGCTCTTTAACTCCCACCTCCGGGAGAGATTCTCCCAGATCCCGGGGGAGGTTGGGGACATTGAGTCCGAATGGACCATGTTCTCCAACTCCATTGTTGAAGCAACTGCGCGGAGCTGTGGTCGCAGGGTCTCTGGTGCCTGTTGTGGCAGCAACCCCCGAACCCGGTGGTGGACACCGGAAGTAAGGGATGCCGTCAAGCTGAAGAAGGAGTCTTATCAAGCCTTGTTGGCTCGTGGGACTCCTGAGGCAGCTGACCGGTACCAGCAGGCCAAGCGTGTTGCAGCCCAAGCAGTTGTGGAAGCAAAAACTCGGGTTTGGGAGGAGTTCGAGGAGGCCATGGAGGAGGGCTATCGGTCAGCCTCGAAGAAATTCTGGCAGACCGTCCGGCACCTCAGGACGGGAAAGCAGTGTGCCACCAATACTGTGTTCAGTGGAGGTGGGGAGCTGCTGACCTCAACTGGTTGAACTGGTTGAACGGATCACGGTCACAGAAGCGGCGGTCGAACACAGCTGGCGGCTTTGGGGCAGCGCTCTGCTTGAGCCGGCGGGTATCCGACGAAGCCCCCGTGCCTGAGATGGTCGGGGTGTGTGGGGGGGAGTCGAACAGAACCTGGTGCTGTAGCCGGCGTTCAGACCCCAGATAGCAAAATATAAGTTCCAGATTTGTACCAAAACTGTTTTCATTATTAAATATAAGGGTCCATTTTGTTCAATCTATCATACTTCAATGTGTTTACATTGCAAATAAAATGTCTATTGCAAGCAATGACAGAAAAGAAACTTCTTTTTCATTCAAGTGCCGTTTATTCATGGTTACAGGGGCTGCCATAACATCACACAAACGGCAGCATTTAGCTGCATGATATTACATACAATCTTGGCAGAGAGCAGCAGGGCCTGACCGTCCAGAGATAACATCCAACATGACTGCATCTAAATGTCACAAAATACAGCCATGGAACAAGTGTTTGGACACCCTTCAAATCTGCATAATTTAAGTTATATAATCAAGTTGTAACACAGAAGTATGCATAAAATAAGATAGTATAGAAATTAATTAATTATTTTGATTAGGAGATAATATCACACTTATTGATAATTATATTTGTTGTAAATATTTAAACTGTATATAAATAATGTTCATACAGTTGATTTTGTAAATCTGATTGTGTGTGAGGGACCTGAAAAAGCATATATGAATGGTTTGTATGGATGTTTTAGTGTTATTGTAAGTATATATAAAAACAAAAGTATGTTAACAAAGCAAAGGAAGCAGAATTAATTTAACTATAAGTTTGTAAAAAGGGGTGGAGTCTGTAAGTTATACTTCTTCCCACTCCTTTTCAAGTGCAGAAATTTTTGTTTGATCATGTTGTATGGATCTGTGTTGTTTGATTCTATGTGCTTGAAATAAAACTACACTAACTAACTAACTAACTAACTAACTAACTAACTAACTAACTAACTAACTAACTAACTAACTAACTAACTAACTAACGATAATATACATAATAATAAGTTAAAAAGCAGCACAAAGCAAACCATTGATAGTGATGAATGATAGAAATTAGTGTCAGAGTAACCAGATGGGATGACACCCACCCAGAAACTACTTTTAGAATCAAACAAAGTGGCTCTGTGATAAAAGCTGGAATCACTGTTGTTGTTTTCATGACTGGACACAGCTCTGAATGAAAAGAATGGAGTTTGATGTTTAATTGGCAGCGTTTCTTTGATTCTGACATTCATGAAGGAATAGTTATTATGTGATGGTATTATCTTTGTTAAATTGCTGTTTGTTGATCCACGGTTCAAACTAAACTGTGACAGTTCTGACCTTGTTTGTTTGATTCCAAACAGATCTTTAGTTCAGCTACTGACAACACAAGCCATACAGAAAACAGAGGGGATTTGTGGTTTTACTGTGACTTAAAAAATAGAGCTAACCTAACAAAGCTATAATGTAAACTTCAGCTGATGCATCACCTGAAGATTATAAGACAGCTTTGAGTTTTAGTTAGAAGAATAAATCTTGATGATACCACAATACAGATGTAAACAATGAGCTTTATACTTTATTCAGCGAGTGATACAGTCTGTGGATACATTGATTCATTGGTGGTTTTGGTCCTAAGTGTGCTCTTCCCTCTAATGTTGAGCATCTGGAATATCAATTTTACATAGAACTAATTTATGCAGTCCCTTATTGTGACACAATTTATTTGTTGATCTAACTGTCTCAGACTTTTTTCAATTCAATGGCAAATGAAAAATGTGGTAATGAGCATTTTCACATTAACAGGTGTGTCTTAAATCATTCTAAGCTGCTTTGATAACCTTCTATAATCTGTTTGCTAAAATATCACCTATGCATACAAGCATTTGAGCAGAGAAGCACAATTAACTAATAGTTTGACGTTTAATTAAGAACCCAAATGTTTGCATTGTTGTACAAACAATCAATGATGCACTCACCTCACCTGGTCGGATTATTTGACAAGAACTGCAGGAATTCATTTTGTGTACACTCTGAGTGAGTATTGAATCTGTATTAACAGCTAACCAAATATTATCCAACGAGACAAGGACAAGTCTGTTGCATAATATTTGACTTCCCACATAGAGATATGAGACAAAAAGGGAAAACATCTGCAGATTTTTCCATGTGTTTCACAGATACACTCTGCCTGACCCCTCAGTGCTGAAGACTCCTGCGTCGTGTGAAGGGACAGGCTGTACCGAGTCTTTCTGGTCCATCAAGACCAGCAATACTTACCCTAAAATATTAAACACAACCAGATTAATATAATGATGTCACTTTTTACAGTAGAGGAGGAGGATTTTATTCAGATCTAGGAGGATTTGGGTTAGTCACTCCTGTTTTCATTGTAACTTCAGGTTATCATTGAGTTTATATAGTCTGCCAACAAAAAAAAAATCACTTGGATTTAACCAAAAAAAATAGATCAGATTCCTTATTGGTTAAATATAGCAGCATGTCTTTCAGCTGCAACAAGTTATTTAACCCATAAAGGCCCAGTGCTACTTTTGTGGCAGTTCCTAAATATTTTTTCTTTCTACTTAGCCTTATTTAAAGATATTTATCACAGTTTATTATCATATTTTCTTCTGTATTTTGCATTTTTAAGTGAAAATTTGATATTTTCCTATATTTAATTTACAGATTATGTAGATATTTATAAAATCTCAGATTAAAAATGAGGGCTATTACATCAGAAACAGAGACAACTGAAGAAAAAGGGACTTAAATAAAATATATCATTAACTGAATATAAACCAAGTGTCTCCATCCGCTGTCATTGATCCAACTCCATGGGTTTTATTGATGAATCAATGTTGCAGAAGATGAAACTGTTTCCACGTTCACTACAAAGCCTCTGAATGTCCAAATGGGTCTCATCTGATGTCCATGAAAAGATGACAAACTGTATTTTACACCAATTATTTACATTTATTGATAGGATTAGACTCCCGTGACCCCAGTGAGGATAAAGTGGGTATAGAAAATGAATGAATGAATGAATGAATGAATGATAGGATTAGTGGATCAACAGTTATTTAACAGTTTAGATCTGCACACGCTTTTGATCAGTGGTGGATGTTTGGATCTTTATGTATTAACCCCAGCTGATACAGTGAGTAGCTTCTCATTCGTTTACTGGAGAGCATGAAGACTGGACAAGACCAGAATTCACTGGGCTTTTGAAAGAGCGGTTCAGGATCATGATACATCATTTACGCACATGGACTGACCTCCGCAGAGTCCAGACCTGAACCACACTGGGAACCTTTAGGATGAAAGTGTATAAGTGTGTGACTGATGTGTAGAGGATTTATTTTTCAGGATGAAAGTTAAGGTCAGTTTGCAGAAACATACGTCCGAACAGCATCTATGTCTTAGTCAGAGTCAAACTGAAATGCAAGATGATCGGTGTGATCTGGTTTCACACCTTTCTCAGTTTTTGTTTCTTGTGAAAAGCAGCAGATTGAGGCAGACAGTGTCAGATAATAACAGGACAATAGTGGCACCTCCATGTACACTTCTGAGTGGTTTTATTCCACAGCATTAGTGAATGTATATATGCGCTTTAGTATGTCATATAAAAGCAAGACAGTATAGTCTTTACATATTGTTTCAATTGTTCTATTGGTGGCAAATTCATTTAACTATTCACACAATTACACAAATGCATCATTTAGTTTTAAAATACATCCCCAAATAGCAAGTTATGTCAGACAGAATTATGTAATTTAGGTGGAATCAACTGGAATTACCAACTTTAAAACAAAATAGTGGTGATTTTTGATGCTTACAGATACACTTTATCCACTTTTAGGACATTTTAGAGATAATATTGGATAATTAATCAGCTCTCAGTGTTTTCTTTTTTAAGACTATCATTATTATATTAAGATTTGAAAATCCTTTGCTCACTGACCTTTAGTAATCAGTTAAATGTTCATGTTTTCCGTTCATATCTCTCACATTTAATAGGACTTACTTATTTTCTCTCATTGTAATTTCTTCCTTTGTCCAGTTTACTCAGTTCTGGTTCTAGTTATTGTTCCCACTATAATTATCTCCATGGTTGTTATTGTTAGTATTGCTGATATTCTCTTATGAGGGTATTCGCCACCTCCTTCCTTTTTCTCCCCCCTTCACTCCTTCTCTTCTCTTCTCTCCCTCTCTTTTCCTCCCCCCTGTCTCTTCATGTCAGGTCTAGCATGTGGTTCGACATAATAAAGAGAGTAGAATATCAAAGGAAGCCTCATATACTTTATGAAGTTTCCCTTGGCAAAGCAAATTTGTTTAGCACCAAAAAGCAGCCAGACTACTGTTCTGCTGTCAGGATGATGGACAAGACAATTAAAAAAAAAAAAGTAGCCAGTTAAACAATAAAATGTAATATGTCATGAAATAATTAAATTACTCTTTACAGATTACAGGTAAACATGAATGTATTCTTTTGGCTCATGTTGATGGACAAAAACACCTTTCAAATCTGCAAATTCCACAATATTATTCATTTCAAATTGAACTGTTTTTAGGACATTTCGGCTGTACTTACCTTTTTAACTAGTAACCTAACTAGCTAATAACCAGTTACTCTTTTAAAGTAACACAGCCAACACTGAGTACTTAGTTCTATATATTATTAATACTTTCTCTTTTAAGAAACACTGAGTAGAAATAAGTGAATTGCAGCAGATGTATTAGACTCATTAAAATTAAAATAAATAAACTCCTGGGGTCCTAACTATGTATATGTACCAGCTTTTTTTTTTTTTTTTAAAGGTGATATAATAGTTTTACAGAGCAGAAAATATGCAACAAAATTCACTTTAGGTATCCCCGTTGTATCCCACCTACACTGACACACACACACACACACACACACACACACACACACGCACGCACGCACGCACGCACGCACGCACGCACGCACACACACACACACACACACACACACACACACACACACATGTTGCTCAGCTGCTCCATTATGGTATTTCCCACAATAACGCCCGAGGTCAACTCACTGACTCTGTCATTTTCTCTGGGAGCCTCTGTCTCTAAACACCTCTCGCTCTCCCCGTGTGCGTCCGTCTGTCGTCCTCAGGCGCCCGAACCGGACTGAGGACCCGCAACTGGTTCTGGATTCAGGTATGAACCAGATCAACGAGAGCGGCACATCATCACATCAGCAGGTTTGACACAGAAGCAGTGGAGGCTTTGATTCAGGTTTGGGATTAGAAAGGTTAAGCCTACCATTGAAACAGCCCGGAGGGGTGGGCTGAGGTCGACCTCAGCCCAGATGAAATCGAATTGTTTCCACTGTGTGTTTGTTTGGATTTATCATAAGCTGGTATGGTTTTTCTGAAGGGTAAGTGGTTTATAGTGAAGTGGAGCGGCATGTTTACCCATGAGAGAATCTGCCATAAAGTAAAAATATACCCTGCTTCATTCATCTATTTAAATCTAACCAGACACTGAACTAATATTGATCACAGGCTCATTGCACTGCCTTTAAATTATGTTTCATGAATCATGACAGCTAGAAAAGCAGATCACCTGCGAAACAAAAAGAAAGGTTTATTATTTTATTATTATTATCTTATTATTTTAGTGAACTCAGTGAAAAGCATCTATGTTTCTATGTCAGAATGGAGCTTTGGATACTGTTACTCTGCTTTGTTGCGCATCTGTTGAATACTATATCTATTCTAGTTGGTCGTCACTCATTTTGGAAAACATACTTAATATTAAACTAAATTTCCACTCTATCTTCTATACTTAGACCCTGTTATCTGAACACAAAAATCAGACATGACAAGCGGCATCAGAGAAGCTCCAGTAAAAAGGCACAAGATGTTCATGGAGTTAATGATCCTTTTTGGGTGAGTTAAATGTTTTGGCAAGGTTTTTTTTTATGTTTTATATCCTCCAGCAATGTCTTTTTGTCCTCTGTAGGTAGGTAGGTAGGTAGGATTTGTGGGATTTTAAGACCTGACTCTGAGATGAGGTGCTCAAAGAAGAAATCCTCCAATAATTTCAAGGCCTTATTTGTGCACAGATAAGAGCTCACAGCAACCAAAGACAGTCTGGGTGTGAGGGGAGATCTCTGTGTCGACCATCCAAAAAGGAAGACACCTCTACACCCAAAGGTTGCATGTCAGGCACTTACTGAATACAGTAGACACATAGCAGTGATACCAGTTTACACACAGGATAATGCTTAGTGTACAGGATGACTTTATGATTATGATGACATCCTATTGTGAGAATATGAAGTTCTTGATACAAAGAACAATCATAGTACAAGCCATACAAAGACCACAACAGACCAGGCCACTATGTCAGATTAATCTGTAATAAGAACACAACTGGGACACACAGTGATTTTTCTACTATCAATGGATGGATTGATGGCTAGGAGAACAAAAACACAGGGAAGCACACCAGATCATTAAATAATCATTGACAACATGGAAAACCTCATACACAATGCATAAATACGTAGCATTCTCAGTTCATCTTTGATTTCCAATCCAAAAGACAGCTCAGTGCCTTTGGACAGACCTCTTACCATCAGACATTGACTCCGCTGGTGAATTAAATTCAATAAATCCTATCAGAAACACGGGAACACATCTTTATTATCAATCAAGGCTTTGACTGTTGTTGTTTGTTCTTTTAAATGGAAAACACAAGTGTTGCACCAAAATTAGAATAGTCCTTTGCATTTCTTTTGTCTTATTTGGTACAAATAAAACCCATCGTCACAGGCTTTAGTGATAGTTTTGACAACATCAAATGTAACAGAATGTAAGAAGCATAATTTTGAGCTTTGTGAATGATGGAAGTTGCTGTTCCTGCTCAATTAAGTAACAATAAAATGAATTCATGTTGAAATGAGGGGGCGGGCAGAGCTTGTCCTTCCCTCAGTTCCGCACAAGGAACTTAAAAACAGAACATTATTGTTTAACTACACGAAAACATTCTGGAAAAAGGGTGCGTCATGTTGCTATCAGGGGCTGCTCCCATGGTAGGATTGGTAGGACACTGTAGGCCCCTGTTAGATAGATGGATGCGACTGATCCAGCAGCCTAAGACAAATGGGTCCAGTTTCCAGACCACCAAGTACCAACTGACAAGTCTGTCTTTTGCTTTAGAGTCACTGGTTTGAGTTTCAGTGCCATTCAGCGACCCGACTATGACGACACACCCAACCCAGAGTTTCTCAACCCATCCTGGATGGCCAGCATCCCTGATGAACAGCCGCTGTCTGAGATCACCATGCCCGGAACCCACAACACCATGGCCCTGTACGGTGGAGTGTACGCTGAATGTCAGACCTGGAGCCTATCGTCCCAGCTTCGTGCCGGTGTACGCTACTTAGACATCCGTGTCCGTCATGTGAAGGGAAACCTCACCATCCACCACGGTGTGTCCTACCAACGCGCCCACTTCGGTCACGTGCTGGAGGGAGTGGCTGACTTCCTGCATGAGTATCCCAGTGAAACAGTGCTGATGCGTGTAAAGGAGGAGTTCAGTGAGACGTATGACATCTATGGCGCTGTGGTTGACTACATCCATCGCCACGCTCACTGGGACCTGCTGTGGCACAGTCGGCTGGTGCCCACCATGGCCGAGGCCCGAGGGAAGCTCATCATCCTGCAGGATTTCCATGGACCAGACCTGGGGATGCGCTACAGCTCCATGGACATTGCAGATGACTGGAAGGTAATTAAAATACAGTTTTGAGACAGAGAAGTTTTGTATCATATTGTTTGTATGTTTATTATTGTCCAAATGTCAACAAAATAAACATCTGGGAAAGAAATGGTAGACTTTTAATTTGTAGTATTTAGTGTCATCTAATGGTTGTAGAGTGTAACCAACCCAACACCCCTTGCCTCACCCTCCCATACGGGGGCTCCCAAGATGTGAAAGGCCTTCATTGTTAAGGACATATTAGCTCTGTCCAAACCAGATGACACCTAGCATAAAACAAAAAAAAGATTAGGAAGGTTTTTTTTCATCTAAATTTTCACAAATCACCAGAAGTTGGTTGTTATGAATTATATTTTACATCAGAGCATCTTTACAATTCAACCTTTCAACAACATTTCAGAGAAATGTACTTTTTTTGTACTTTTACTAAGCTACAACTTTACTTTGGCTGCAGCTTTAAATACACTCATTATTGTTAAGACTAAAAAAAGTCAGTTTGTAAGATTCAGGAGGATCTAGCAGCAGAAACAGCATATAATATGCGGTTATGTTTTCATTCAAGTATCAAGATGTTATTCTTGAGTTGATATTCTGGAATTAAGGTGTCATCATAATCAATCTGAAAACAGAATCATTTTTACATTACCCTTAATAAACCAAAATTTCTTTTCTGTTTCGTTTCTATACTAAAGGCACATTGTTTATACACGTGTGTCATGATGGAGTGAATGAATGGACTCACACGTATAGTGCTGAAGGGAGTAAACAGGTTTATTAACAGAAATTAAACAAGAACATGGGAAACAAAAACCTGAGGGTGGAAGAAATGGCAGAGCCCACAGCATGGCAAGATTAAGTGGATGATGAGATGAAAAGTCAGGAAGGTATGAAGCAATGATCTGGCACTGCACTGGAGCAGAGGAGCCCCTTATATGGGCCACTGATGATCAGTTTGCCCAGTTGCGGTGCCAGCAGGTGCTGATAAGTCTGAGGGAGGGGTCAGCAGTGATGGAGGAGTGCACCATGACAATGTGTGCATCGAAACTTCTTTTTTTCTTCTTACCTTACAAGGAATAAGCAGTTCAGAAAATGAATGAATGAATGAAAATTGTTAAAATACATTTTCTGATAATAATTATGTACTTTTGCTTATGTAGGAGTTTTCATGCAGGTCATTTATGTATAATGGAGTGCATTTTTCCATATTTACCAAGAAAAAAAAATCTAGTCCCTCTTCCTCTGCAGCAAACAGACTCACCAACACCACTGTCACTTAAGTGTTTTGTTAAAACGTATGGCTCTGAAATAATCTTAAAATGCTTTTAGGTGACTCATCTCATTTCCCCTGCAGGTTCCGACACTTCTTCATGTGGAGGAAAAGTGGCAGAGCGTCTATGAACACCTTGAGGCTGCACCTTTAGGAAACAAAGCCCAGATCTTCCTCACCTACAGCAGTGGAGCTGGTGTGTTTGCTTATCCCAGAGCTGTCGCTCAGCGCCTCAACACACAACTCTACAACTACCTAAGGTCCAAAACAGACCTGAACCAGCGCCTAGGAATCATATGCATGGACTTTCCAGCTGCTCCTATGATTCAAATGATCATTAACTTCCAACTAACAGAGGAGGTAAAGAGACAGGCCTTTTACCCAGGTCCTAGTATGGCAAGTTTGGAAAATACCATTTTTTCACTCAGGAAGATGATGAAGTATCTTAATCTTGATTAAATTAAGCAGCATTTTCTGAGTATAAAGTAAATAAATTATCAGGTTATCAGGTAAAACAACATGCTCAGGTGCAGACTAACCTTTTAGTATTAATTCTGGATTAAACCCCTATTTTGTAATCAATTTATGAAACTGGAAGAAAAAAAAAATATTATAACCCATAGAGACCCAAACAGCCCCTGGTGACAAAAACCAACTACTAATATAAAATGTTTAATACCTCTTGACCCAGGGGCGTTCTTTGAGGGGGGCCACCTGGGCACTTGCGCAGTGCGCGCGGAGGAGCAGACGTGCGGGGGGGTGCGTGAATCCTTCAGCACGGGGGGTGGGGGGGTGGGGGGGGGTGGGGTTGCTCCAAAACACCGTCATCTTCTATAACATTGCTTTACCAGTAAAACCCATGGAGTTGGATCAATGACAGTGGATGGACACACTGGGTTTATGTTCAGTTAATGACAAACTTAAGTGAAAACGTGACCAGTGAATTAAATATAGGAAAATACACAATTTACACTGGAAAAAAAACTCAGAAGAGAGAGGTTAATAATACAATAAATGGTGATAAAACACTTAAGGTAGGTTAAATATAGAGGGAAACGTCCTTATTGGAACTGCCACTAAAGTAGTACTGGGTCTTTATGGGTTAAAGATCTGAAATGGCAAAATGTTAAAACAATATCAGAGGATTTGGATATGGATATGGATTCTTAACAAGTCTTAGACATTGAATTTGTTAATATGTAAATATAAATTGGTATTAAAATGTCAGAAGCCTTAAAGGTGCCTCAAACAGATCAGGTTCACAACACTTAATATGACCAAAAGTTATGTTTTACATTTCAATAAACATGGGTAAATTAGTCCCTAAACTCCAGTAGCTGATGTCATTGTTCTTCAGTTTTGGTTGAGGTAAAGTTGGTGTTCAGTTTAACTCTGGGTGATATTAAATAGTACCTGAATATTTTGAGCAGCATCAGAAACTGTAACAGTTGCAAGAACCTGGAAACAGAGGTGACACCAAACAGAGATGGAGGTTCAAGTCACAATTTGAACAACTTCAAACTTCCTTAACTCGCACTGAAGAAAGACAAGTACACAAAAGCAGTGGATCACCTCATTTTCCATCCACTAAGGTGTCGTCTGTTCACTTCGACACCACCATGGACAAACAACTACGAGCCTATTAAACTCATAAACATTTAAGCTGCAGCTCTGCATTTTCCACCACACAGATGAGATTGTGATAATATAGTTTTCCTGTTTGCATATCTAAACTAAAACTCATGTAATCCATAAAGTGCTGGAGCATTGTTTTTTTAAAGCCATCACAATGCATTGAAATAGGATTTGACCATATAATGCCCATTGCACAATTGAGTAAAAATGTCATTTACACAAGAACAGAAAAAAAACATTACATGGTATTTTGTGGTTCAGAGCTCACTTTACATTCAGATGATTAGTATCAGATAACAGTGACATATTTCATCATGATTTCCTCTTAGTTACTCAGAATGCTTTTTGCGAAACTGTTGCTGAAACAAAATGTCTTAACATCCTGAGCAAACAGCGAGAAATGTTCAAGTGGACACTGTTAATGAGCACCGTCGTCTGAGTTCTGGAAGAGGAAGAAGCAGAAGAAAAACTAGTAAAAATGTCAGGTACAGTATATATCTACACGGCTGCAGCTTCCTTCTTTTCCTGTTGATGTTTTATGATCATGATGTGACTTATTTTCTTTAGATTTGAACCCGCCGTCGTATGTGGCTCTGAGGCCTCAAAGCGCTGTCCTGATTTCAACGATTGGTTCGATTTCTGCATTATATTGATCTTCATTTCTGCCTTATTTCATCTGTTTCACTGTTTGACTAATCCTTCACACTCTCCTCTGTTCTTTCTTTAGTTGTGGTAAACATTATTTACTGGATGCTTATGATTGCAGCCATTGCTTTGGGTGAGTTTACCTGGAATTTGGAATTTGGATATTTTCATCTGTATGTCTTGGCATGTCTTTGATGACCATGCCTTTTATTTGTGGGGGTTTTTGTGTCATAGGGGCCACTCATCTGGACCCAGTCCAGTGCCGTGCACATGCTGGAATCCCTATCTATCTGATTTTACTGGGAGTCTTCAGCCTCATCACTCTGTCTTTGGGTTATACCAAGAGCACCTGGAAAAGTGACCTCACCTTCCTCAATAACATCTGCGTCACCACCTTCCTGACCATTGTGACTTTCTCCATTTTAATCACAGGTGAGACCGCTGTTAGAAAATAATGCACTTACTGTGATAATTAGGTTCATATCCTCCTGACTACCAGCAAAAAAATGGTCATATTTACATTTTTCTTCCCTACTCTTTCTGAGGTAAAGCCCCACCCCTTTATGTTTGGTATCATTGAAAAGCCCTGGATGTCCTCTTAGAGACTGAAGAGAGCAAAAGGAATTAATGCAGTAGTATGCTGGGTGTGTGTGTGTGTGCGTGTGTGTGTGTGTGTGTGTGTGTGTGTGTGTGTGTGTGTGTGTGTGTGTGTGTGTGTGTG
>JAQQZY010000003.1:37480054-37498576 GCA_030068375.1 Ostorhinchus rueppellii
GCTCCATGCGACCCCCGTGACCCTAATGAGGATTAAGCGGGTATAGAAGATGAATGAATGAATGAATGAATATTTTATCAGTGCTACATTTTTAATCTTAGTGTTCATTTACATTTAACCTGCCTCTTTCTTTCCTCCATTTTCTGTTTGAGACTTCAACCACTTAAAATTCCTCTTCCTCCTCCTACTAGTTTTTAACTTATACTATTTTAATTAGCTTTAATAGGCTTTATCATTAACTTAAATTCTTAGAAAATGCCCATGTTTCCTCACTAGGAGCAATTCTTTGTGCGTCGACTTTAAAGCCATGAAACAGATAAACTATACATGTTGACACTCATGAAAAAAACAGATGAGAAAAAAAAAAAAAGATTAGTGCAAGATGAAAACTGTAAAAACTAACACATCTAACCAAAAGCAGAAGCAGAAAACTGCATAAACTTATCAAGAACTTTAATAATTTGATTTAAAGGGGATTGGAGTATTGAAAGCATTGCCTTCTTGCTAATCACTGACTCGTGAATTTTACGGCTCTAAAGAAAGAAAAAATTGTTTCATCTTAAAATGAGTGAACACAAACCGTACATTTGATTCTCTGGTAATTTCACTTAAAGACTTTGAATTCACAACTTTAAAACAAAAATTTAATGTTAAAAAAACAACAACAACATGATCATAATGATAGCCTTTTTTAATTAAAGTTGCTGCTCAATGTACAAATAAAATATCACAGCTGCCAAATAATTCCGTCATCGCTTTATTTATTTACCAGAGAAACAAATGTTCTCAGATATATTTGTTTATCACAAAAGAAGGAGTCATACATCAAAATCCACTGTAATATGAACAGGAAGCACACACATTCAAAAGGAAAACATTTATAACGGGCATTTTCAGTCCATTTACATCGTCTGTACCAGACTCACCAAAGGTACCTTAAAAACACTGTTACAATGTTATATTGGTACAATCCATTTTAGAAAATACATGAAATCACTGTATTTGTACTGTAAATAACGGTGAAAGGATACTGTATCTGCTGGGGAACACCTCATCAAAAGAAACTACGGAATATTAAGTATTCAACACAAATACAGGATGGAGGGAAAGTCTGTATGAACGCATGTGTACGTTCTCTGCCTTGACTGTAGGTGAGGTCTGGACAGGTCTAGTCTAACGTCTGACGCAGGTTTTCCACATGCCACCAAGAGTCCACAGTTTGACATTTAGAAACCATATTTAGCCTGGGTCTGCCGGCGGGTTAGCTTGTTATCGGCCCAGTTGTTCTTCAGCTCCAGTTCACGCTCCTTTGCCTGAGAAAGAACAGGATTAAGAAATGATCTGTCTTTTGTAGGATGGAATTAAGGTCTAAAGGCACAATATGTAGCATTTGCAACTCTGGATCATTCTGCTCTTATTTTCTGCACCGCTCCATGTTGTGAAGTTCTGTCTGAGAGTCAAAACTCAGGGCAAAGCAAACACAAGTGCACCTCTAACTCTGTTGCTTATATAACACCAGCTGCAAATCTGCAGAGGAAACAGTTATTTGGAAGCATTTCCTTCTGACCTGTGGGATGAATGTGAAAGTGAAAAAATGACACTGAAGATAGTAACAGTGATCCTTTTAGTTGAGGGGTCACATACAGATCAATTCAGTCAAGGTGATCAGATCAGTATAATACGACCATAATAACCTATAAATAATGGCAACTTCAAAGTGTAAAAAAAGTAAAGTTACACAGAAATGGTTACATTTACAAACTATCCTTTCACAAAAATGTAAATAACCTGAACAAATATGAACATTAAATGTCTCAAAAAACACAAGTGTAATTTTCACTAAATGTTACTGAATGTTTTGTGTCTTTGTAGATCCACTGTGATCTATAGTTTGTAATATACATGTGTAAATGATAAACTGTGACATAATATTGTCAAAGTTGCAACATTTCAGGTTGTTCATGTTCATGGTTATTCATGTTACTTTTATATTTTTTTCATAAAGAATAGTTTGTAAATGTAAATATGTTTATGATATTTTTTTTCCTCTAAAACATACAGAAAAGTTTGAAGTTGACATTATTTGTAGGTTAAGATAAGATATGACTTTATTGATCCCACTGTGGGGAAATTTCACAGTTGGCAGCAACAACACACAACAAGCAAGTGCAGAGAAAAAGGTAGAAAAAAAACCCCACAAAGCAGTGAAAAATGAAATACAGAGAGAAAAGTGACAAATTTTGTATTTATATACATATAGAATTAGAATAAAACATTATTTACATATTTACACTGTGGTTGCACATGCTTGTGGGAGTGGAGGAGTTATTGATTACTACTGGGTTGACCATTTGCTCTGCACTGATAAGACACTTTTACAAACTACTAGTATCGGCAGAAGTTGGCATTACTCGTGGCTGGTGACTAACACTGGGATGCTTTGCTGAAAATACTGACTTTGATGGGAAAGAGTACCAAACAAAAATAAAAATGACCACCGCCTACATTTTTGCAGTGTGTTGGTTTTATGTTCTGTTACACATTTATTGATTTTTACTATGAGCTGGATGTTAGATGATCCATATTTGTTTCTTCATATTTAATTATTTGACTTTTATTTCTTATTTGACTCCAGTCTGGTTTCTGTTTTTTTTTTTCTGTATCAGTATCTCACAGCTCCAAACTTTCAAAATCCACTGTCAGTCAACCTATAATTGCACCTACATATTTTAGTTAATCTCCATCTTGGCCAATTTGGAGTCTGAGTACACAAATCATAAAAACTTGAATACCTACAAGCTCAGCAATGAAAATAATCTCCACCCTGTGCTCATCCTGACTTCAAGTACTATTTAAAGTGAGTACAAATAAAATCTAAGTTGTGTGACACAACCCAACAAACAGACACTGACTGAATAAGCAGGATGTCTGTTCACACAAAGGTATAAAGTTGGTGCATTTTAGCCTTGAGCTCAACACTGGGTCATGATGTTTGTTTAGTTTATTAATCAGAAGGAAACAGCTTACAAGGACTTATTGTTTGGTTTGTGCAGACACATATGACAATTATCCTCCAGGTGGATGTGTACAGACATGTATTAATGAGGAGTTTTTCCATCCAACCTTCTGCCCTGTGCCTCTTTGAAGAAAACAGACTGTACTGTAAACACTTTGTACATCCGCTTACACATGCCTCATTAATCACTAATTCATGCCACAGACTTCAATTGTGAATCCAAGTTTGTACATTTTTGTGGACATTATGTTACACTAACACTGCACAGTTAAACAGCTCTCGATGTCACCCAGTGCAATAACAGTCACAAAAGACCCAGTGTGAGCATGATGATACTTTGGATTCAGTGAAAGTAAGCAGAGTTATTGTGTTATAAACACAAAACTACAGTCGCTACAGATTTTCATTTTTTGTATGTTTTATACCAATTGAATTTTGTAAGTTTATGGTCTGTGGATTATTCTTGATAACGAAACAAACAGATATAAACTGCTAATCCTGACATTGTCCACAGTTACCACAATCTGACCTTTTCACCTAATTGCGTGGCCCTATATTAAGTATTACATGACCTGGACATAATTGAATGGTTAATTTTATGTCATACAAGCCTGGAAATATCCTATGAACTGGAGAATCACTCACCTGGTGAATGAGATATGTAATTTGGTGCTTGCGTCTCTGTTGTCCTGTGGGTTGTTCTCCTTTTTTCTGCAGAAAAATACAAGTTACATCACATTACATACATGCTTTCTGGCCTGGCTGCAATATTTTATATTTTTAAAAAAAAGATAAAGCAAGTGTCAATATATGAAATTCAAGCAACTTCAACATTCCTGTTCTATATCTTTATGAGAATACAAAGACTAGTTAGCTCACCTTGCTGAAGGATTGGCGAGTCTGCTTCTCCTCCGTCATGCTTTTGGTCATCCACTGCTGGTTTCCACTCAGCTGGTCATCCCCTTTGATCTCCAGGAACTTAACCTCCTCTTTGCCTCGATTCCTTTTCCCCTGCAACCTCATGAACTACAGCACAGGAAGAAATGCTTCTGTTAAACATGCAACACTGACTTAGACTGGATACTGAACTAAATATAAATTAGAGATGGGCAACAAACAGATAACAGCTTTACAGTTGTCTTATTATGTATGTTGTTGCACAATAAGAACTCATGAAATTGATAGAAAGTTGCATCAAACTTCTTACCGCTTCATCATCAATCACAGCAGAGTGACCAGGCTCCTCAGCCTCTGCCAGACCAGGGTTTGGATCTTGGTAGTATGGCTCATTATAGTATCCCTGTTAACAAAAAAGATGTATGTCTGTGTCTGTGGTCCATGACTCTGAACTGTTATTCAGTCCATGCACAGGGCATTCAGTCAGTGTGTGAGTGACTTTACCTGAGGGAAAGCCTCTGGGCCTGCCATCGGCTGCTGGTACTGAGGATACTGACCTCCCCAAGCACCACTTCCCTCATGGTTCCCACCAAAGTCTAGGGGGGCATCTGACTGGCCCGGCTCATCAGCAGCACTGAATGGAAGAGGTTCTGCCAGGACCCTTGGTTCAGGGTCTAAGCTTGGGATGACAGCAGGAAGAGGCTGGGGGCTCTCATCTAGGGAGAAGTAGTTCTGTGGGGATATGTCCTCTTCATCCTGGTCATCTGTGGCTATCTGTCGAGCAAGCTGCATGGCAGCTGACTTAGCCGCAGCTTTGATTGCAGAAGGAGATGCACTAGCACCAAGCAGACCCTGAGAAGGAGTCCCAGGTTTGGGTCCTTTAGGATCTTGGCGTTTGGTGAGTGCATGAGGGATTAGGGCTCTGTCTGTCTCCTTTACTGTCAGGTTTTTGGGTTGTGGTAGGAGGGAAGACAAGCCTGAACCTCCACCCTGAAAGATAAGATGCAGCCATAGAGAAACAGTGTGTGAATGGGACTTGCAAACATAAATATGAAACAATAATTCTGTCTTTGGTACTGTTGGAAGACTCTTTATGTCTACTGTGGCATCTCTAAGACATAATGGTTTTATCTTCATGTTTAATATTTATAACAAATATAAAGATTTTGTGTTTGTAGACCTGCCTTGAGTAAAACAATTCTAAATAAATACAAGATTAAAAAGTCTTACCTGAGACTGTAGTTTTTTCTTTGCTGGTTCATCATCATCCGAGTCAGACTATATAACAGAAATGCACAGATTATACATCAGTGTATTACCTGACTTCATATTACAGTGTAATAACTCAATACTCACATCCTGTCTCTGGATCTGAGGGACAGTGATCTTGACAGGCTCTGTTCGTTTCTTCGGCTTAGGCAGACTAGAAAATAAGCCTCCTTTAAATGGCTGTGGATTTAGGTCATCATTTGATGTGCTGTCTCCTGCCAAACGCTCTGCTTTTGTCTCGTTGCTTGGTCCATCGTTTGCTCCGGGCTTTTTAGGAGCAGGAAGGACAGAGAAGAGCCCACCTGAGCCGGATCTGTTTTCAGGTGCAGCAGAGCTGGAGGTTTCTTCTGAATCACTATCATCACTGCTACCATAGGCGACTAAAGACATGTTTGCTGAGGTTATTTCTAATGAAGATTATTGCGCTGCAGTAACTCGTGGACATGGAGAACCACTTCCCTCGAATAGCTCTCAAGACGCCGTAACGTTAGCTTTATTTTTCGAAAAACTGCTTCCAAGGGCAAGGTGAGATGGTCTTTATCAATAATATAGGATCACTGCTAGTAAAATCATCCCAGTGGGAGCTGTATGGTCATAAAATCAGTATCAGAAGGGCCTCGCAGCGACCACTTTAAATGAAATGACTGTCCCAACTTCAGATCGCTGAGTTAGCTAACGTTAGCCAGGCCGCCGCGGCAAACCAAAATACCGAAATTATCCTCTTCACCTTTGTCAAATTATACTCATCTCAAAGCTGATATTTCGTATTATACAGCACCAACTGATGCAGCGGCTACAATTCCATGCACTAAGAAAAATAACGAAAAAACGGAGCTACTTTATCCTTGGGTTCCATCAAAACATTCGCCTCCATCGTTCATGATTGAAGTAAGTCACTGCGCAGCTTTCCGCGCAGAAGCTTCTTCTTCTTTGGTTCATTAATAGTTTGTAAACAACTGTAGCGCCCCTCTATGACTGTTCATTTGTTCATAAAATCAAAGATATTAATGTAAAACACAAAACAGTAAAATTAGGAAGTTTATTTCTTATAAATAAGAGTAATGTGCTTTGGAAAGGTCTTTTGTCAGTTCCCAGAGTCAAAACCAGACATGGAGAAGCTGTGTTCAGCTTCTATGCTCCACATGTCTGGAACAAACGCCCAGAAAGTCTCAGATCAGCTGAAACACTCAGTTTATTTAAATGCAGGTTAAAGACCCACCTATTCTCAGCTGCATTTGAATAGAGCTTAAAGTTTATATCTGTTTTATGTGTTTATCTATTTCATCTATTTATCTGTTTTTAAATCTCATGCCTATTTTTTTTTATTGCTTCCCTGCTGTAATGCTTTTAATGTTTTATGTAAAGCACTTTGAATTGTCTTGTACATGAATTGTGCTACAAAAATAATCCTGCCTTGCCTTGTGAAAATAAATACAT
Organism: Ostorhinchus rueppellii; assembly: GCA_030068375.1. NCBI lineage: Eukaryota > Metazoa > Chordata > Actinopteri > Kurtiformes > Apogonidae > Ostorhinchus > Ostorhinchus rueppellii. The sequence continues at coordinate 37,486,674 of JAQQZY010000003.1, forward strand.
TTTGAAAAATGAAACCACATTTTAAACAAAGTGTGAGCCACTATTTATGGTGATATAATGAAACAAAGAAATAAAAACCATTTTCAGGTAAACTGTTGCCTTATTTGAAAATAAAACATATTGAATCACTTATTTTAGTTGCTTCCATTGGAAGCTGCTTGTGTAGTTAATTAAAGAATTCCTATTTTCTAATACACAGTACTTAAAAGGTTATTAAACACAAACTTTAAAAACATTTAATTGAAACACTGCCTATCTTTGGTCATATTTTATTAAAATAATGTAACTTCCATACATAAGTTGGAAACATGATTACAGTTTCCTCAGGGGTGGAAATAAATTACTACATTTAATCCCAGTGTACAGCTAAGTTAGGCCCTTTGCATATATTTTTAACTGAATATTGCTACTTGTCATTGCTTTTACTAAATACATTTTATTAGCATTTGTGCTTTTTGCATATTTTTACATTTATCTCAGGGTATAACATTTTTTTAAATTTGCATTCAAATAAGGGAATTCATCTACATGAGGCAGAGCTGGAGGTAGCAGGGATGAAGATGCTGAGGCTCTCTTTGGAAGTAACCAAGATGGATAGGATCAGGAATGAGTACATCAGAGGGACAGCACATGTTAGAGGTTTTGGAGATTAAGTCAGAGAGGCCAGGCTGAGATAGTTTGGACATGTCCAGAGGAGAGAAAGTGAATATATTGGTAGAAGGATGCTGAGTTGGAACTGCCAGGCAGGAGGCTGACAGGAAGACCAAAGAGGAGGTTTATGGATGTAGTGAAAGAGGACATGAAGGTAGTTGGTGTGAGAGAAGAGGATGCAGAACACAGGGTTAAATGGAGGCAACTGATTTGCCGTGGCGACCCCTGAAGGGAAAAGCCAAAAGGAGAAGAAGAAGATCTTTCTCCTATTTTCCTTTACTAAACACCAACAACAAAACAGGCTCAAACTTCTTGCCTTATTGCTAATACTTGTTTTGTTCTGACACTGCATAGACCTGCAGAATAGAAGAAACAAGGACATCGATGCATATATTTGTGTGCAGCAGCTGATAAGTCTAATTAAAATGTGTCCTCTTTTTGCAGCCAAACTAAATCATGTGACAAGGGAATATCATGTCTTTTTATTTGAGGTAAATTTTACGCCTCAGCTTACAGGGATATTTTAGATGTGTTTATGATGATGTCTGTGACAGTTTCAGTAAAATACTTTCTTGTTTCAACATGACATCATGTTTGTGTTCCCATCCAAGTCCATAAAGGAGTGTTTTCTTTCACTTTTGTAGGTCTGACGTCTACTTCACCTGACGCCTTTTGGATGAATAAGTGGAGAGACTGTTAAGGATTACTTCAATATTGGTAAGGTCTTAAACTTTACTGACTAATGTGTTGGATGTCTGTGTTTTTGTAACTGCACACTAGTAATTTCACAATATGACATTTATTATAGTATGGAACTGTCAATAACTGCCAGACCTGGACTCAGAGGAGACAGTTTTGGACTTTTTGCACAGAGAGAGCTGGTCCATTGCTTTTATCTCACTAAACTTTTTCATATTCAGATTCAGACAACTTTATTAATCCCCAAAGAGCTATTCAGTTTGCAGTTACCCTGCCTAATTGAACATCCAAACAATTAGAGACAAACAAACAAATGTAAAACAATATATATTAGCATATGACAGTCACATACACAATCATCTGTCAGTACCATAGAACAGTAACCTGGCAATAAGTTCAGCAATGAAATGACTAAGATGATAGAAAGAGTAAAAGCACAATAAATAAAGTAGAATAAATAGCAGTCAGCTTAAGTCACTTCCCAGCATTTAGCAGCCTGATAGCTGAGGGAATAAACGAGTGGGAGTATCTGTTGGTTTTCCTAGCGGGTGCATAGTAGCGCCTCCAAGAGGGCATGAGAGAATAGTCAGGGAAGAAAATGTGTCCAGGCAGATCTAGAATTCCCCTGGCTTTCTGGACTATTTGTTTCTCTCAAAGAGGGCTTAGGTCCATCAGCTGAACTCCAATAATCTTTGAACAGATGTTAACTATCTGGTTCAAGCTGTTTGTGTCCTTTACTGACAGTCCATGGAACCAGGAAATTAATGAAAATGTTAAAAGACTTTCAATACAAGAATGATGAAAACAAGATAAAATGCCCTCGAAAACACGGAAAAATTTTAGCTTTCTCAACAAGTAGATCCTTTGTTGACCTCGTTTGACTATTGACTGTGTTCTGTCCAAACTTTAGATCAGAGTCAAACATGGTTCCAAGATACTTGTAGGAGTCCATGATTTGAACATCTTCACCATGGATGATACTACCTCCCGGTGAAGGTTCCCAGATAGTTCTTCTAAAGTCAATTACCAGTTCCTTGGTTTTTAGTACATGAAGGTCAAGGAAGCTGTCATCACACCATTTAACAAACTTTAATAAAGGGTTCCCATGGCCTGACTCAGAGCCCTGAAGAAGAGACAGTAGGGCTGTGTCGTCTGAGAACTTGACCAGGTACTGCAGCTGTTCTCTTGGCCAGGTAGAAGTTCTTTTGGCTAAACTGTCAAAAATACAACCCATGATCCAAAACCAGGCAGCCAAAGGGTCCACAGGATGAATTTGTGAAATTCCAATATTTCACTGAGGATATTATCAGTTAAGGATGTCAAAACTGTCTTAGTAGAGGAGGCCCACATACAGAACAATCCCATCTCAAGTGGGGTGGGCCAGTAAAATACTATCATAATAACCTATAAATAATGACAACTCCAAATTTGTATTTTTGTTTTAGTGTAAAAAAGGAAAATTACGCGAAAATGTGAACCTGAACAAAAATGAACATGAAAAGCCTCAGGAGAAATATCCATAATTTAAACAATATTCTGCCTGTTATTAAATGCTTTGTTCCTTTATAGATCCACTGTGATCTGCACAAGTATAAATAATAGGATGAAGGATATTTATTTATTTTTAAATTGCACTTATTTTTCCTCAAGAAATTTCAGGTTGTTCGTGTTATTCACAATTTTTAAAAAGACACTTAGTAGACACAAACATTTTCCATCATGTAATTTTTCACTCAAACATACAGAAAAGTTTGAAGTTGTCACTATTTATAGGTTATTAGGTTACTATTTTACCGGTCAGGCCCATTTGAGAACACATTGAGGTTCATGTGGGCCCAGAACCTTAATGAGTATGGTCTGTATGTACTGTGTAAGTGTTCATATGAGCTGTGGTGTGTGTTCAGTATGTTCTTCTGTCAACAGGGGCGCTAACTGAACTGTGCGTCTTGTCAGGTACCGGGGGCGCGTCTGCACGGAAGAAAGCGGGTTTCAATTTCAAACCCAAACAATTCCGAGGGAAGAGCCCGCGGACTGTCGGTATTATTAAACTAACACACCGCCGCTTGTAATTCTAGAAATAGTACCCTTTCCTCAGCATCAACCGTAACTATAGATTCCTTCCTCGCTGCGGTTTTCGTCCCCAGACTCCGCTAAAAAGTCGCATAACCCGTCTTCTTTGGGCACTTTTCCGCGCCTGGTTCATCTGACAAACGGACGCTGTGTTTGTTTGTGCAGGTGTTGACCTCTCCGGATCCGACACATCCATAGTCTTTCTATCACACATCTCTTAGAGCAAACCGCGTTTTTGCAGGAAAATGCCGAGGTCCAACAGGCAAAGGGAATACAAACCCGGAGATCTGGTGTTTGCTAAGATGAAGGGGTATCCTCACTGGCCTGCGAGGGTAAGTACCTGCCGTGAAAGAAACCGCTAGACGCCTAAACTTGAGTGTTATTTCCAGTCTGTGTGGCTCAATGCGTCTATCACTTGTTTACCCGCGAGGCCTAACTGTAGTTAGCTAGCGTGAGTTAGCTTAGCCCGACGGTGCTAGCTCACGTTGCCCAGCTAGCTAATGTTAGCCCGCAGCCGTTAGCCAGGTAGCATCAAATGTCTTTCGGGTGATTCATTCTCTCCACAGACACCTACCTCACCTTGCGTTAACTAACAGAGAATGTCTTTGGCAGCTGGCAGCAGTCACTTACGCTCCATTTAATTTACTTCCAGCTTTAACACCTAGCATTCGCCTCCCGGGGGCCCTGCTAGGTTAAGCTAATATTAACTTTATGAATTAAAAGGCGCTATTACATTACACAACATCCATTAACGGTCACACCACGCATCCAGGACCAAGACTTAAGCATCCGTTTTGACAGGACTATCTGAGGACAAACGCACACCAAGCCACGTTAGTAACTCATCTACGAGCGACATAAGTTTTAAGTTTTTTTTCTCTCATTAACTGTTGCATTTAACTTCAAGTAGCTGCGTTTGATATTCATGCTACAAAAACAAAACAACCTGCCTACACCTGTTGCAACAAGCATAATAATACTTCCATGTTACAACAATTATCTTCATTATTAGTACTAGTATTATTATTTATTTTTGTCCTGGCTTATTAAAAGAGCTAAATCAGTAAAACAGTCCATAACGTAATGTCTACCCCCGTCCACAAACACAGTTGCTGTCAGTGTTTCCTAATAATGCAACTGCATGGAAGACAAGACATGCCAATGTCTTAGTCAAACCTGTCAGTGTTTCCTTCTAAAAAGTAGCCTCTGACAGAGCTTCAGGATTATTGGCATAAATACAGTCACTAAAAAAGAGAAGTGCATGAAAATGAGCAAAGTAAATGTGGAATATGCACTCAAGGAAACGCCAGGTTGCAGTGTTTGTTTCTTGTTTCAGTTTTTCATGTGGCAGCACCTCATGAACACTTAACTTTTTGCATCCATGTAAAGTGAATCACATTAATCTGTTTGTTCACATTAAAAGTTCAATTTATGAGTTTCAATATGAGGCCATTTGCTCTGTTTCCCGGTCAGCAGGCCCTGCCCCACCTATCCTGAACAGTGGCTCTGTCTGACAGGAGGTCTGGTGGGGTCAAAGCATGGCCATCATACTGCTTCCTTTTACCTCATATCCATTACTGTCATGGCTTTTTTTTAACACATGAATAAATCTTAGTGGCCCCTGCTCTCACTGGGTTTAGTAGGAGATGAATTGGAGTGTTCCGCATGCTATTCTTGTTCTGTTATCATAACCTGCTTTTGTTTTCAACTGTTATCACCTAAATGTTTGATCCTTTCTGATGAAGCTTTGTTATTTGCGTCACAGATTGATGAGTTACCTGAAGGAGCAGTGAAATCGCCCTCAAACAAGTACCAAGTGTTCTTTTTTGGAACACATGAGACGTGAGTAAACTATTTGTCTTCATCTGATTCACAGCAAAACTCTTAACGATGCTGAGAGCATTTGTAAAACTAAAATGAATATTACTGATGTACACGTTTGCTCAGATATGCGTCAGGCAATTATCAGCTCTAACAAAATGATTTACAACAACTTTACTGAACATTGTGCAATGTCAAATTCATCTCAATCTGTACTTGTACATGAGTTATTTTGAGCTAGGAGGAGTTGTTGTTTTTTTTTTTTTTTAAATCAGATTTTAATAAAGTTATCTAGTAAAATTAATTGTAACTTGTATTATAAAGTTTTGGTGACCATTGCTTTTCTGATGACAATATTTCAAGTTATTTTCATTTACATCTTTGAATAGGTCTTGCTCTACCTAACTAACAATAGCTTTAATTTCTATTAAAGAAAATAGTCTATCAATTATATTATTTAGATTATTTTAATGTATAACATGAGTCATTAATATAAGTCAAAATAGACACAGACAACTAGAAAACCAGTTGGACATTAGACTAAATGTGTGATGTTTGAGTCTAAGTGTGAACATATGAAGTGAAATCACTTTCGTCCTATAGGGCTTTCCTGGGAGCCAAGGATCTGTTCCCATATGATGAATGCAAGGAGAAGTTTGGAAAACCGAACAAGAGGAAAGGCTTTGCTGAAGGGCTCTGGGAGATTGAGAACAACCCGACCGTTACACATGAAGCTTATGAGGTGCGTGTGTGTGTGTGTGTGTTTGAGATAGCAGTTGGGTGTATGCTGTGTCTAAATGTCCGTTTGTTTCACTGGACTTTTACTAATGCCATTTTGCTGCTGCCTGGTTTATGTTAAACAGTTTTAGTAATCTTCTGAGCAAAAGTAGAAAACATGTCTGAAGTTTTAAGTTCACTCATGATGCTATAGATTAGAATTAACCAAAAACCACAGATAAGTTTAAATTTTATTTTTGTGACAAATGTGGTTTAAAAAAAGCCCCAAAAACAAACAACCCAAAAATCCACGTGAGACAAAGTGATGCAAAACACCATGCAGCTCACAGACTGGTCAACCCAGAACCGTTGCTGTGTCAATATGTGTGTGTTATCATGTCATGACACAGGAGGCCAAGCCAACTGAGCAGGAAATCTATGAAAACTTTGGAGTGAACTTTCCAGTTGACTGTGTGGTTAAATAAACTGACCATGGATTTGACTGTAAACCACTGTAATCTCACCTGGAAAAATTTTTTAATTGCTTTTTTTTTTTTTTAAATTGTTACTTGCAGTTTTAAGTTTTCTCCTCGAATAGTGTTGCATCGCTGATACCTGAAGCCAATCATGAATGTCTTGATAATTAATATTGGGTTGTTATGACAAGCAGCCATACTGAAGGACTGCTGTATCTGCATTTTACCATTTAGTTCATTTGTTTAATTTTAAGAATCCAAATTCTCAGCTTTGTTTTTTGCTTGCACGTCTTACAAACAAAAAACATAATTTATAATCAAGTTTTGATGATTTGATCTTCTGTGTCATTCTAACTCTAGTTCCTGTTTTCCTTGTCTTTCTTTGTCATTTCTGCATTAGTCGACAAAGAAGGACAACACAGAAAGTGCAGGCGACACAGGTGGTTCAGAGAAACCCGACGCTGAGGGCAGCAGCGACGAGGACGAAGGAACCCTTGTCATCGATGAGAAGAACGAGAGGGGAGGAACCAAACGAAAAGCAGGCGACTCCACAGAGGTGAGATCTGGGCCTGATGAACTGCACAGCAATGGAAGCGCTCACACAGTAGAGTTTCATGTGTTTGACACTTGTTGAAATGCTGTTTAGGCGTCTCCTAAGAGGCTGAAGGACACGGAGGCAGACGGTGATTCAAAAGTAGACAAGTCTAACACGGAGGCCAAGCTCAATGATGTGGCTGGGCCCAAGTCGACTGCTCCGTCTTCACAGAGCGAGTCAAAACCCGATGCCCAGGAAAACGCTGCTGCAGGAGGCCACCAAACAGCAGATAAGGTCACACATTTGGTATTAGTTTATTTTCTGTATACAGTGTCTATATTGTCTGCTGTAATTGTTCTAATGACTCTTCCTTGTTCTCCCTGCAGCCTGTGACAGACAGCGCTTAACAGCTGCTGACAGAAGAAAACAGGAACATTTTAATGCTTCTCTGGAATTTAAGCATCAAAATGGTTTCCTTCAGGATGCCAGACATCAGCTGTTTTAATTAATAGGAGAATTTAAAGAAAAACCATGTTTGTATTGATAGACAAACAAATCATCATTTGCCACTTTGGGATATCATATATCCCAGAAACAAAAGTTTGCTAATTTGAAAACAATTGAACTGAGCACTTTAAGGCTCATTTATAAATGGGATTTTGGTGTGTATATATTTTTGTTTCTAAGTGCAATTACATAAATTACAAAGACTTAATGCTAGGTGTCAAACATTTTTCAGTTTAGAGGGAATAAACACTGAATATATTACAAGTAAAACCTAGATGTGATGGATTTTTGAGAAAAGAGTACATTTAAATCACAAAAAAGTACATTTATTTCAGTCCCAGTTAATGGTTTTAAAATGTTGATATTGTACAGAAAAAAACAGATTTTCATCCGCGCTCGAGGCTTTAGTTCATGAAATAAATGTTTTAATTCCATTCATTTCACTTAGCTTCTCAGCCTGGTCTTAGATTATATATTCAGTCATTGGATACATGATAAGTTGCACTTTGAGAGTTTTTTTCTTTTTTGCCTGAATAATCATTTGTCTTGTTCATTGTATAATGTTTTTATGCAACACAGGTTTTGTTGCTTTGGTGTAGTATGTGCTTTATTGCAGGTGACCAAATTAAGTGATTAAAGTCACTGAATCCCATATGGGGTCTTGGATATTGGACATATTGAATATATGTAAACCCCATTTGAGAAGAACTGTTTAAAGACTTTACCAGTTTCAGTGTGTTTTGTTGGTTATTGTGTGCATTACTGAGAAGAGAAAGACATTCCTGAATGTTGTCGTCAGAGCTCGGCCTTGAAACATTGTCAGACAAGGTGGAGAAATTATATCTTGGGGGAAATGTAACCCTCCCCACTGTTTCTGGTGAAATTATTTGGTAAACTTCAAATCCATCAACCCAACACAAATTTATTCTATTCTATTTGTCATGTAGCTCAGATCAGTGCCGCCTTTGCTTGATACTGGAGATGTAATTGTGAACACTTGCTTGCACTCAATAACTGGTTGTACCAAATATGCTTCATTCTCTGCTCAAATATGTTGATCACAGAATTAATATGATGAACACCAATTTTTTTTTTTTTTTTAAGATACTAATTACAGAGGAAGTTTTTCAAATTGTAAGAAGGGAACAGGCAGTAAAAGTTTTAATCTTGTGATTTCAAACCCTCTTTAACTGGATCCTGAGTCTGTTTTCTTCAAATGTCTTATTTTGTTCACTGTGACAGTTTGTTAAGACATGTTGTTTAATGTCTGGTGGTGTTCTTTTCCAGTGTATTTTTAGTGCAAAGTTGAACCCTAAGGTTCAGGTGGTGGAAATGCACGGCCTGTACACATTTCACCGTTACATGTAATGTCAAAGCCATTGCTTCAGTGTTCTTTCCTGTATTTGGCAACTTGAGCCCACAGTTAATCAAACGATGCTCCTAAAGGGAAAGCTCAGTTCTAACAAGTGTGAGGTTTTTTTTTTTGTTTTGTTTTTTTTGGTGTTTGATATGGCTTATACACCACTTCCACACCCACCCTGCTGATGTTAAATTATAATATGGTCGCAGTGCCCCACTTGAGTCAGAAAGTAACTCCAAAGTACAGATTTGGTTTTTAAGTGTAGTTTTTGGTTTAGTTTTCTTTTACTTTTGGAAGCTGCCATTCATCTTAATCTGCTGCTTAGTTTACTATTGTAGTTGCCAGTCCATTTAATAAACTTGTTGATTACAAAAAATAAATGTTTTTGTCATATTTGTGAAATACCTTACAACATAAACCACAATTAAAGCAAAGTTTAAAATTAAAAATGTGTGTAGGAGAATATTCTTTTTTTTACCGTAAAATGCATATCATTACATAGAACAAACAATTTAAGTGTAAACTCAATCAGATTTAACAGTATACCAACATATTGGAGCATGTTTTAGTTTCAAGAGCCATGAGAACTCATGCTGATTTTCATTGTTTTTCAAAGCTCTTATAACAGTGCTTAGATTGTATTTTGCTTCTCCAGCAGCACACCACAGTACTTTATCTTCCTGTATGTTTTTTTTTTTTTTTTTTTTTAAACTCTCTTGAGCCATACCTCCATAACAGCAGGTACTATGTAGAATCTCTTCCTCACTAATTGGGTTTCAAGTAGGAGTAAGCTTACTCTTACTTTTCAACCCCACAAACCTCATTAATCATCTTCACATCTCATTTTTCACTCCATTACTAATGTATGAGACTAACAGTTGCACCTTTTATGTGTGTGTGTGCCTGTCACAAATAATTTGCTTCCCAGAGCGCCTTGCGGCACAGTTTGGGGTGTTTGACTCTGAAAGCTGAACTACTTTTGCTCTTATGTAATGTGTCCTGACAGTTTTGAATTTATCCTGGGGTTTGGTTGAGTACAACTTCCTTAAATACTTTGAAACAATTTTCTGCATCCTTACTTATTCCTCATTGTCTTGTAATCATGCACAAGGGCTGAGAGTTGGTTTAACCTGGTTTGTTGCTTTAATCCATGAAATATTAAATCACCTCAGGATGAATGAGTTTAACTACAGCTCAATAAAACCCCTGATTGTGGCCTGAAGTATTGATTTTTAAATGTGCCCTCTGGCAGCTACACTCATGTGCCTCCCAAGCTTAGTCACAGCTACAGTGTGCAGATCTTCACTTGCAGTTTTTCAGAAGTTCTAGGTTCTCATCTTGTGGTATGGGTGCTTTAAATATCTCCAGCTTGTCACGACAGTAACATTATGGCTTGCAATAACCACTTTTTCTGGATCTGCCTCCAAGGGTGCACCAAACCTGAAATAATGGCCTATTTCAACAGTTAACCAACCGAGAGGTTATGGATAGTTTTGGTATATTTAGTAAATAAAGTAGACAGCAGAAAAAGTCAAGACATTGCTAAAGACACTAAATTCAAAAAAGATAAAAGTGCAACTGAGTTAATCTTAAGTGTTTTTGGTAATGAAAATATATTTCTTAGCTACAAGAGAAAAGCAATGTCCAGTTATATATCTAAACATTATTCTTTATGGTTTAGATGTCCATCTTCTGTCACCAACTCAGCACACACAAACAGAATACGACATACAATAAAGACATACAACACATTTATATAAAGTCCCAGAACACATAACTGAGCTGAGACTAAAACAGGACATAAGAGCATATGAAAAAATACTGAAATAAGAAATAAGACAAGATAATAAATTAAACAGGAAATAATAGTGTATTATTAAAAGAATCATATGTCATTCATTCATTCAGTACAGATAGTGTAATGTAAGCTATTATTATTCCAGAGGTGTAATGTGTGTCATTGGGTTCTAAGACTTTATGCTTTTACTATGAATATGCAGCCTTGAATGTATACATTGTACTAAGAAATATATGTCTTTTCGTAGGTAGAACAAAGTAATTAAAGGAGATAACTCTGTGGTTCTGGTTCTGCTATAAAATTATTTTTGACTGTAGATAGTAAATATGCCTTTTTGGATAATTTAAGGTAATAGCCAAAATCAACCATTTAATTCGATTTAAATGTTACTAAACTCTACTTCAGCACTCTATAGATACATCCTGACTAAAGGGAAAAGCTCTTTTTTTTTTTTTGTAGATGTATACAGTGAAGGTCATTTTGTCTTCTGGTAAAACATGTCCAGTAGCGCACATTGCTCAGGACGCATGCGCTGAGCCATGCATGCCCTCCAGACCATCTGGTGGCGCTGTGTGTGACCTGCGGTGCTAGTGGGTCTACATGTGACATTGGCATCAGGAGACGGTAGGAAAGGTGTTTTGGCGTTTCATGGGATTTTAAGCATTACCGTTACTCTGTTTCAGGATTTAAAACAAGAGTGACAGTACATTTTATGATTCACTGTTGTTATAAAGGCAGCACCGAATGTTACACCGCTAATTGTAGCTAATAACCGGTTAGCTTAGCCTAAATTGAGCTAAGCTCCTGGTGTTGTCAAGGGAAACTTTTAGCTAATCTTTACTGATTTGGTCCAAACAGCACCATGAGGCTGACAGCCCTTCTGTCGATGGCAGCCAGGGTGGTTGTACCAAAAGATTACCGGTACGGCACCAACAGACCGTGGACTGAGGCTGCCAAGAGGCTGAATGCCCCAGGGAAGAGGAGAAAGAAGGTGTTTGTGGAGCCGATAGCACCGGAGGATTGGACTGTTTTCAGAGGAGACACGGTGAGCACTAAGAACATCACTGCTAAATGTAATATCTAAATAAGTGCCAAATTTTTATGAAAACTCACCCAAATTGTCATAGTATATGTTGTACACCTCAACATTTTTTTTTACATTTACTTTGCAGGACTTAAGACATGCTAGAACTCATTCATTCATCTTCTATACCCGCTTTATCCTCACTAGGGTCACATGGAGCCTATCCCAGCTACTTAGGGCGAAGG
>JAQQZY010000003.1:37514379-37525670 GCA_030068375.1 Ostorhinchus rueppellii
ACAAATATAATGATAACAACAAAAATAGCTCATAACAGTTTAATTTCAGAGCTGATATCTATCCATTTTCCATGTTTCTTGATAAAAACCAAAATCACTTCAGTTCTTACATCAATATCTATGGCAATGCACTGACAAAAACAGTGCTTTTAGACATGCATGTTTTCTTTTCTGTCTGTTTTAGTCACATGATACACACAGGAGTTAGCACTTAATTGTATAACCATTGTTTTTGATGACATTTGATGTAATATTTTTTTTTCTAGGTCACACATAAAACAAAATAGTTGAGTGAACCAAATTAAATTACATTTAACATAATTTAATTTGGTTCACTCAACTATTTTGTTTTATGTGTGACCTAGAAAAAAAATATTACATCAAATGTCAAGATTTTTTTTTTTAAAAGAAGTTGATTCAGTGTTTTACTTTTTACAGTGTAGAATGAATATGAAAATAAAACAGTATTTTCATAACTTCGAGCTATGTTTCCTGCTGGTAAAAATTATATATCCATGAATTTACTCAAAGGATTTTTCTCCTTTTGTGATGAAGTTTAGAGTATGTGCTATGAGTCACTGCAATGTGTCACTTTTTGCATTAAGAGGCACTGGTTTTACATCAAAGGGTGGCTTCAAAGTTTTTAATTCCAATCATCTGCTGCCACTCACAGACAAACTGCCTCAGTGCAAACTTATTCAGGGTGACTTAAAGAGATGGGCAGCCCTGTAGATTAAAACGCATTCCACTGTCCTAAACTCCAGGCTCAGCTGCCTTATTCTCTTTCTCTAAATGGATGTGCTGCAATATCAGTACCTGCAGCAGCATCAGCAACTGTACGGCTGCTGCGCTGACTCAACTCAGCCGGGTTTATCCAAATGACGCTCAGTGCATTTGTCGTCCCCCTGCAGGAAAGAAAACACACATAGGTCACATCGTGGATGCTGGCTTCATTTCACAGCCTATGACATCGGTTATTTTAGATGCCCTCCCACCCAATCTCCCTTTGACAGACATGCGCCATCTCCATCCCGATTGTTGGGTGAAAAAGTGGGCAGTTCAGGATTTCATAATTGGCTTCACTTTCTCCTAACTCCCTCCTTTCTGTCGAAGCCTCGGAGTGTGTCGGACACCAGCTGCCGTACCTGCGCAGAGCATCCACATCCCGATTCTAGATTCCCCCAACAGGACAGGACAGGACAGGACAGACGCACTGCAGTAAGCGGAGAGCAGCCGGACGCACGGAAAATACTTTTTAACGCGTAAAAGTGCAGCCATCCTCCATCAGCTGACATGCTGCAAATCAGAATCAGGTAGGTTGTGTCACTCAAGTGGCGGCTTATTCTTTTGCAAATTGGTTTCATTGGTTTTAAAGTTGCTTCATGTGCATTCTATTATCATAAATGTTGTTGTTGTTGTTGTTTTTTTTTTTTAAGAATATCACTTCTTTTTCCTTGTTGTTGTGTCACCAAAGCTGCTGGAGTCCATAAATGATTAAAAATGAACCTGAACTTATTTCTGACGCAGATAGATATTCTTCTCATACATTTTTAAAGGTTTGTAATGATATCAAAATTCAATGAAGCTGAATAAAACAAACCACTCGCGTTAAATAAACTGACTAATATGAAGTAGAACATTTTTAGCCCCACATAATTTTTTCTGTTTGATAGAACTGGGACTGGTTTTAATGGTATGATCCACGTCCAGGTTTATTGTCCACGTGCCCTGCAGGAGATACAGGACTCCAGCTCTTTGTCTTAAGTGCACACTTTGGTGCACCTTAGTGTTCACGTGACCTCAGCTAATGCACAGGTAAAGAACAATGGGAAGGGAAACTGCTTCAGTGTGATGGACCATGCAGCTTTCTGCTCTTAGTCTCAAATTGAAACTGAAAGTAATGGGATGGTTTTGATGTAATGTCTGACCAGATATTTACCAAATGTAGCCTGTATAACATTTACAGTCATTAGAGCTGCTATACATGACCAGTGAGTGGTCACATCCCACACTGTAAAAAGTAAAACATTGAATCAACTTAAACATTTTTCCTCAATAGGTCACATAAAAAATGAGTTGAGTCAACCAAATTAAATCGCATTAAATATAACTTAATGTCCTTTTTTCCAGTTTAATGTGGTGGAACCAAAAATAACTGCATGTTTGAGCTTTAACAGTCGTTATTAAATGGTCAGGTTTGGAAGCAGAACAGTTGCTAAACCTGAGCTTAACACTGCAAGATGTATTTTGGTCATAGTAAACTATTTATCATTGCTTGAATTATTTTTTGACCATGAAATTCAGTCCTATTAAATATGAGAAATCAGAACAAGTGTTACAGCTAATAATTATTTGCATTTTTATCTATTTGTCGACCATTTTGTCAAGTAATAGATCATTTGTTTGGCCTGACAAATGTAAGAAAATTGGGAAAAACTGAGACTAAACAATGTCCTCAGTATCTTGTTTGGTTCATATCCCAAAGACATTCATATGAAAGGAAATAAACAAAACAATATTCACTTTGAAGAAGCTCGAACGATAGAATTTAGACTTTTTTTCTGTAAAAATGATTGAAAAAAACCCGATTAATCCATTAAATCATCATCAAAATAATCAAATTATCAAAGTAGGCAAAAACTACTCAATTGCTTTTTGCAGCAGAAATTGCAATAAAAAAATGTCAGTGGAAAATCTGTGGAAAAGTTTTCAGTTGCATCTCAGCTGGATCAAATACTGGATGATTTGCCTAAAATGAGTACCACAGCCTACTGTTTGCCTCATTAAAAGATTAGTTTGAGGAGCTCAGACAAAGGAGTTTTCTTTGGCCTATCACTGTTTGCATTCAGGTACAATCAGGTATTTGGAAAATCCTCAGATTCTTATTTCTTTTTCTTGGCATGCTGGGTGGTGAATCATCCGTTTGTGGTTTTACCAAACTGGCTCTTTTCGGGAAGACAGACAGACAGCTGGTTTATTGGAAATGTAGCTGTGGAGGTTGAGGATTCCTTTCATGGAGTGCAGCTCATCGGATGTGTGGAGGTGTCGTGGAAGCCAGAGGAGTGGTGTGGAGTGAGACGTTTGCCACAAATACAGAATCTGCAACTTGTGCATGTCCATCTGAATGTTCAGGGGATACATTTGATTCAATTTGAACCTGTTGTATGTCAGATTCTACAGTGTGAGATCAGGAGGGTGTCATCAGCATAGAAACAGTGTGATGTGTTTGGTGTTTTAATCATCATGAAGTGTCAGAGCTCATTGCAGATGATTGAGGTGATAGAATAGTAATAAAATAGTGACACTCATAAGATGATCCAAACTTTACTTTATTGCTGCTCGTTTTAAGGATGTGCTACAAATCACTGGTATCGTTTATCATGGACTCATTAGTGCCAAATCCACTTCCAGCTCAGCTCTCCACAGACCCGACATCAGTCAAAGCAGTGTTTGACTCGTCTGAACTGAGATCAGGAGTCTTTTTCTGGATTGCGGGGTGGAGACGTTTGCCTGAATTGACCTTGATGCAGAATGCTGCAGAGGCCACCCACCAGATGGAGGAAGCAACATTTTGTTATCAGTGCAGCCCAGACTCAAATTGAATCACCTAGTTTTATTTTCTTTGTTTATTCCATAGTGAAAGCTGATTTTTCTGACATGTGCGTGTACTTTTGCTTACACGCCTGTTTCAGCATGAGGACTGGATTTGTTCTGCTTGTGGATAATGCACTTCTTGCACTTTCAAGACCTGTAAATGCAGTGGGTGGCATTGATTTCAGCTTGACTTCTCTTCACTCTTAGTCTCATTAAAAAAAGAGGAGAACTGCAGAGCGCCTGGTGACAAGCAAAGCCTAAAACCTCACCGAAAAATGCATTCCTAAAACGGAATAAAATAACCAGCTGCAAACTGGGATGTTCTCCACCGTTGTCAGCCTTAGGATGAACACAAACTGATATTTAAGCACACTCCCGCATCAGTTAGAAACATTTCTGGCCAGTGTCTTAATGTGGCTGTGCCTTTGTACAAACTCTGCTCCAGAGCAATTCTTAGTGGTTTAAAACTTCCTTTTCCATCTTTGAAAAGAGTGACAGAAAGGAGGGAGAAAAAGCCAGCGAGTGTGCCAGTGCCCCGTCCTTTAATTTTCCCCGAGGCCCTTTGTAAGGCAGTCGGTATGAAGTGAAAGCACAGTGTGCAGCTGTCCTCCTGGCCCGCTGCTTGCTTTTTATAAGACGTTTTCTTGTCAAGAATACTAATAGTGATACCAGCCTGTGGAGTCCACCAGCTGGCAGACAAACAGGGAACAGTTATTCAGCCATCAAAGACGGCCATTTAATATGACACAGGCTAGTGAGTGTGTGTGCATTTACTGGACAGAAAAAAGTTTATCACTGCTTGTTTAACTTCTGGCTTACTGCAGTGTCTCTGGGCTTTTCCAGTAACTTCAACTGTGCAGAAAACAGCTCTGTAACAAACAAATGAGTGCTTTTCAATTTGAGCTCATAATAGAGCTGATGGATGTCTGTGACTGAAAAGCGGCTCATAATGAGGCAGGGTGTGTCACTGCACACTGATGCATATACTGCCATCTTATGTTTATTTATTAAAACTTCATCTAAACTGAATAAATCGACCTGCACGCACAGTTCTCCTTCATGGTTTGCGGTGCTTCTTGGATGCCCTTTCTAACATTTTGTGGCAGAGTTTTGTTTTGTTTTGTCGGTGGCAACAGTCAAACAATCTGGGACTTTTTAGTTTTTTCTCTTTCATTATAAGTGAAGGACAAGTGTTGTTTGGTGAGCTGTCCTGAAACTGACCTTTTCACACATCAGGACTCATGCAAGAACCAGTCAAACTAACAGATTTGTCCTTGAAAGTAAAAAAACAGGTGATTTATTACTTTGTACTTTCACTTTTTTTCCACGCATATACTGACTTTTCTTTTAAATATGAGTCCCGATCTGTTCTAGTAATTAGCTTGGTGCAATTTTTCACTTAATTCTTGCATATTTCATTACTTTTAAGCAGTTTTGCTGTTGAAAATCCAATGCACTGTAAAATTAGTAGATTTTATGTGACATGCAAGTGTTTGTGACCATCTCTGTGTTCTGATCTGACAATATTTGTAGAATCTGTCATGAAAAATATGAATATTGAAATAAGAGGATGAAAACGCTCATCCATGAGGCTCATTATGTCCAAAACTGAGTGTGTAAATATGACAACTGTTTTTACTCTAATCATTTTTTTAAAAAATTCCTTCTTATACTTTTATAGTTTGTCTTCGTCAGTGCTGTTATACAACTGGAGTCCATATACGTATTAAGGTTAAGATGGTGGGTTTTTTTTTTTTTTTTTTTAATTTTTTTTATAATTTAAAAGCAATATTAATTTGTATTTAAGTGGAATTGAAGTGTTCTTCACTCTAATGCATGTGTCAGTCCCTTTCTTGGATCCCCCCCCCCCTTTTTTTTCTTGTTCAGGGCTTTATTTGGGGGAGTTTTATTTGATTTTATTGAAAGGTGAAGGGCAGAGGGTCTTGTATGTTGTCCAGCTTGTAAACCTGACTTGAATATATATATAAAAGTACTCATACAGTACTCAGTGAATAGGTCTAACACTACTTTCATTACCTGAGAACCAGGACCTTTGACTGTATCCAGGCTGTAAATGTGATTGCGCTGCTCTCGGCTCCATCGGGAGGTCGTGCGAGGTCACCGTGAGCGCCTGCCATGCCTGCTGGGTTAATAACAGGGCCGGTCTGGTGACGGAATGCTGGCACGATGCCGCTGGGCTGAGACGCCGTGTCATTAGCTCCCGGAGGTGATGAATGGTTTGTGGTCGGGAGCTTTTCTCCCAGTTTCACTATGAAAACCAGAGAAGTGGCTCTTTTATACTGGGACTGGGACTTACAAGATTCTCCTCTGGTGATGAAATGCCTGAATGATTTATGATCTACAGAAAAAGGGGTGATTAGATGAATATAAAGGCGATAGTAATGCAGGTAAAGAGATAGAGGGTTTTTTTATGTCAAAGTCCCAGAAATATTTACCAATTAGCAGAGAAGACAAAGTACATGATTTCATTTATTTCTTTGATTTTTTTTTGTTGCTTTTCTTCATTTGATGCTTTTATAGGGCATTCCTAACAAGACTTTATTACTTTTGTGAAATCTTGTATTGTGATGTACAAAAAACAAGGTCAATTATGTTACAATATTTTGGTTCCTTCCCCATATGTGGTTAAAAAAAAAAAAAAATCCAAGAAGTAAATAAAAAAAAAAAAAAAAAACAAGAAAAATACATGCAAGATGAAATGAATATTTATTTATTTTAGAACATTAGAACATCACTTTTAGAACATTAGACCAACATCAGTGCTGATCCAGACCCCTGTCCACATCCACATGATCCTTTTGAACATCATTCCTTACATTAGTACCATTACTGCATGGAACCGAACAAAGCAGGTCCATGCACAGGTGGACCTCGCAGACCCTGGAGACCACATTGGACCTTACAGACCCTGAAGACCACATTGGACCTTACAGACCCTGTAGACCACATTGGACCTTACAGACCCTGTAGACGACATTGGACCTTACAGACTCTGTAGACCACATTGAACCTTACAGACCCTTTGGACCACACTGGACCGTACAGACCCTGTAGACAACATTAGACCTTACTGACCCTGTAGACCTTCCAGACCCTATAGACCACATTGGACCTTCCAGACCTTGTAGACCACATTGGACCTTCCAGACCCTTAGACTTTCCAGACCTTGTAGACCACATTGGACCTTTCAGACCCTGTAGACCACACTGGACCTTACAGACCCTTTGGACCACATTGAACCTTACAGACCCTTTGGACCACACTGGACCGTACAGACTCTGTAGACAACATTAGACCTTACTGACCCTGAAGACCTTCCAGACCCTATAGACCACATTGGACCTTCCAGACCTTGTAGACCACATTGGACCTTCCAGACCCAGTAGACCTTCCAGACCTTGTAGACCACATTGGACCTTCCAGACCCTGTAGACCCTATAGGACCTCAGATTGTTGACTCACTGTAACTGTTGCTATCACTGTCTTGTAATGTGCGTGGAAATGAACAAAAATAGCCACTTGCCCAATAACGGGCCAACACTAGGTACAGAAAAACAGCAAATCTTCACATTTGAAAACATCCAAATACTTACAATTTGTGTTTGAAGAAAAAAAAAGTTGAATTGAAGCTGTTGAATCACTGCATCACTGTTAAATTCAATGTTTTGACCTCTTGACTTCTATTAATGAAAGGGACTAAAAGTGACACCTCTAGTTATAATCCTGAGAGGTATTTAGGGCTCATGAAGCATTCACATGGTTCAGTTTCAAAGAGATTTTAAGCAAAAGCAACAAATCATCAATAATAATAATAATGATAATGAATAAGCTGAGTATCATTACATGTTAGGGTAATCTTAAGATCTCACCAACCAACTGTGAAGGAGGTAATAAAAAGGTGTGCAGGTTGTGACCTTAAATCTTGCAGTAAATCATTTTAGTGAAATCAGTGGAGCGTTTCCTCTGAGGAGCTGAATCAACATGATAAGGACTCTCAGTGGTTAAATACGTGTGAAATTGGAAACCAAACTGAGGAGAAATATGTCTTCTGTATTTTTATGTCCTTTTTATACATTTGTTGCATTAACTCATGTATTCTTTTCATTATATTTCTCCTGTTGACTGTGTTTGTCTCATTATTTTCACAGATATGTCCAAATTCTATCACTTCTTTGTGCGATGTGTCGTCTTTCTCTGGCCTTCCCCGCCCAAACTCCACCTGCATTCAGTAAGTTTACCCTAAATCTACTTTTAGTGAATATATGCACAATGTAATATGGCGTCAGTATGAAGAACATCCAATTTAGTGTTATTCTTTTTTATTCTAGATCTTTTATTATTATTATTATTACATTTCTGCAGACATTTTAATTTCAGCACTCTGTTAATAGAGTCAAAATTAATATCGGGACACAAACACAGTTGCACGTCTTTTTTATTACTGGATCCTTCAGTTTATTAAGTGAAGTACCAGACAGTAATATGATATGTGAATTCCAATTTCCCTGGATAATTTCATAAAAGTGGACCTCACCAAAGCCAAAAATGTAATGTGGAAGAGCAACCCAAGTTATGAGGAGTTACGAAATATACAACAAGATGAAAAATATTGAACAAATAATAGAAAGAAGATGAAAATTAGGTAAAAAGCTTAAAAAAGATAGAAATGATGCAAATACATTAGGAACAAAAACCTTGTAAAAGACTTAACAAAATGAAAATGATGAAGAAAATATGGAGAAAGAAAAAGACTTTAGAAAGATGAAAACCTTGAGATGTAACAGGACAAACCAATACAAAAGATGCATGAAAATTAAAGAAATACTATGTAAAAATCCTAGAAAAAATGGTTACAAAAGACAAAAAAAAAACATAAAAGATTCAGCAAGTCAGAAATTTTAACAAAAAAAAAGAAACCACATAAGATGAAAATTACAGAAAAAATAATAATAATTTTAAAAAAACCATGGGAAAAAACTTTAAAAGGTGAAAACCGCAAGAAGATTAAAAAAAAAGCAAGACCCACCTGTTTGACATTTATCTGGTAGAGATTTTTAACCAACATTTGTGTGAATGAGCTGGTGATGAATTCCCATTAAACCATAAATTTAAAAAAAGACAAAGTGGTCAAAACATAACATTTCTGCATAAAAACATGTAAAAATGATGAGGCACACTTGTATTTTGTTTCTGCCAGTGAAAAAAAAAGATGAGATAAAAAGTCATAATTACGAGAAAGAAAATGAATATAGCTTTGATTTAGCTTTGCAACAATGAACTAATTTAATATTTCAAAGCTATATCATGCACTCATGAAGTCACTTGTAAATGCAACCTTTCAAACACAGGATAGCGTCATTTGTGTAGCTGGACCAGCGAGGCGTTCAAGGACCCGTTTCTCTGTCGGTACAACTGAAGTGTATGCACATTTTGTTTCTTGTAATTATGACTTTTTATCTTGTAATTACAACTTTTTAAAAATCTTGTAATGATGACTTTTTATCTCGTAATTATGACTTTTTATCTTGTAATTATGACTTTTCATGTCATCTTTTTTTTTTCACTGGTGGAAATGGGCTTCCATACACTAGGTTGTGTTATACCAGAATATGAAGATACATCACTAAACATAATGTGAAAAAAGTTTGATCTCATCTGGAAACATCTTCATCATCTTTTTGATTTTCATTGGCAGCTATGATGAAAACTACATCTCCCATGATGCCATGCTGCATCATAATGTTTTCAAACTGCTTTTATTGTTGTTTTCATCGACAGACCAGTAGCTGAATGTTGAAATCCATTTTCAGTAGTCATTATCAGTGTGTTCTTCTGTTTCTTCTTCTGTTCCAGCTGATGTCAGACATCTCCAGGTGAAAATCCCCCACTCAGATCTGCTTTCCGCCTCCCTGGGCAGCTCCGTCACCCTCCCCTGTTTGGTGTCTCTGTCGTCCGCTCCTGCCTCCTCTTCCTCTCCTGCTGAACCGCGGGTCAAGTGGACCGTGGTGTCGGGTGGGGTGGAGACGCAGATCCTGGTGGCTCGGGGTCAGAGGGTGAAGATCACTGAAGCGTATCGAGAACGTGCCGCCCTGTCCAACTACACCTCGTCCCCTGATGACCTGTCGCTGTGGTTGGCTGATCTACGCACCACAGACTCCGGTCACTACCGCTGTGAGGTTCAGCAGGGCCTGGAGGACGCCACCGACCTCGTACAACTCAAAGTCAGAGGTAGATGATATGCAAGTAGATATGTGGAATGAATCTTATCTTATCTTATCTTATCTTATCTTATCTTATCTTATCTTATCTTATCTTATCTTATCTAAGCTAAGGACAATCATGGACAATGCCATGCACCCGCTCCACCACACACTGGACAGACAGCGGAGCACTTTCTCATACAGACTATTACAGCTCTGCTGTCAAACTGAAAGATTTAGAAAATCCTTCCTTCCACAAGCCATTGCACTGTTCAATAAATCATAAATCAAAATCATTTGTCATTGCTGCTGTCACCATGCACTTTCTGTAAATAGCACATAATACTGTAATTGCACTCTGTACTTCACACAGCATCACTTTGGACACTTTAATGACACTCCACCTTTCGAACCCCCACTGTTTGTCTGTTTAATATATGTCAAATGCTGCTGTCACGAAGCAATTTCCCAATTGTGGGATCAATAAAATACTTCTATTCTATTCTATTCTATTCTATTCTATTCTATTCTATTCTATTCTATTCTATTCTATTCTATCTGTTCTTATCTTATCTTATCTTATCTGATCTTATTCAAGGTTCACATTCAAGATGACTTTATTGTCATTACACATATTTCAGAGCAATGAAATTAGCTGCCAGTTACAACTGTACTTTCAGAATAAAAAAAACAAAAAATAAAAATGGAAACATCAGGACACCAGTACATTTGTGTTTACTTTTCAGATTCAGTCTCCATCCTGGCCTGTGAAAACAACAGTGATTTTCAATTGTGATAAACCGAAAGACAAAGTGTTCATTTTTCATTCATTTTCTATACCCGTTTTATCCTCACTAGGGTAACGGGGTGTTCATTTTTATGCTGAGAAATTCTCCTCCCTCTAAAGTCAAATAAACTCTAAAAACTGCTGAAAAATGCATCATCAGAAACTGAACAGTGATTTTTTTATAGAGTATCAATATCTTCTTAACTTCTGCAGCAGTAAAATACAACATAACACATGAATGCTGTGGTGAAATCAATCCAAAACCATTGTGTATAATTGTAATGTAAGGTTTTTATTCAATTCATAACACTTTATTTTTCCGTTAGGAACTTCATTTGCAGGTGGAGCATCAACGCAGATACATAAAAAGGCACAGGTTTTTAATGTAGAACTTCACTCATGGTGGACCTGTTAACAGTATTTTTACACCAGTACTGAGTGCTGTAAACATATGGATGTGCTCATTTGTGTTGTAGGTGTTGTGTTCCACTACAGAGACGCCCTGGGCCGTTATGCCTTTTCCTTCCATCAGGCCCAGGGAGCTTGTGAGGCGATCGGGGCTAAAATTGCCACTCCTGACCAGCTGCTGGCAGCTTATCATGACGGATATGAGCAGTGTGACGCAGGGTGGCTGTCAGATCAGTCCGTCAGGTAAAACACCTGCTTGTTCCAACACTATATATATATA
>JAQQZY010000003.1:37593645-37614837 GCA_030068375.1 Ostorhinchus rueppellii
TCTCCTCTCCTCTCCTCTCCTCTCCTCTCCTCTCCTCTCCTCTCCTCTCCTCTCCTCTCCTCTCCTCTCCTCTCACCCCCCCTCTCCCTCCATCATTGTCTGATCCTCCAAAGTGTTTTTTCCCACGCTTTATTTTTCTCCGTCCTGTTTGCAGCCGAGGAGGACGGGGGGTGGGGGTGGGGGTAGGGGTAGAGGGGTAAGAACTGATGGGGTCGCCATGGCAACGCCACATTGGCATGCCCCTGATTGGAGTATGTGGTGGCTAATTATTCAGCGCATATGCTTAAAAAAAACAATAAAGTAGGACGTATTGAAATGCAGAGCCAAGCATCGCATGGTGTGTGATTAACATATGAGCCCGGCTCAGCTTTTGAAGAAAGACGCCTCAGTTCTCACCATGTTCAACCTTCATGCCATGAACTAACTCTAATTAATTTTATGTGCATGTTAAATACACTAAGAGTTAAAGCCGCAAATTAACATTTTTTCCTCAATTTCGAAACCTTAAACTTTTCAACAAATTCTATTTTCTGTCCCAAAAATGTTGCCAAAACTGATGAGAATGATCAATGAGATCATCAATATTCACATGTATGTTGGTTTTATGCAGATGGACCCAAAGCTAAAAGCACAACAACACACAAGTAGCATGCTAATGGCAGGCCTCGGAGCACTGGCATGACACACAAATTGTGTGTGTTTGTGTGTCTGTGTGTGTCGGAGGCTGCAGGGATGGAGGGGTTTTGTGAAAGAAATCAGTGGGGTAGGGGTTTGTATATGTGTGTGTTTGAGGAGGGGGTTAGGTTAACAATGGCCGGCATTGTTTACCAATCTCCCTCGTCCATTAATCAGGACGATCCGGCTCTAATTGGCGTTTTGGTTAAGCTGGTCTCCAGACCCCCGTTCCCTCCACTGGCCTAAATAATGGCGTTACGCCACAAGTGCCGCCACACATTGGGGAGGACAATGTGCCGCTTGTCTGAGGACCCGGGATAGGATCCCCACCCTCTCCTCTTCCCCTCCTTTCTTAGTGCCCCCTGCACCCCCCAAAATAAACCTCACACAGAAACACAAAGAAGGCCTCTCACTATTGAGATCTCACTGTCGCAGCTCCCTCGCCCTGTCTGTCTGCCCTCCAACTCCTCCTCCCCACGCTCCTTCCTCCTCCTTTTTCTCCTCATTCATTTACTCACTACATCTTTTCCTTGTGAAATTTTTTTGGTTCAGAAAAATCATAAATTTTGAGCCGAGTGATCGAAGTGAAAAATCTCCCCCCTGGAAGTGATATGACTGAGTTCATTATCCCTTTTTGGCCAAATCGCTGCTTTCTAATTAAGATTTTAACACTTTAAATTGGGTCATTTTTAATGTTTTCACCAGAGCTTCAATGATTATTCAATTAGCAACTATTAAAGTTATCAACACCTTTTTTTTTTTTTATAAGTAAATGAACTGTTTTAACTATTTTTTTGTGGGCGACTGAAGTACACTTTCTGATTCAGATTCTTGAGTTCAACCCAAACACTGAAAAAAAAAAAATAGTTACAGCAGCTAATCTACTAAGAAAGCAACTTACAGATTAATCAACAATGAAAATAATTGTTCGCTTTTACGTCATTGTTTTCACACCAGTATTACAACGATTAATTAGTTTCAATCAGTATAACTATATCATATTTTATGGTTTCTTTGCTCCACTGTGATGATAAACCACAGATGTTTGGACTGTGGACCAAACAGGATGGAGGGTTTCAGGGTATCTGGCCTTGAGATAGACTGATTGACATTTTCCACTGTTTTCTAACATTTTATGGATCTAAATAACATGTAAATCAACAATGAAGGTAGTGGCAGTCCTACATATCACTATGAATAGTTAGACAATAATGAAGAGTTGAAGGGAAAAAAAAATGCATCATCAACCTATGACTAGAAATCGTTTTCCAAAGTAATGTTCTTCTAGTACAGAAATGGGTGAAATGTAATTATTCTGTGTCAGCTAACCCACACAGTAGCACATTTTCTTCTATAAGACTAATTGGATGTATAATGCACATATGAGAGAATTGAGTGTGATAACAAGTGGAGATTTACAAAGACCTCTATGTTGCTAATTACAGCTCCAAGTGAATGTCACGGAGCATGTAGGTGTTTTTTTTTCTCCACGTCAAGCTGTCTGCACATGCACGCCGCGTAAATACCATGTGAAACCGCCACATGCAGAAACGATGCCAGCACCGCAAACTGTAACACTTTGTAATTAAAACCCCTGGAATAATCTAATTATCGTCTGCGAAACCAAGCAGTTGGAAAGCGAAAGTTTTCAGAACATCTCGGGAATCCACAAAATGGCCGATCGTCACCATCTGCAGCGTGACGACGGGGCACAACGAACGCGACGCGGGAGCCACAGCTGCCCTTAAAAATGCCAGCTTGCCGACACTGAAAAGCTACTGGCTCCACGGTTTCCCTCCTATCTCAGCCCTTCCTGCAAGTCTCTTGGGGCGATCTCTACAATTAACACACTGGCAGTAATTAACACTGTCTTGAGGCAACCAATGGCGCGGAAAGGATCGGAGCCAACACGAAGTGGGGGAAGGTGCTGCACTGGCTATCCACGTTCCCCTTTTCAGCTGCCATTTTGTGCCAGTCTTACACCTAAGATGGTGGCAGGACTGTGACTTGCCGTGTGGGAGAGGAGGACAAACTGGCAAGGGAGGGGTTGGAGAAGAGGAGGATTATGGGATTGAGGAGGGAGTCTCTTATTTTCATTCTTTTAGTCAGTGCATTTCTGAACGGTTACCAAGACAAGGAGAAGGGAGGCGGAGAGACAGGAAGAGGCATGATCGTCAGATTGCTGCCCTACATGCACCACATAGAGGAGGAATTCTACACATGGACACAAAGACTCACACTGACACACACTCACACATGCTTCCCTCTGTTGCCAGAAAACAAGAACAAAGTGTTTATACAGTGTGGGCGCGAAACACAACACAATGTGATGGTCTGTTTGGGTGAAGAAAAAAAAAGGTGCAATTTACATGTGTTTAATATACGGGGCACACATATGAACACACATGTGCCCATGCATGAACACACACACACACACGCACACACACACAAACAACCAACACAGCCGTTCTCATGGTATGGTCTGCCCCTGAGCATGCAAATGACATTCATTATGCAAATGCATACAAATCAGAACCAACCATCTGAGAATCCAAGCTGGGAAAAAACGAAAAGAATAAAATTAAATGAATGAGGGAAAAGCTGGAGAAGAAGAAAGAGGCGTGTAGAGAAGGGAAGTCCATGTGGACGAAGTGCGTTGTTACTTTTAGATGAACGAAAGTGGGTTAAAATGAGCTTAATTACAACCTGAGTCTTCTGTTCACTAATAAAAAAAGGTTGTAAATTGCACATCATATAACACT
Organism: Ostorhinchus rueppellii; assembly: GCA_030068375.1. Lineage (NCBI taxonomy): Eukaryota > Metazoa > Chordata > Actinopteri > Kurtiformes > Apogonidae > Ostorhinchus > Ostorhinchus rueppellii. Next base: position 37,597,083 of record JAQQZY010000003.1, read on the forward strand.
CAGTTGCTGTTATTAGTGACTTAAAGACATTTAGAGACCAGTTCAGCCTAAAAACATTTGGTCCAGCCTTATTTTCCGTGATGAAGGGGGCATTTCCAGATGAATGCACCGTTCAGTGCTGGCGTGCTGTTTATGTTAATGAAGCTCCAGAGGTCTAAGAGTTGATTTTGAGGCTCTCTGGCTGTTGGCTGTACGTTTTGAAGTTTTCTAGCATCTCTAAACCTCGAATGCAAGATAACACAGGCCTACTGTATTTTATCCATGTGCCCGACTCGTAACCAACAGACAAACACACATAATACCCTCCTCTTTACTGCACTGTGCCCCACTGATGCCACAATGTCGCCTTGTTTGTGTGAAGTCCATTGAGCTCTTGGGCTGAAAAGCGGAAAATCAACTGGAGTGGAGATGATCCAAATGATGGCAAAGTGCCGCTAATTGCCTCTCGAGGTATTCTTTAGTTTGTTTCACCTCTCTCAACATCACTGCTTCTTTAGGGTGTGCTCTTTAAACCTCAGAAGCAAATTGTCATGCTTTATGAAACTCGTCAGCAGAACTCTAAAGACGGCTAAAATAGAGGCGGAGGAGGTAGTTATTTTTATAGTTATGCAGTCTAATTCTGGGCTTGCCAGTTGCAAAAGCCCCCTTTTCATTTAGCAGGTGTCTGACAGAGCTCCTTGTCTGAACCTCGTGCACCTCAGTGGCTACAACAGTGAACAGAATACATGCAAAAAAAACAAGAAAAAAAAAAAGATTTGTGCTGGTTGCCATCTTAAACTGAAATATGGCTAATTATGCGACATTAGCTGGAATGGCAGAAAAGGGCTAATTAAAAAAACAGATCAGGGCCAAATTCTGAACCAAAACAAAGTGCAATTAGACAAAGACGTTTTTGTGAGTGCTTTGTGTGTGTGTGTGTGTGTGTGTGTGTGTGTGTGTGTGTATGATCAAGAAAAACAAAAGTGAAAAGCCTGAGATAAAGAGAAAGTGTGTGAAATTTAATGTTGCAGTGGGTCTTCATGATTATTTTTTTTTTTTTTTACACATTTGCACTGTAGAAGGACAAAAACCCCATTTTACTGACAAATGTTCAGAAATTATTTTATTTATTTTCTAATGTGAGTGTGAATGCCAAAATGTGGTTACACAAGCTGAAGATCAGATTTTTATTTTAAATTTTTGGAAAAAAAATTTTTTGATGTGTAAAATCTCCTAATTTGCTAATTCATCATGTATCTGATTGTATCCAAACATTTTTACTGCAAAAAGATGTGCTGTTCTTCACTACAAAGATTTATAAATCATTTAAAATCACAAATATAAGAAGTTTTCATAGCTTCAATTCATACATTTGATGAGTTTCTGGCCAACAAAGAAGATTCAGCTCTTTAGGGTTTTTTTTTTTTTTTTTTTTAGTTACTCATGCTTTCAACAGTTTATTTTAATTTTAAACTTTCGGTTATTTAATAGTGAAACCTGAGTACTGCATTGTGTTGATATGTTCTGGCATGGTGAATGACAAATAAAATATCCTTGTAACATGTCGGAGAAATGAGGGGATTTACAGGATTGGAGGGGAGGCATTAAGCTTTTTATAAGGTTTTTACTAGATCTATAATGTGAAGGAGGTCACCAATAAAGATTCTTTGTTTTTTAGGAAGCAAATGTTGAAATCTCATAATTTTTTGTTTCAGAATAGTAAAAAAGAATCAGGATTATTTGCAAAAAACAAGCAAACAAACAAAACCTGATGATAATAAGCTGTTTTTGCTCGTGTATTGCCCTGTTCCTTCCTTATTTCTGTTTGATGGTGGGTTTTATACCAGGAGTTTGACAAGAAGACATATTCAGATGTTCTCTTTCATAAGTGATGCTGCACAATCATCTTACAATCAGCATAATGTTGGAATAAATCCAGCCTGCAGCACACACCTGACACTGCAGTCAGTAATGCTGCACTGCAAAAGCAAGAAGCAATTTGAAACATTTTGTAATGATACTAAAATATGTTTTTCAGACTGAAGCGTCTGTCCTTAACGCTAATCAGATCCTCCATGAAAGACACAACACCCCCTCCCCACCCTTAAAAATTAGCCCTTATGTAACACAGCATCATACCTTCACGTCATCAGTGAGCAGCGTCCGAGTCCATGCTCCTGCACCGGATCTTTCTGTTTTGTCTTTATTTTATTTTATTTTTTAGCTGTGCAGGCGTGTAATGGGATTCTTGTTACTTTCGGTTATCTAGCTTTATGAAGAATGTACGTCACTCATACAGCTAGATAACCAAAGATAACAGACAACCCCTCAAGCCTGCAACACATTCCCTCCGCCTGAACACAACCTCCGATACACCTGTGAGGACAGACAATGACAAGGAAAACACTTAAAGGGCTAATTCGCCAAAAACCAAGCTGATTTACTGTGACGGACTGTTGCAGATGTGCACATAGAACAACAAGAAGTCATATCTGGAGTGTTAAAAGAGATGATTTATCATGTAGTGTTAAAAATGCCTCAGTGAAATGAGATGAAAAACAAGCATGACTAAAGATTCACAAGGGATACCGCTGGGAAAAGACATTTTCCAAGCTATTAAGTGTTTTTATATGAGTGAAATGCGAATGACTTCTTATAGAAACTCAAAGAAAACAAAGCATTAGCGCCGACTGTTCAGTCAACTAAAGACAACAAAGCTCTTTATGAGGGCATCAGAAGCAGGAGATAAAATAGCCCTGAGGGGAAATATTTACTGCCTTTTAAAGAAAATATTATAGCAGGATGAAACAGGGAAATCCCTAGAAAATGTAAGCACTAATCTCATTTTGGTAAACACTCCATTGTAATATAAAAGTACAGAAAGGTGTTCCAATTTTAAAGATAAATGTGGAATTATTTTAACTGCTCGGGATGGATAAAACCTTACACTGAGTACATAAAAGTGCTTAATGTTGTTTTTGGCCCTAAAGCACAGCTCTGTTATTATCCTGAACATAACATAAACCTTCAGAATATTCCCCAGTCACATATAGGACGGAGTGAAGTACAGCATCCTCAAGCCATAAGTCGCACTAAATAGATTTACTTGTCTCAAAGATTAGAAAAATACAGAAAATTATTAAGTAGATTATGCAATGTTTTCAGAATCTGCTTATTTGAAGTATTGGATTAAGTAGGGTGTTGGATATTTGTGTAATATCCTCTGTAAAATGTTTGTATTTCCACATTTCCATGAGACATAATTATGTGAAAATAATAAAATATTCAGTCATTACGCCAAATGCATCGTAGTGAGTCTGTGTCTGAAATTATAATTAAATAAGCCGCTCTCTGTTTTTTTTTTTTTTTTCTCCTCATAAACACTTTCTCCCCCTTAAAAGAGGAAGAGGAGGAGTGGAATCACGTGGTTTGTGGCTTTCAATTAAAGCGTTAGGAGCGAGGTGTGATGCCTAATTAAGACACACACACACACACACACACACACACACACACACACACACTCGGACAGATACACACGCCATTACAGGACGCTCCATCTCTCGACGCTGTGAAATTAGGCCACAGCTTCCTCAGTGTAGAATAACGCAACGCTGCTGCATTTACATTAAAACTGCTCCTACGAGATGTTTGCATCGAAAAAAACAACACAAACAGGAATATTTCGCTCATGTTACACACCTTTTACATTTATATGACAAGTGCAGCCTGTTAAACCACACAAGGATGGAACACACTTTGGATTCTTGCCAAAAAAAAAAAAAACCCAAAACCCTCCATTAGTCGAGGCGTTTTGATTATTTAATTAATTTTTTTGTTTGTAGGCCACGTTCTAACACCTTCCAGCTCGCACGAATGCTCCTAAATGTGAAGTGTAAAACGACTTTGTGTGTGTTTTTAATCTTAAAATATATATTCTTTTAATTAAGGATAACGTGCGTAATTGTGCCAGTGGACTTCATTTAAATATAACAGCGGGTGTGTATTAAATAATAAAAGTAAATGAATAATAATAAATAATGATAGTTTTATTTTAAGCCTCTCCTTCGGGCATTGATTGCTGGTTTTACTACCCTTTTAAAACCATGACATAAAATGTAATTTGCGATATTTTATGCTTTATTCACAAAACGGTAAAAATACGTGTATTTTTTTCCTTTTGTTTTAGATCATTTTCTGCTCACTTTTGCATTCTGATTTTATCTATTTGAAATAAATCCATGCGCAAAAGTCCCACTTTACCATTTTGCCATTTTATTCTTCCCATTCTTGTAATATTCTTATTTGCAAAAAAAAAAAAAAAAAAGATGTGTATTCGCTCTGATTAGGTTGAGACAAGTATCTGAAAGGTTTTGTTTAATTTTGGCATCAGTGGGATAAAGGATAGAGTAAAGCATGAGGAAAATGAGACAGAAACCCCCCAGAGTGTGACTGTGCACTGAAGGTACCACTGACCCCCGCGTTACTGGAGGGAAATTACACTGAGTTTTAGTTCAAGGGAACTTGGCAGTAATACAGTGAAAAATGTTCTACTTTAATAGATTGTCAGGACCATAAAAGGCTCCTGTAAATGGTGCAAAATTTGAGCGGAACAGTCGCGTCTACAAAAGGATCCCGAAAGGATTTAGAAATGATTTCCAGGAGTAATCAATTAGTTCCACACAGCGTGCTCCTGCGTGGCGTGAGTGTGTGTGTGTGTGTGTGTGTGTGTGTGTGTGTGTGTGTGTGTGTGTGTGTGTGTAAGAAAGGAGGGAGAGGTGTTTGGACTATATGGATTTTACTTGGTATTTTTAGACGTGTAATGAGAGCTGTAAGCCACAGACATACTGGATATTCACTGTTATTAGACAAAGACTGACTGTCGGTTGTAATCCATAAATCCACCATGGACCAAAGAGATCATTTATATTCACCTGAAGTTGGAGGAAGCGTCGATCTTCAGCTCTGATGCGTAAAAATGTCAGATTCTGCAAAAAAAAAAAAAAAGGAGGAAAAACTTTACTTAAGATGTAAAGACGTGCGTTTACATTATATTCATCAGACTTGAACGCATCATTTCACCTCCCTCTCTCCCTCTCTCTCTGGAAAAGCCCTACCTGGGAAATCTGCCTACTAGGTCACAGATAGCCCCAAAACTAGTCCACTTTGTTTTGCTCAGCATTGTCGGTCAGTCTGTGAGGAGCTTACACCTGCATCTTTCCTGACTCTGCACCGGTGAGGCTTCAGAAGATGCTGCTGCGGACTCACAACGGGCTCGTTTCAGATTACAGCAAATTATAGACTCATGTCCCACAGCACACACTCCGCTGTCTCAACATGTCTAAATTAAATGCCATCATCTCCGTCTATCTTCGCTCCCTCTTCCACTTCCACGTGGATTCAGCTGCTCGTGTTCCTGCTCATATAAACCTCCTCATTAAGTGTTCATTTTGGTGAGTGTGTGTGTGTGGGGGGGGGTTGGCTGGGTTTTGGCTTTGCGTCATCGGGCCTGTGAGAGAGGTCAGGGTACAGGCCTCAGTGAGGACGCACCATCAAATAAGTTTCTGCTCTTTCTATTGCGCACAGATCATATTCATATTTGGTGCATTTGGGTGTTTTTTGTTTTTTGTTTTTTTTTTTGGAGTTTTATCCCACTCAAACTGTGGAATCATAGAACCCTTGAGCCAAATTCGTGACATTGATCTGCTTTGAAAAATTCTAGGAGTTTGATCCTCCTTCTGTACATTCTGGTGCAACAATCATGAATGCCTCCACTGTAATTAGACTTAAATGTTATAAAAAGGTTAAGCAACTGTGACAGAAGTAGAAAATGTATGTATATGTATGAGATGTTTGAGGTCTGGTTCCCACTCACAGATTAAGCAGGCTTTACGTAAGAGCTCTATGCAGAGCGTTCTGGCACCATATAATCCCAGGCTGCATGAAGCCGCGTTGGAGCTGCAAGCTGCTGGGTTCATGTACAATAATCACCTTTGCTTTTTGCATGCTTTCCCCCCCTGCTTAGCCCTTTCGGCGCGTAATCTGTTGACAGAAAACAGCACAACACAACACTGTGCGCCGAAAGGTTGCACCGCCCGAGGCAACTTGACACCAGCACAGGCCTTGCGTTATGGACCCACTGCAACATCACTACCACACTTCAGAATCCCACAGTGGGTTCAGATAAAGAAGAGGCACTGTTTGATGACTTAAAGTGCGAAAATACTGCACCGTGGATTAATATGATTTACTTGTGCGTAATGCAGGGTCAACATCACAAACGCAACTTCTAATTCAACGTGACTCATTGGCATCACACAAAGTTCTGTGAGCAGTGGCATATGCAAACCTACAAACCTCCTATAGGATTATGTTTGAATCCCTCTAGTCGGCTTATTTCTACAATAAATGAACAGAAACATGAGAGGAGGATATTCCTGGTCAAACATTCAATCATTCAGCATTAAATCTGTGTAAGGCCCAGTGGGACAGCAGAGCACCTGTGACTCAACTTAGAGCAAAGGCCATTAAAGTAGGACATTTCTAAGTCCAAGTAGCTCCAGTTCTGCTCCTATTTTAACCAGGTAAAAGTGGTCGCAGCCACAAGTGAAACTACACGTCTGTGCTGCTGCTGGATGATGTTTAGCCTTTATCTCAGATGCTGCTGCGGCGCACCGTTCAGAAACAACCAAACTGCTCTGAGAACATGCACGGATCACTGGAAGCATGAACAACACACATAATCTGAATAAATGGGACCCTTACATTCTCACTTGTTTCACAATCTGTCTGAACGCATATGTTACCCCCGCACCTACACACGCTCGTCATCCAAACCCTGTGTGTTTGCGCCCTCTGCGCCGTTCTGCAGCTTTTTGTCTGAACTTGGACTCCATCCGCCACAAAATCTACTTCAAATAAAAACACGGTTCTTACTGTTTCTTGTTCAGATGCAGCTGGGTGGGTTGCACTGGGCAGGGATGAGCTCCTGGTAACCAGCGGTCCCTCCGGACGTGCAGCATGCTGGGAGCCAAATGTGCGCGTTCATGAGCAGCGTACCGAGCTTTGTGGCGACGGCGCATCGTGACGTCCCCACGGCCCCGTCCATTTTTAATCTAACGGGTCCTCTTGTTTTTTTCCGCTCGTATCGGCACACAGATGTCCTCCACTTCCACAGCCCCAGTCCTCCCCTCGCCAAAAAGGGGAGTTGGGGCTGTCCCTCCTGGATGGCTACATCTCCACCAGTGTTGTCTCCAAATGCTTTAACATCTCATTTGTCCAATATCATATATACCGTCCAAGGCCCACCCCCTTGTGAGTCAGTGAGGTAATATTGTTCCCACCCTCTGAGATTTTTGATATTATGCAAGACGGCCGATGTAATTATAATAAGACCTATGGCAGCGCCTCTCACGCCCCCCAACAGATGCATGTAGAAGTGCATGGTGGCACCATCATTCATTCATCCAGCAAACATTACTCTCATTCCTATAGGGGATTTACTGAGTGTGTGCATGTATCTGACACATGTCATGTCACCCATTTACATTTATATCCCACTGTGGACGCCCTAAAACACAACTGCTCAGCTTGGAAATACAGATATGATCACTTCTCCTTCTAAGTTAGCTCTTATATCGCAATATTTGACCTTTTTCCCCAGTGCGTTCATGCTTTCCTATGAGTAAAACTTTCCATTTAGACCTTATTTTTTAACTGTTCATGATGAATAATTATGAAGAATAATATATATATATTCCTTCTGATGAAATATGGAAAGTCATGGGCTTAATTTGGCTTCTCATCCACTCATAAAATATTGCAAAGATGTGGGTGTCTGCAGCTGAAACTTGCAGCGACAGGCTCGAGAGGCGCGCCGGCTTGGCTAATTATCATGATAATCACACCAGAATACTTTAGAATCAATGAAAGGCGAATCCTCTCAAGTATTATTGAATAGGGTCTCAATATGTCTGTATGCATAGCCTAGACGTGCTCACCATTTGCATAAATAAAGTTAACTCAGTCATATTGATCTGTCTAGGCCACAGGGAAACCTCTGTGTGGGAATGTGGTCACACGTTTACTTCACACATCCCATCAGGGCTCAAACTACACCTTTAATTAGTGTTATATAGGGGATGGAGGGCCTATAGGTGACACGTTTACTCAACACATTTTCATATTGTAAAATAAACTTTCAGCTGCCATGTTGTGATATTCACTTTAGACTCAAAACCACTCGATTATATGCAAATTACGCATATTTTAATGGATAATTAGTCTAAAATTTTATGAGCAAATGTTGATAAGAGGATGTTTTCCCACCTGTAGCATAAGAATTAAAGATGAAGTCCATTAGTTCTAATTTTTCCACATCTTTAAAGCGCAGTCTGCTAGGCTGTATATAGGCTAAAATATAGGCTACGTCATGCGCATATGATCGTGTGGTTTTTGCATCTAAATAAAGTGATTTTTTACAACATGGCAGCTCATATGTATACATTCACACTGTCTAATTCATTCTAATTACAAAGACTGGCCTAATGGGACATTTTTATCATGACTTTACGCACATTGTCAGGCAAGTTGAAGGATGCTCTAGTGTTTAATCTTAATAAACTACATCAAAAACAAGTGAAAGGCTAGAAAAAAAGAAGAAAAAACATCCCCTAAATTTCCCTCCTCAGACCGTGGATCTTAAAGTTGCTCAGTATCTTATGACCAGAGATGTTCACTTTACAGTTATTGGCTGAGAATCAGGTTGAAACACTTTTACTGAGCGGTGGGAACACAACTTAAGGTCATTATTAACAAAACCCCTTCATTGACAAACTGTTGTAAAAGCTACTACAGTTACAGAAGCGCAGTTGCTAGGAGACCAGTGCGATGGCCGTTACTCTATAAGGAACCAGAAGTGCGACTTAAGGTCTAGAAAGTCATTAAATGCAGATTTAAAGATTTAAATCCATATTCTATCTGTTAATGAACGATTCAGTTACTGACCAATCCTTATTTCAGTGTCGTCATCAGTTTGGAAACATAGTAAAACTGTCTTTTATTGGAAGTAATAATGGAAATAAGTCTGCGTAAAAGTCTAATAAAAGATGAAACACGAACCAGCCACTAAAAAAAAAAGTTTGTAAAAGCGTCACACATTTGCATGGGTCTAGAACAAACTTTCACCAAACACAGGCTTTACTCTGTGAAGTTATAGCCCATGTTATGTTGACTTAGAACTTAAAAGATCCAAAGTTGTCATGTTCTTATTTATTAAACGCCAGAGAAAAGTTGATCTCAGTGCATTTTCATTTGTTAAATAAGTTATGTAGCTCTAAAAAAAATAAAAATAAAAAAGTGCATGTTAAAATAAAATAAAAAATCAGAACATTTTAAATGAAAAAATAAAAATAAATAAAGAATTAAAGATATTAATGTGTAGAAAGTAAATTTTATGACGTTTGTACTGAATAATGCTCTTTTTTTTGCATTTTAAAGTTCGCATGATGTGTCAAACCTGAATTCAAAGGGCTAAACTGTCATGTTAAATAATGTCTAAACTGTAATATTAAATAAAAGTAACTGTGAAAGTACCTTTGGAGTGAAATGTGTGAATGTGAGACTTAAAATTAGAAATTCTGTTTAATGAAGTCCACAGACAAACTAACTCTAAATGCTTAAAGTGTATTTGATGATATTTGTCCTGCACAACATGAATCCAAACCTGTGCCACCGCATCAGTATCCCGTTACTTATGGTAACGCGTTACTTCTGGGCCGTGAGAAGCAGACGGTCTTTTGGCTGGTGGGTCACAGTCTGTCTCAGACTTTTCGACAGCAGTAAACCACCCTCAGCATCACCCTATTGTTTTACTGCTGCCAGCCCAGACACCATATAGCGCTTCAGTGAACAGAGAGGCGGCGGCGGCCTATACATGCTGACAAAACCGGCTTTTACGCACGCACATGAGCCACGTGAAGAGTCCCACACAGCGAGCAAAAACCGAACAAGGAAACATTTAGAGTAGAGAACGGGAGCTGTAATGCTTTTTCCTGACCACAAGGACTCTGTGCGTGTTTGTGCCCATGCTCACGTCGCGGACTCAGAACCTGGCATCCCTCCACCCCCACGTCGCGCCAATATTCAAATGCGGATCCTCTGACTTGAATGGAGGCTTAATGAGACTTGGTGGTGTATAATAAATGAAAGTGGCTGAACTTCGTGAGATTGGAGGCATGCCGCAGAATTACTGGAGTTATTTCACACACATCAACAACTTGTAGAAATCAGAGTTGCGGCTTTCGTTTTATTTTCCAAATTTAAAACACACTTTGGTTGCAGAATAAGTTCCTCTGTGCACAAATAAACCCATAAACGAACGATTTCCTTCAAGTGTTGATATGAACGTGTGGAGAATAACCAATACTTGTTCAGCAACTTGCAACAATGATCTTAAATGATGGATTTTGCAAGTGGAGATTATTTTATTTAGGAGCAAAACGCTTCAGTCTGTGCAGATGCAATGTTTTCCCTGATGGATTCAACTGGAGGGACAGTTCTCCACGTGCGCGTGCAGATAAAAGCTCCATAATGAAGGGAGTTGATAGTTTAAAGACGATGCGTTACTTTCACTCGTGTAGTTACTGCAGAGAAAAGCTTTTTGATTTTGTTTTTGTCTTTACTAATTTTTATTTTTTTCTGAACTGTTATGCATCTTAAGAAGTGCTTCATTCACTACAGTAAAAAAAAAAAAAAAGGTTCTATATGCACAAGTGGAATACAACAAAATAACCAATCTATTATTATTATTATAATATATAAAACAGAAAGGGTGCAATAGGGTGATTTATATTATGAAAGGCAGGTTTTGTCTTTGTCACATACTCTGGAAGGTTTCTCACTGGTGTTTCTGTTTTAATTTGGATTTCAATGGTGGAAAGTGATCAGTGAGAACATATTTAATGGAATAATTATTTAAAAAAGTAACCTAGAAAGTTCCAAAATTAAAAAGGGCAAAATAATCCGTACTCTACACCACATAAACGTAATTTAAGTGAATGTTTCAGTAAGAAATGGTCAGATTATGCAGCTGTACAGTTATCACAAAGACATAGAATTTACCAAATTAGAGGAAGTTTTATTCAGGATTAAACACGTGTCTGCTCATTTTTGTCATTTACAAACGTACATGGTGAAGAAAGCGATTCTGTAAATGCCTCACAGCCAACTTTAACAATCCAACAGTGAAAAATATGAGAAAAAGAAATAAATGAAGACAAAAATGAAGAATAATTGCGTAAAGATGGTAAAAGGTGTCCAGACAAATCGAGTTTTCGGACACATTCAGGGTTTTGTCTGCAGAAGAAAAATGCGATAATATGTCAGTAATATTTCTGCAGCGAAATCCTGCGGGTGTTGTCTGTCACTGAGCCAAAACAAGCTTCATATAGAAAACCACGTTAATGGAAATATTAGAAATGGATGAAATTAAAATTCCACTTTATCGCAGGTTAAGATTCAACAGGTTTTAATGGTTTAACTTTGGACCTCGTATTGGTAACTGATGAATAAAACAGATGACCTTTGTTCGTAATAAAATAAATAAATAAAATCCTCAGTGATCTAATTATAACTTGTAAGTTATTTTAATCGATCGGTTTGGTTTATGCGCACAACGCACTTTACGCACGTCGTGTCTGTAAGTTTAGTTTAGACATTTACAGATAAATTGAACTCATCTGAATAAAAACGAGATTTTAACTTTTACCAACATATATTTTTTTTATTCCTGTCCCTGTACACTACCTGTCCTCACACTGGCACACCAAAAATAAATACATTAAATAAATTAAATAAAAATCTAACGTTCCTTTTCAACAAAATTGTGAGTTTTCTGAAATATTTTCAATTGAACGTTCCACAAGTATCCAGATAATATACCCCCCCAATATTTTCGTTAAATAATCATCCCTTTATGCACATTCTGGCTGAAATAGAAAGTTTATATTTTCTAGTCTTTCCATTTTGGGGGCTCCTAAAGCTGACTTGTTTCCAGGTAATTTTTTCTTTTCTCTTTATTTCATATGACTGTTAGAAAAATACATTTATGTAATCTTCTGTAGGTTATTTTAATAATTGGACCATTTTGGAAATTAAAAAAAGTTGTCTATCCTTACAGATTTATCCTGATTCCAAAGAGAAACTGTGTTTTTCCGGTGCGTTATATTTAACTAGAAGTGAACGAGACCACATTTAGACGGTTATGAGTTGTGTTTTCCATGGCTGTAGTTCAGTAAATAAATAAAATTGGTATAATTATAATAACAGACCTCCAGTTCAGTTATGATTCAGGCTCCAATTCAGGTCTTAATTGAAGGACAAACTGTGTTCAAAACAGAAATGGCTCTTCTAGGCCTTAAAAGTCTATCATATAATGTGTCAAAAAGCTTAATATATAACAAGAAAATCATCATTTATATCCAAACCGTATTGGAACGTGCTTTCAGGCAGGTAAATGACTTCATACTCAGTCCTCTGCCCTTTTATGCAAACTGTTCTGTCAGATATTTAACACATTTGTGAGTTGGACCCATTTTGGATCAATAAGGACAAACAGAGGTGACATAAAGGAGAATAAAAGTGGCATCGTGGAGCAGCGGCTGAGCTGTTGCAGCAGGATGACATCAGTCTGAAAACGGTGTCACAGCCTGGCTTGTTTTCTGTTCCAGTGCTGCCATCATGTGGACAGTTTGTGCACTGCAGTCACACCAGTCAGGGTTATTCTGTGCCCTGTTATCTGCTGCCCCTAGTGGCCGAACAGTGAATGAACACTAACGCTCTATAGACTAGACTCTATAAATGATACTAGTGTTTGATTAACCTCAGTCAGTACACATGATTTTATTTATTCTGTCACTTGAAAACTTATCTCCAGCAGTTTTTGTCTAAAATAAACACAAATAACCTGTATGATGGCATTTACACCAGGGAATAATTTATTTTAGAAACACATTACTCTATTTATTCCTATTTATACACATCAGTATAAATGAAGTTGTGAAAAAAAAAACCAAGTGTTTTCAGCTTTTGTCACTTTATCTCTTTCTTTGATTCTGTTTCTTAGCCGTTCTCATTCTCAACTTGACCTTGGCATGAGTTGTCCTCAGTGTGGGAGTCCAGCAGTGACTCACTACTCCCTCTAGTGGACACAAATGTTAACAGTAAACACCTGGTCTGTGTCTGTAAATGCATTCTGGTCATATTACATCAGAACTCTATTCAAAACCCTCTAATAAAACTTTTAGGCCATTTTGAACATAAATTCTACATATAGCTCCCCTTAAAATACTTACAAAAGCCTAATATTAAGGTGAAAGCTTGTTTGTTTTATCAGTAATAGACATGAACAATAATGTAAATGCACATTAAATAATATTTAACGTGTGAAATATATACTTTTAATATGGCATTAGGTTAAATGATTTTAATGATACTTTTTAATATCGCATTAGTACTGTTTTTTATACTTTTATCACAGATTTTATTATGTGTATTACTTATGGATTTTATGTTTTTAGACCGACTATTTCATTCTCTCTAAGTGTTTTATGTGTATGTTGTTTTTGTTTTTTTTTAAAGACAAATGTATTGTCATTTTGTTTCTACATTACATCTATGATGGAAATGTTTAGCCCATAAAGACCTAAACGTCCATCAGCGACCTAAACATCTACTGATCTAAACTGTTTAATGCCTGTTGATCCACTAATCCTATCAATATGTGTAAATAATTGGTGTAAAATGCAGTTTGTCATCTTTTCATGGTCATCAGATATGACCTATTTGGATCCTGAGGCTCCGTAATTACCATGGAAACACCATCATATTCTACAACATTGATTCACCAGTAAAATCCATGAGGTTGGATCAATGACAGTGGATGAAGGCACTTGGTTTATGCTATGTTCATGATATATTTTGCAGAAAAATTGATCTTTTACTTTAGTTTTCTTTGTTTTGGATATACTAATCCTCAACTTTAATCTGAGTTTTCATAAACATCTACATAATCAGTATATCAAATATAGGAAAATACCTGATTTTCACTTAAAAATCAAAAAAGCAGAGGATTATATTAGAGTAAATGGTGATAAATTAGTTAAGAATGGTTAAAAACAGGGGAAAATGTATTTGAGGAGTGCCACAAAAAAAAATCACTGGCTGTTTATGGGTTGAATGACAAATAGAGTCTGAATATATCAGTGATTTCACTGTATTATTCAAGGAATCTTAGGGAAATTACACAAACTGACTAAAAAAATTAAGTCCATTTGGTTGGGATTGTTTTTGTCAAAGTGCAAATACAGATTTCTAATATTCAAGCCAAATTTAGAAGTCGACAATTGAGAAAACATCATAAAAATACAGATGAAGTCACATCATCACATTTAAGTCACTGAATAAACATATTTTTGTAGATGATGACTATTTGAAGTCAAAATCTCTACGTGCTGTTATCCCAAAAGGTGAGGATAAAGTTAAGAGACACTTGGAATAAACACAAGGCAGTCACTGGACGTTTTCATGGTATTTGATCATTTCTCTTAACAGAAAAGAGAACTATTAATCGTCCTCCAAATTGGCCAGAGCTTGAAAATCCCCTCATGAGTAATAAGAAGCTCCATCTCTGCTTTCAAATGAGATCATAAAAGAGTAACTGGATGGTAGAGTGCAGCGAGTGGGTGGAGGTGAGGAGTGTGTGTGGGCAGCAGAGTGGGTAAACCTACATGAAGAGCGCTGTGGATTGTTTTTGTCATGAAGCAGTGAGAGTGAAACACATACAGTAAGATACGATGATCCTTCAAGTGGGATTGGGCTTTAGGATGGAAAAATATTCGTCAAATAATACGCACACTGCCATGTTTCAGCTTCCACATACAGTGAAAACAGATGATATAACAGGATTTAATAGAACACTGTACTGGTAATGTATGTTCAGTTTGACCTCTTACAATAGGAATTACCTTATTGCAACAATTTTTGCACAATATGTTCCCTTTTCCATCTTATTTTCTACCCATGATGCATTTCACCTATGTTGTTACTTCTCATTATCAGTAATTTGTTCATCACTACATGTTATTTCTGTTAAATTTGCACTATTCAAACTATCCAAAGCCTAAATGGCAACAGAAATGTTATATTTTCCACTGATTAATACCAAAAAAAAAGTATGTTCTGTGTGTATAAATAACCCTCAAAGACCTAAATGGCCACCGGTGTACAAAAGCATCTATGGATTTAAAATGTTTAATACCTTTTCAACCATTAATTCTATCAATACATGTAAATAACTGGTGTAAAATGCAGTTTATCAGCTTTTCAGCAGCATCAGATATGACCCATTTGAATGTTTATCCACTGAAATCACTGAAATCCATGTAATTTAACAAATGACAGTGGTTGTAGACTTTTGTTTTTATGTTCAGTTAATGACACAACTTACTTTTTCTTCCATTTTCTCTGTTTTGATATTGGACCTTTGAGGAATATCTACATGGTCACTAAATTAAAATATAGGAAAATACCTGATTTTCACAGAAAATTTTAAAATTAAGAAGGTAATAGCAAAATAAGTGATAATAAATCATTGAGGGAATGTTGACTGTAGAGAAAAATCCATAAAGATGACACTGGTAATAGCTGTAGATCTTTAAGGGTTAAAGGAGTGTCTTTCACCCTTCTACAAATGTGAAACAATAGAAGCTCTAACTTTTTTTTTTTTTGCAAATATACACCGGATTCATTGTTGCTAGGGATGCACTGACATATCAGGCAATATCGGAATTGATAAATACTATTTAATTTCACTGATGGCAATGTCCAATATACAGACATTAAAACTAGAAATAGAAAGACATTAAAACTATTAAGGAGGCCTATTTTATATACATACATAATGACTATTTTATAGATTTTATAGGCAAAAAGGGAGGAAAATAACAACACAAACAAAATAAATATACAGAGAATAATATCTGTATTGACCAGGTCTGAAGTTTAACTCCAAGGGTCAGATGAACCGTCTTGTAATTAACCTGCTGAATGATCCAGCTATAGCCTCTACACCACATCGCCTAAGCAGTTTCTCAGCTTTTATAAGATGTTTTACAGTTGCCCACTCTGCTCATACAAACCCTGAGGCCGTGTCTCTCTTCACTTTCTTCAGTTGAGCTTCGCTGCCTGATCTTCCTGCCCTTTGTGCAGCTTGTGTTTTATTGTGCGTGGCTGCCTCTGGGTACTATTACGCTGCAGACGTTGGAGTTTCTGTTTACCACTGGATCTCATTCAGATGACTTTATGAACTCCTCAAAACTTACAGGTCAACACAAGGCTCACACAGAATTTAAACACTTTTCTTTAAGCGTTTAAGTTGGTACTGTATCTCCAGTCCACTAGAGCAGACCTCATCCTGTCTTTTCCTGGTTGGTGTTTAACATCCGTATCTGAGCCGGTTCTTATGAGATTGGTCTGTGACTCATCTTTATGTCTATTTGTAGCTTGATGAGCTTGAATCCAACATATCAAGCCAGCTTTTGATATTGTGTTTCTAATCCAAGATGTCCCTTATGAGGCATTTTTCCAAGATGTCATGTGTTTTTTTTCTCTGTCAGCCTCTCTATTCCCAGTTGTCCCCAGCACTGGGTCTGATAGAGCATATGCTTTTAAACTAGGACACAAGTCTGCCTCGAAACCAGCAGAAAGAATAATGTAGGCAGCGTTGTGTTACGTGGAAAAGTAGTGTTTTCAGAAGCAGTTTTGAACTTGCTGGAGATTACATCACTGCTTTAACCTAAAAATGATCTGAGTGAACTGGGCCCTCTGGTTTATAGCTGGTTTGAATATACTGTACAACAGGCAACCCACGGATCCTGAACTGAATGTGGCCCCTTAGCCTCTGTCCAGTGGCTCCTATGACTCTGTCCAAAAAAATAAAGAAATGTATGAATAACAACTAGATATGAACCTTTTTCTATCATTGTTGTCTGCATTAAGTATTGTGTAAGCACTTACACGAGTAAGTATAACAAGTAAGAATAAGTACAAGTAACTACACGTATAAGTGAAAATAAGTATAAGTAAATATGTATAAGTGTAAGCAAGTATAAATATGTACGTATGAGTAGGGCTGTGCAATTAATCACATTTTGAGCACGATTTTGATTTTGTTGTCAAACGATCTCAAAACTCATATAATCGAGTTGAAATTATTTATTTTCCGTTTTTCTTTTCACAATTTCTGAGACACGCATGCACAATACATTCCATTCCATTGCAAAACAGCTGTAAATTACATATTTGTAGCCAAAATGTATTTTCAATTTGAATGTTTTGCATAAAGAATTGGTAACTGTTTTGTTTTTTTTTTTTGAGAGAGAGAGAAATGCTGAATAAATGCATTGTGAAACTTTAAATGAATCATCTGAAAAATATTGATTTCAATATTGACCAAAATAATAGTGATATTGATTTTTTTTCCATAATCGAGCAGCCCAGCATATGAGTAAGTATAAGTGTATGTAACCAAGCATAACTAAGTATGTACATATGAGTAAGTATGTTTAAATAAGTGCAAATAGGTATCAGTAAATACACATAATTAAATGTATGCAGGTATAAGTTAGTATAGTTAAGTAAGTCTATGGAATAGCTGCAGTAATGACATGAAAACTTGTAAGTCGTATCATAAATTTAAACAATTTTTTGTAAATGATATTAT
>JAQQZY010000003.1:37621596-37648233 GCA_030068375.1 Ostorhinchus rueppellii
GTACCCGGAGAAAACCCACGCAGACACGGGGAGAACATGCAAACTCCACACAGAAAGGTCCCAAGGTCCCGGCCAGGAATCGAATCAGGGTCCTTCTTGTTGTGAATCACGAGTGCTAACCACTGCACCGCCACCTACCCAGTGCTTATCAATAAATCACAATTTCATTTTCATGTGTGAAATATATTGCAAAAAGCTACCTGACACAAACTAAATAAGAAAAACTATTTGCATGTGCTTTGAATTCACAAGCAGAATGTTAGCATTTGACCTGTGAGATGGAGCCTGGATGCCTCACTGTGCATTCACACCATTTGGCCCATTAGATGATCAGATCAGTTACCCTCAGAGCAACTGATGTCAGTTTGGGGGTGAGTGCAAGGTTAGTTTAAGGTTAGTTTAAGGTTAGTTTAACCCCAAGTCTTACCAAGATTGCTGAAATTAACAATGTTGCTGTGTGTTTTAAAACTATTCTTCAGGCCTTAACTGGACACACTGTGAAAGAGTCATTTAGGCTATGTTCAGACTGTGGGAAATGTGGCCCAAATACAATTAATTTTTTTTTTCTTGTCGATATGTGACCTGCACCTGATCTATTAAAGACAGTTTGAATAGCATAAATCAGATTTTTTTTAGAATCCGACCCAGGCCATTTTCGTATGTGGTCCTAAATCTGCTATGTATCCAATATTTTGCAACGCGACTTCAGTCTGAACAGCCAGATCGCATTTATCTTACTTTTATAACATTGAAATGCGACAAACATCACAATTCTGTGTCCCAGGAGGAGGAGTGGCAGGAAAAACATACGTACTTCCATAAACAAAACACATCCTGCGTGGTCACGTATTATGTCAGGACCTTTCTTGCACAAGTGGGTCACTTCAGGGTCACATTCTGTTCATATTCCAAAGTGATAGAAGTCGCATTTAATGTAAAATTATACAATTGTCTAAGTATATTGTTTGCAGTTTGTGCTATGATTAAATGAATATAGTCAAAGGGAGGTTAGATGTTGAGTACAAACCTAGGTTGAGTCAGGTTTTCTAAAGTGCATTAAAACCTAAAATCTGTGATTTCACTTGAACCGTTTTTTAACTGACAAACATTCTTCATTCACCATCATTTCTTGTAAGAATGAACAAATGCGGAAATTCATGTGTCTTATACTATAAAAACTGGAAAAAATCTAAAATAATTATCTTTTTTTAAAATTATTTTGTCTATTTGTCATTTTTTCCTTAACTGAAATTTAGTCGATATTTTTTGATCGCACGCTTTAACCAAATATCTTTACATTGATCCTAGTGCAAAATCTTGGCAGCTTCAAATGTAAAGGTCATTAAGGTTAATCCTGTATTTTAAACGTTTTTAAGCCTTGCTGGAGGGACAGTGTGTCTGAATTGCATTTATGCCTAAAGATAAACGGATAATAACACTGCATCCAAGAATAGGTTTATGTGCATATATATATATATATATATATATATATATATAGTCTGTGTGGATTTATCTACTATAATGAATACGTATGCAACCGCACGACATTTAATGCATACATAGCAGAGTAAAAAAACAATAACTATTTTATATTGCAATGTTATTTTTCTGTATGTCCTTGTATTCACTCTACATATGCAAATTTGTAGTGTGAAAAAAAATCTTTGGACCTAATCGGCAGGATATGTCGCGATGCCATAACGTATGAAGGCATGATAAAAATGAGGTCTACGATCACACTTTAGACAACAACCACCTTGAAGCACTTAATATTTTTTTTTTCTTTTCTGAGTCCTAATAAATTTAAGGGCACGGTTATTTACCGCTTTCAACGTTACGGTGGCTTCAGATGAGGAAAAACAAATGGCCTGGCGGGTTATGGAAAGCAGGCAGGGCACAGTAAGCCTACAGTGACATTTTCCCCACATGCAAAATCATGCAAAAGGTAAATACTGAGGCGGAGGGATACAAACACTATTGCAGAACATGGCCGTCACCTCCGTCATGTCCTCTCTCACAGACCTGCCCACTTTACTGACACAGCCCTTTGATTGGACAAGAGCATCGTACGTCAGCCTGTTATTGGTTTACCAACAGGTCAATCACGGGCTAATGTCAATGACGTTGATCGTACACTGGTTCACTGTATCGCCTGGGTGGACAGTATAGTTACTTCTACATTAAATGGAATAAAATGCCGCGGATTCGTATAAATAGAGACGTCGCTTCAGCGTAATTAATCGTTGCGTGTTAATTAAGACAGGTTGCCTCTGGAGCGGGTGGTGGCAAGCCTTTTTTCGGTTTTTATCAGCAATATTTCAGGGTAAGTGGAGTGATACATTTCCTTCCTGCGTCTTTTTTCCTCGCACAGGAGCAGAACTGCTTGCTTTATTATTTAAATATACTCAAGTGATAAGGAACACTTTTGTAAATTATGTTACACAGAAAGAGAGACTTAATTTGAATGTGAAAGGTGGTTTAAAGTGTTTCGTGTTCCGTCTCGACGAGCCGAGTTACATGGAGAGTGTAAGGAAGGTAATGGCTGTCGGTCGGAGTCGTAACTAGAAAATTGTGAAATGGCCTGTATAGAGTAGCTCGTCCTCTGCCCCGTAAGTCTAGTCCGTTTGAGGTGCCTTGAAATATTCAATTTGCACTATTATATTCAGGACACACGACGTGATAACAGCTCCAGCTCCCTGCTTGTCAAATTAGATCCTGTAGGCTACCTGTCCGTGGGCCTACTTATTCTCCATCTGTCATAATGTTTATAGGCTACAGCTATGCTCCCACTTCACAGCAAATTTCACACGAAAGGGCCTCATTCTGGATGTAACATGCTAAATAATGCAACAGTAATAAAGAAAAAACACATCCACACGAGCTTTTGTTCACAACTGTTTCCCAGCCGCTTTTATCTGTCTTTTGAAGCTTCATTTTGACGAGAACAATGATATTTTCCAGCTGCTTAAGTTAATGTATGTGCATTTACTTGATAAGTTATTTGAAATAGTACACAAATGCCAATCTGTGGCCTTACTGAAAAGCAAAGGGTATGTGCACAGTTTTTTTTAAAAATACTGTAATTGTAGTTTTGCTGGTTTTTTTTTTTTTTTTTTTTTTTTTTTTTTTTTTTTTTTTTTTTTTTTAACATTATGGAGAGTACAGTCAGACTCAAACAATATAGGGCACTGATTATGGTTTGTATAGATCTATTTTTCTGGCTTGTGCACTGGAAATCAGCAGATGTGGTTTTCTGTGCCATAGACACCAAAGGCTATAAGTAGGCCAGTTTGATAGAGTGATCCTCTGCTGTGAAACGTCCCTGCAGATGGAGTGCTGTCAACATCTGGGTGAAAAGATGACACATTTAACAAGTCACTTCTCTACTTTGGCTTCTTTGGTGTGCTGCTTGTCCGTTCAGATGCATTGGAAACTATGTGTGTTCATAAGCTTAAGCAAATCCTGCAGTTCCCACAAATGGCTGGTGATTGTTTGAATTGCACTGATTTCTAAATCTGAACTGGGAGCAGGTTCTGCATCTTACAACTACTTGAAAAAGTATTTTATTAAAATACTTAACATGTCTTAACGTGTTTTTCCTGTGGGTAGTACATAGAGCTGACAGTGGTGGGAATGGGAGCCAAGGTAAATAGTTTCATCTTGGTATCTTTTATAGGATGTGATTTTTATTTATTTTTTTTTTTTTTAAAGCACTATTGTCTCAGCTAAAGTTGAAGGAATGTCAAGACAAAAGAGCAAAAAGATTGTGAATTAGTGGGATTTTAAAAAGATGGAATTTGAGAAATAATTAAAGGAAACTAGCTGCTAACGTATGTTTTAATGGGTGACAAAACTTCCAGAATTAAAAAATTCCCTGTTGGCTCAGATCCTACCTCGCCACCAAGTTTCATGAAAATCAGCTTGGAGGTATTTGCGTAATCTTGTTGAGAGACAGTCAGATGGTAACGAAAACATAACCCCCTTGGCAGAGCTTATTACACGAAGCACCTGGATCTTTAAAGTTACAGCACGGGAAATGCAGCGAGGTGCATATTTCAGTCCAATTTTGATTTGTCTTGGAATTTTGAGTTTTATAAGTCTGAAATTGAATTTACCTGAACTATCCTCTTAAAACCACTTCAACATGCAAACCTGAATGATTGTTATTCACTGGCATTTATTTGGCAAATGTACAACCTTGTGCAAAACATTGAATCCTTGCTGTTTATGTGATCTACTTTAAGAGGTGAGCATTAGAAAATACCTTGAATGTTCAGGAAAATGGTATTTAAACTGAAAGATGCAAAACTGTTGAACAAATTTACCAGAGTGAGGCTTTTTCAGTGCCTCCATTATGGCTTTTATGCATTGGATTTCACAAAAACTACTATATTGATTTTCATGGAAATTGGTGGAGGGGTCATGGGTCAAGGACAAACTTCTCAAGGGTAGAGACAGGTTCAGCACTTGCTTTTGTTTAGATTTGTTGAAACCTTAAAATATATTCACAAGACTGTGGGGCTTGAAGTTTCTATACTTTCTGTAATTTTTGTCTAAATATGAATAGTCGCATGCAAGTTTTATCACGAGAAAGGTTTAATTTCTAAAAATGTGCTTGTAAATACTAGGGATGTCCCAATCCATTCTAAAGATCGGTATTGGCTGCTGATCTGGGTTTTTTTTTTTTTTTCGAAGATTGGATTTAGTTATGAGATCAGAGGGAGACTTAGAGGAATTGGTAGTGTCTACAAGTTTCACTTTCACTTTATGGTCCAGTAGTGATGCAAAAGTCTGTTTGTTTCCGATCTGTGGGGCTTTTGTGGAACTATTTGACGCAATCCAACCCGCCCTGCAAATAAACCAACATTCTTTTGACCTGCCCCACAAGTGATCCTTGCATCACTAATGTACGGCACGGAATGCAACCCCATATAATCCCTGGACAGACCTGTCCATAGACGTACTACAGCAGTGGCAAATGTACAGCCCGCCGGTGAAAACTGGCATGTCAAAGGTTCTAATTTTGCCCACACTATGAATTTGGAAACTGCAAAAATGATAGCAAAGTTATTAAGAGTCCATATTCATTTTAGTTCAGGTTCCACATTCAGCCCATTTGTGATCTCGAGTAAAAGAATAGTATAATAATCTATAAATAAGGACTCCAAATTTTAAATTAAAATTTCATTGTAAAAAGTCAAAAAAAGGACTTGGAAGCAAAAAAATCCAGATTGGAACATCACCAATAAATAAAAGTGAGTCTTCTGGTGTCTTTGAATTCTATTGTTACAAAAGTCAGCGAATTAACTGCTCAGCAACTTTCAATCCATTTTAACATATTGTATCCTCAATTTCACACAATGCTGCATGTTTATGTTTCATCTGTTAATACAAGCAACCAAAGAAATGTGGACTCCTTTTTACATAGACAGAGCTCTCAAAAGTCAGACAACTATAATGAGAATAGATGCATCTTTTCAATGCCACAGTCTCTGAAACCCACTGCAGTGAGTAAACATTACACAAACACAACACGGATTGTTCTGCAGGGTATTGAAAGTAGACATATGAAGATTCACTGGCTTCACGATTGGATTGGATTATGATGTCTGCATCACAGTGCATCTTTGAAAAATTTCCACACCTCTTGGAAGGACTAATCTAATATTTGCAACAGCTCTAACAGAAAATTCAGACTGGCTTCTATTCAACCTGCAGTACAGAAATGAAAGAAAATCAGTTTACAGTTGAAGAACAGCATAAAATCCTCTTATATAAGACACTGCAACTTGTAAAATTTTGGTATTTTTGTTCAAATAATTGCCGCTGTCCTCATTTTTCAATGTTATAGGATATTGGGATTGGTTATTAAAGAAATAGAGAAAAACATTATGCCGAAATTGCAAATGTAAACTGTAGTTGAAATAACTGCAATTATGCTATATGGCATAAATGGGTGTTGAAATGGAAAACAGTAGTTTGTTGCTCTTCTCATTGTGCACAATGTTGAGGTGAAATGAGGAGATCTGTCTTCATCACCCCATGGTCTTGTTAATTGTCAGGTGTTAGATTTGATGCAAAGTCACGAGAGTATGTGAGTCTAAATCAACCCCGTCGATCTTTTGGGAGCAGAGATTGAGCCATTAAGACCACCATAAACCCCTGTCTGAGAGCCGGGGACGGGCAAACCCCTCTGCAAGTCACGTTTGAGGCTGTGACCATTTATCTCAGAGCTTTGTCACATTTCATTGGCTAGCGCATAATCCGCTAAAGGTCACTGCCACTAATTACACTTCTCCAAAACAGACGGATGCCTACTTTGAGCGTGATTGGTTTTTCCTACAGAAGAATATTCAAGCGTTGCATAACCATTACTTGGATGATTCGTAAAACCTCTGCGTTTTTAACCAATGATCAAATGCCTGCCCGTTTACCATAACGATGCGAACCTATACTAGGGCAGAGTCCTTCATTTGTTACCATCATTTCCATCTGTCTTGTCTCCTGCTGTTTCTTCACATCAACCTGTACATCGCATCTTCTTTTTGCTTCTGCTGGCTCCCGTATGTCACACATCGCGCTCGCTTTGCCTGGATGTGGGGCTTGGTTTTAGCCAAGCGGCGACCTCATTATCTTGGCGTCCAATCAGTCCTCCGGCCAGCTCCTAATTGAGCCATCAGGGCCTTAAGGGGAAAGAGGAGGGATGAACGTGTCAATTACAGTAATGAGGGGGCAACCATGCAAGAGGGCATTCAGGGAGAGCGAGGCCAGACAGAAGCCTCACAGTGTAGCCACTTTCTGGTCAATTCAAAGCAAACCAAGCTAATGTTGTAGCCAGACAGTGGGAAAGATCGTATAGTCAGCAGGGGAGAGCGGTTTTTAATCATTTTTCTCCTGAACAGTTGGATATTTCTACACTTCTTAATGTGGTAATTGTTTAGAGCTGGTGTCTTGGAGTTGCAGCTAATGAATGATATATGATGAAGTCGAGCAGTGCTGTGAAGCCAAAGGTATTTATACAGTACATTTCATCCACAAAGAGCTTTGCATAATGCGTTAACATCAATTTTATATTACAGCTATTTCCCATTGAAATTGAATGGAAGAAATGGCATAAAAACATCATACTTGCGTGTAAATCAAAAATGTAAAAGTCACCCTCTGCTGTGTCCTTTGCAATTTAAAAAAAAAAGAGTATAAAAACACAGTAAATATGTAAATTAAAAGTGTAAATGCCACCATCTGCTCACTCTTAGCTATTACTTGCGTTCCATTAATTGCTCATTTTTGTGTAATGTTTACTAAAAAAGATAAAAAATGTTAACTTATTACACTCATTTTAATTACTATAATCATAGATGGCTATTAAACAGATATACCTCTTATAAACAAGGTACTTTCTGTATTGTTATCAACGGTTAACATCAATTACTAGTTCACCCATTAATTGTAAAGTAAACTTAACAAAGGCAGCCATTTCACTTTTTTTTAATTTTTATTCCTCTTTGATATTAAATGTGATATTGTTACCTTGTACGTAATCTAGATTAATTAAAATATAAAAATAGCTTGTCATAGTAGTATTAGGTGGATGTTTTTCAGACATTGAAGTGTCGATGTTGACGTCATTCATGGCACTGATAAGTGAGGCTCAGATTTTCAGAGTTGTGCCTAATATGCTGGATTGTGTTACAACTTGTGATTTGTTTTCAAGCTGGCCACTCGGCAAAGTGTTGAGATGTGGTTTGGGGAGGCCCCATGTGCAGTCCACTGGCGTTTTCATTTTTTCCGTCTGGCCTAACAACAATCCCACAGGAAAGCCTGGACGTGGAGGGTCAAGACTGGAGGGAAAACTTAACACAATTGCCACAGGGCTGAGGTTTTGTGTAGAAAAGAGCATGAGGTTTCAGGGACGGTGGTTTGTTTCTAAACACTCTATAAAAACAACCACTGAAACTATGAAGGAACTGAGCTGAACTGTGGAATTTTTTCTGCATTTTTGAGTTGTGTGTTGTAGCAGTTGTAAGATCACAGGTAGGGTAATTTGTATATACAATTGCAGAAAAAAATTATTAGACCATCAAAAGTAATCAAAAACAATGGTTATGCAATAAAGTACTAACTCCTGTGTGTATCATGTGACTAAAACAGACATGAAATGCCTAAAAGTACTGTTTTTGGCAGTACAATGCCATAGATATTGATGTAAGACTTAAGTGATTTTGGTTATTATTGAGCAAAGTATGGAAAATGGATAGAAATCAGCTCTGAAATTAAACTATCATGAGCTGGGTTTTTTTGTTATGATTATATTTGTCCAAACAAATGTACCTTTAGTTGTACCTAGGCATTAGAATGAACAAGAAACTGAAGAAACAGAGGGTGATCAAATAATTTTTTCCACAACTGTAAAGTTTATGTAAGTTGAGCATTTTGTTTCGTAAACTGAAATGGCTTGAGTTTGCAGCTAAAACGTATACCTTAGTTTGGTGTAAAGCCATGCAGTGGTTGGTGTTGAGTACCGTTTTGACAGGTGGGACAGCTTTGAGGATAATGAGCAATTTATATATTTATGTATATGGCCGTTTATACCAGCAAAGCATTTTCTGTGATAAATTACATGCCCTTTAGACATTTATGATGACGTTTGTGATTTATACTTGCGCTTTCATTTTCCATGAGCAAAGATACAGAGGATTACCCATATTACTACCTGCTGGCAACAGACTCGCAGCATGACACTCACAAATCCCTTTATAACAGTACACAAACTAACATCAGTACAGCATTACACTGTCATGTAGGATTAGCGTAGCTGGTAATTGACTTAATTTGATATTGGTTGCTAATGTTATAGTGTTGACAAGCAAATAGGAGGCATCCTCTAGTTTCATTATAAACTATCTTTACAATTTTGTTACCATGTTACATTTTTATCTGTCCAATAAGCTACAATTATGTTAATATATGTAGAATAAATGTATAAATAATGGTTTCACCACTCATTGTCATTCTAGCTTTGCATTAAAGTTGCATTATCATCTAATTATAGAACCTTGTTGTGTTCACATACACTTTGCTGTTATTTAGTGTTTACCCATCGGTCTCTTAAATGTGGCACTGCAAGGTATAAGAAGTGTGGGTATTATGAATAACTAGCTGGCGACAGGAAACTAAAATTTCATTATTCTGAACAATATTTTGGTTAATTAAGACTTTGCAGCAGAGTTAGTAAGATAAACCTTAGGTCTCACTCGTCCAGTCGAACATGAAAACAGATGTAGTGTTAAACTAAGTAGTGCCACTGTATCATTTAGTGTGAACTTCACACCCAAACTGGAGACTGAAATTATGTAGAGCTGATGCACTGGAGCAACATTTATCACGACCCCTCCCCCAACACAGTAATGCCATAAAACCCAATTTCAGTAGTGATACTGTACATATGACTACAATGCATAAATGGAAGGGGAAAAAAGCATTTATCTTGTTGCCAACATAACAACAATGGTGTTTTTGTTTGCCATGTTAGAGCTGCAATAATAAGTAACGAGTAAAGAAGGAACTTTTATATTCAATTTCTTCCTGTAAATATTTTCTCACGTAAAAACCATCAAATGTATTTATTCCTCTGTGCATTAAACTGGATGTCTTTGGCTTTTGGAAGACATTTAACCTCATCTATGAATTAAGTGAAACATTGATTTCGGTTTCTGACCTTTTATAGACCAAACAACTAATCAGCTAAGTGAGAAGATAATCAGCTAATTAATGGACAGTGGGAATAGTCATTAGTAGCAGCTCTAGTCTCTGTCTCCTGGCTCTGAACTGGATTCTGGATCTGGTGGCTCAAACATTTGTAACTACATTTGTCTGATAAAGTGCAACTGCCTTTTAAAATAAAAATAAATAAATAAATAAAATTAAAAAAAAAAAAAATGGTATTTGACACTGATGTTGACTGCACCTTTAGCTATTCAGAGCAGATAATACTAGTCATGTCCTCAGTGATTTTGAAATCTAATTTATGTACTTGTATGGTTAAAAACACATTTTTCTGTGGTGTTACAAACCCAGAACACATTTGTTTTTGCTTCACACAGACTTAAACAGATATTTGTTGACTGGTGGGAAGAGTTGCAGATGTAGATGTTGTTGACTGGTGATGACTCTTACAACAATTAAAACTAGTTTACCGTACTGTTTGACCGCATCACTCAAGTTTTTTTTTTTTTTTTTTCTTACTGGAGTGAGAAAATGTTGCACTGGCATCCATCACCTTCTCATTTTCACTTTCAAATGTGTGAATGGCCATTCACACCACTTCATATTTGTTACTATGCATTGAAGGATATCTTCCAAACTTTTCACATCTGTGGGTAGTTTTTTTTTTTTTTTTTTTTTTTTTTTTTTTTTTTTTCCCTCACACAAAATGAGACTATTTGGTACTAAACTGAATGTTTCATTAGATTGGTCTGAGACGGATTGGTGAGTCTGTATCATCAGATGGCCTTTACATTATTCTCTTTGAACTGAATCAGGAATAGATCTTTAAAATATGGACAAGAAGGAGGAAAGGAGCTAGGGGAAACCACTTTAATTGTTCTGACAGACTTCTGTCCATGCGTAAATCTTGCTCTTAGAGATGTGAAACTGGAAAACGCATAAGAATGAGTTGTCATGTAGGTTTTCACATACAAGGTGTGAATATAGTGCATGGTAGGGCTGTGTGATCTGGCCAAAAGATAATACGGTAATGTTAAGAGCATGAATCACAATTTTTCTCTTGGAGGTGTAGGTGAATTACAACCAAACTATGAATTTCTCTAGTTTCTTGTTTCTCAAAGCTTAACCTGTGTGTGTGATGGCTTTGTTTATCTTGTTTATTGACTAGAAACAACATTTTTACGTCAGTTTGAACAACATTATTACAGTATTTTGACAATACCGAGATGAAGAAAGCATTTTTTGACATTTCTCTGTACATACCGCTGCTGTGTTTCATTAATTAACTAGACTGTATTGGCCTAATTTATCCTCTTCGAGTTTTGGAAAGAGTCAAAAACATTTTCACAGTAGTATAACTCTTGCATCTTAGGAAATCCAATTCACTGCACATTGGAGTTTAGAATCTGTATCCGCAGGTGTTGGACTTACACTAATTCATCATCATCATTTCTTCAACAGCAGCCAACCGACACAAACACAAAAAATGGCCATTTAAATTAATATTGGCTCAGTAGAAAATGTTGATATAGCTTTTTTGTTTTTCAATGACAATATCTAAATAATCCCTCTGAAAAGGATGTTATGGAACAAATAATGATGGATGATGATATAAGATTGCCCAGGCCTAGTCCCAGGACAAGCAGTTGGCTAATTAATACATTAGTCATTGTTCAGTTTACTATTAGGGCTGGGGAATATGTCAAAATCAAATCAGTTATTGCTTTGTGAAAAAAATTCCTGAATTCCAAAATAAAGATTGTTCCCCTAGAGATCTATCTGGCTCAACCAAAAATTTAAATGAAAACTGATTATGTTTTGTCATTTTTAATTCTGAATTTGTTTTTCCAGTCAAATGATACATAGATTTAACAAGAAATAATTTTTTAGTCATATCTTGTCTTCAGTCATGTAGCTAGAAAACAACCAGTTACCATCATAAATCATAGCATAGAAAAAAGAACATGATGTTTTTGGCCACATCAGCCTGTTGTATACAGTATACAGTATACAGTTGTATAGATATAATGTCATGTGTAGTCACATGTTTGGCCATAGTGGGCATGGAAAAAATATCTTCAAAAACAAGTACATACACTGTTTAGTTCAGTCAGCATTAATAAATGTGGAGGGTGTTAAAACAATACTGTGATTATCACAAGAAAGATTGTGCCACTTCCAAGTAAATTTGATTAAAAGTCGTACATGTGATTAAACTTGTACCTCAGGAAGGAAACATACAGCTATTTATGTGACTGTATTTGTATCAATAATGAAAATCCAGTTACTAAGTTGTAGTCTCGGATACACAAACACATCACTGTGTATCATCTTGTTGAAACAGGTTACAGTTGATGTTATTAAGGTAAGAGAGTGTGACTAACCGCTGCTCCCACTCTAGTGTCAATTTCCAAATATTGATTCTTGGCATGTTTGATGCATTTGACGTAATCTGTCAAAAAATACTATAGAAGGTTTTTCTACAAGCTGCAGAAATCTCAGTTGTAGTTTTAACTCCAAGGCTCATGCAGTTTCAAACGTTTTTACGAGAGAAACTGTTTAATTCATTATGAACTGTGTCCATGGCTCATACAGATTAATCAGAGATTTCCTATTTGTCCCGTCATTTCCCCTGCATTTTCATTTTTCATTCATGATGTTTGGACAGGCTGAAAAGGGAATTATAAAGCATACCAGACAGTGATTCAATGTTCACAAAAAGACGTTTAACCAGGCACCAGAGATGTGTGAGGCGTTCACAGTCCTCGATATGGACACTGTGATGCTGTGTTTATGTTCTCATCAGTGCATTTTGTCTGTCTCTCCCCATCTATCATCTCCTCTTCTGTCTTCTCCATCAGTCTGAGACTTTTGAGTGATGCAAACATCCAGACCTATAATTTTTCTACGCTGTTGAGATCAATTGGTGTCATTTTTTTTTAAGTGAAGATGCAGTCACATTGAGATAAATCTTTTAGTTTTTGACATAATCTGAGTGTTTTTTTTTCGCCTTTCAACCAACAGATTGATGGCTGAATTAGCAAAGCAGAGAGGTTTCTGTCACTATGTATAATCGGACAAAAATAGTGCTATAGACAGTTGACAGTGTAGGATGTACCACTAAATTCTATATGTCACTATTGGAAAATTACGGGGTGAATTCAGCTTTTTGTTGTTCTTATTACATTAAAACATGATAACAATGCATTTTAACATAAATCTAGATTGTCAGAATCTTTAGAAAATACCTCCAGGAAATGAATGTTACAGGGTTTTATGGGTTTAGTATTTTCTGTTTTAATCTTTCCTATTGTTTGCCTAAAATTGCTGAATTTTTAGATTTTTTTTTTTTTCCTCCAGAGAAATGTGAAATCATCTGTTAAAGGATGAACTGTATAAGCCCCACTAAAAAGCCTGTTTTTGTGAAAAAAGCCTCTATACAGGCTTAAGTCTTTTCACTCCAGTGGGATAGAGTAATCTCATCCAGAGTTTTTGGAAAAAAAAAAATGCTTATAATAGTAGGGAAAACCCTGATTTTTATGAATAGCAGAGTACCCTCATGTCTAAGTTTATTTGCATTAAAAATTGTCTATTCAGGTTGTATGGTGTATTTCTCTCCAGTTCAGTGAGAAGTCTTAGTTTTTTTCTGTCTTCAGCTTAGCTCAGCAGCTGCGCCTTAGTCTTACAATGGAAGGGAAAACCCCTGAAAATGATATGTCATGGCATGACAGTGTAGCTCAGTGAAATGATCAGGAGAATTTGTAAGCTCTACATTTGGCCATGTGATCAGTTTAGTTGGAAACTGATTTCATAAACCATAGCCTCATTAACATGTGGTCTGTGCTGTCTTTTCCTGAAGGTTAATGCACCATTCATTAAAAGTGTAATAACTTTTTATTAGGTTAATAGATCCGGTCTTTACTTCAAATGAGGGGACCCACCATTGCAATAAAAGTCCTGTGTGAAACCCAACTTCAATTAA
Source organism: Ostorhinchus rueppellii (assembly GCA_030068375.1). Classification (NCBI taxonomy): domain Eukaryota; kingdom Metazoa; phylum Chordata; class Actinopteri; order Kurtiformes; family Apogonidae; genus Ostorhinchus; species Ostorhinchus rueppellii. The sequence continues at coordinate 37,635,305 of JAQQZY010000003.1, forward strand.
AAACTGGATCTCTGATAATAGCTGTGGTCAACATGAGCAAATAGAACCCAGCCACCAAATACAGAAGAAAAGACAATGGTTGTTATGTCCTGAATCTACCTTGACTGTTATGAATTCAATTTGGGTTTATTTATTCATTTATTTATTTACGTCTTAATTAACCAGGTAGATCAGATGAGAACCAATACTCATTTACAAAGAGGCAGCAGTCAAATGCAGAATAATATAAAATGCAGAAAATGGTTTCATTCAGTTGAGCAGTTTCATACAAAATGTAATAAAAACATCAGGGATAAACCAGGGTAGCAACATGAGAAATGATCATGGACTATTGACTGAATTGAGTTTGTGAAAGAGGAAAATGGAATGAGTGTGCTCAGTTTTAGCTTTTATTGTAATTGGTTCCAGTTGCCGTAAACAGCAAACTGGAAGACGAGTAGGCCAAAGGAGGTGTGGGCTTTAGGGATGAGCAGGAGATTGGAAGGGATTTTACCAGTAAGGATTTCAATCCATTGGTGGGAATGGAGCTGTTCAACATTCAAACTCAACATGCTTGAGTATGTGTGCATGGTGACGTTTCAGTAACATAAAAATGCAAATAAATCACTGCTAATGAGATAAGTTTGGAGGGTTGTAACATGCAACGGGTACAACAAGTTTGTCAAGTTCAACAGCACTAACTGCAGTGGATGAACATGAGGCTTTGTCTTAAAATGACCAACAGTATTTCACCAAGGGAATTATAAACAAAAGCCTATTTGAGTCATTTTCCACATGAGGTATATCAAGATGTTTGTCAGTGTTTGAGGAAATACTGCAACTGTTTTGAAGTAAAATAAAGTCATTACTTGTGCCCAGACCCAATGACCCAAATCAGTGCATATTGGGAAAGTTTATAAATCAGACATTGGCCACTGTCTGTATCTGTATCTGCCAGTGAATTACTGCTGATAACCATCAGAAGGCTCTTGTATTGCTTTCAATGAGGCCTACTCATTGGCGTCCTTTTCATGGAGAGCTGCTTCAAGGAAAAATGGCATTGATTGTTTTAGAATTGTCACTGAATGTCCTTAAAAGACTGAAGTATCGTGTGGAAAAACAAGCTGACTGTTTTGTTGTTGTTGCTGTTTTGTTGATGAGTCAGATTCAGTTGTAGATGCTTAGTCTGTTTTGCAGTCCTGAAATAGTATTCAGATGGAGTAGAACAAATATAAAATGGAAATAAAGTAAGGTACTTGTACCTCACATTTATATAGTTCTTGAATAGAGGTACCTAACTGCTGGTGCATCACAAAAATATCAGGTTTTATCTAAGGTCAGATATTGTAGCAGAAATGAAATGAAGAGGAAAAGTGGGATTTGTCATGTAAAGGTCCTCAGTTTGGTTTTGTCTGTGTTAGACTGTTATGTTTTGTGTGTTTTTCCCCTCTGTACTGACACCATGTGTTAGTTCATAGGTGAATGCACACATGTGTTGTTGTTTGTGTTGTGGACAGGATGAGTAATAAACACAGAGGATGTTTCAGTAACCTTTCCGTCTCCATCTCTTCCAGGAGAGGAACAACGTCCTCACCATAGCAGCTGCAGGGAAGGTTGTCAGTTTTGTCCCTGTTGAGAAAACGATGAACTGAGGACCCCCCTCTTCTCAACATCGCACATCTCTTCAGCACCCGCTCTTCACTGTCGCTGCCCTTCAGTAAAGACGTCAACCAGGCTGCCTCACCGCACCTCTGCAGAGAAATGTGTGTGCGCGTTTATCCTCGGATGCATGACTGTGTCTGACTGTTTTTGGGCTGAAGAAAGAGGTAGCAGGTTGCACTTCCTCTCTCTCCCTCTGAGAGGCACTTCTTTACGTGACTGACTTCAACATTTGTGTCCATAACTACAAAGCATCATGGGTAGGAAAAAGATTCAGATCCAACGGATCACTGACGAAAGGAACAAGCAGGTGAGTCTGACTTCATATATTACTGATGTTCATTTCTTAATTATTCAGTTAATTAGTTTATCAAAAGAAAATAACATGGACATGTGTACGACTTTTGTTTTTGACACTGAAATATTTGCATAATACTTTGAATATAGGCTTAAAAATGTGCAGAAAAACTTGTACTGCAATTACACAACAGGGCCCCAAAGTCCCCATCTGGATCAAACTAAGAAATAAGATGCTACACAGTTTTTGTTTTGTTTTTTTTCCTTTTTTATTTTTTTTTATTTTTAAAAACCTTCAATTTGCTAGTGATTATAAAGATAGGACAGGATTCATTGTGCTCATCGGCCTTGTGAGTGAGTTTTTTAGGGGGTCCACAGAGTCCAAGCCTGAACCCCATTGAGAATCTTTGAGTTGTGCAGGAGAAGACTTTATGCAGTGGTCTACCTTTCCAATCAACAATACAAGATCTTGGTGAAAAATTAATTCAATATGGATGTAAAAAGCATTACATGGAATAAAGAATGCCACAGTCAGTATGTCCTGTAATCAAAGCTGAAGGTGGTCAAGCGAACTGGACTTCTTTTGGGCTGGGCAGTGTATTTTTACAGATATTCAATTTTATCTATACAATGAGGCAATCATAACACGGGTTAATCTGAAGACACTTAACAAATTAAGGTAAAGACCTTTAATTATTGCTCAAACTCAACAAAACCCCAGAGTGAGGGGGAAAAACTTCCTTAAAAGAAAAAACCTCCAACAGAACTGGGCTCTGGTAGGTGACCATCTGCCTCGACCAGTTGGAATGAGTGGAAAGAGGAGAGAGAAAAGAAAAGGACAGAGAAAGAGCAACAGACGACACAGTGAGACACTGGGCAGGTTGGAGGCCAATGGCTTCCTATCAGGAACATGGAGGCTCAGAACCTGAAATACCTACAGAACGGAGCAGGGGTAAAGATGGAGAAATACTGGAAATGGTCATTTTGGTTTTGAGGTCTGTACCAAACAAACATAGAATGTTCTTTTAAGTCTGGAAAACGTGATCTGTTGGCCCCGACGTCTGTTGCACCACAGTGCTGCTTCATTATTAATGGTGTTTTAGTAAATATCTAACCATTTATCAAAAATGAGCAGATCCTGTGGTATGGGTATTGCAAATTGGACCGTATTTAAATGAGATGTTCAACCCTACTACATATCCTTTTGAGTATTACAGATTATGTTCTGTGTCTGGTCCATAATTTTATTTAATTTTTAAAAATCATTTCTTTAAATATGTATTTATTGGTAAAAATGCAAACTGTTTTAAATCAACAATTTTACATGATATGCAGCCATAATATTGTGTTAAAATAAACACATTTCAAGCCTCAGGCCACTTCTACACTTGTCATTATCGTCCTTGGTGTTGAGAGCCCTTTCGTGCTCCGTCTAGAGTGAACTGAGTGAACCGAGTGCATCTAAATATCAAGAATATTAGATTACATTTTCAAAGTTTCAACACACCACCCTGCAGCCTAAGCATCAAATTCCAGAGTTACAGCGTGATTTCAAAGTAAAGGCATCAGTTCTGTCACTTGAAATACAAGTCGTGTATTTGTAGATTACAAGCTCCTGTTACAACTTTACATTTCCTATCGCATCCAGGGGTTAAAGTGTCCTAAACAGCTACTGTAAAAACCATTTCAGATGGTCCGTGTTTGAACAAGGTCAGTTGAGCAGATCAATTTACCCATTTAACAGTTTAGCTGTAAATATCAGGCTGACAACCTTCACTTACAATGAAAATGACACGCACACTCCACATGTCTTTATATTAAGTATTTATGATGAATTCGGCACCACTCTACAAAAGCGTTTGGGTCAAAAGTCGCACATGAATTGGTTTTAAAAGCTCAAGATTCAGATGTTTTCCTCTTGTTATCTTTCATGGAGGCACACGGCAGGTCTTGGATTTATTCGGGCTTTATTTATTCTGAGGCTGCTCTGTTGCCCATTCGTCTTTGTTTGTGCCATTCTCACATTCAAATATGTGTCTTTGCAGCAGTGAAATGGCTAATGTGCTGTAAAGTGGTTGTCCTCGAGTCTGCCTTTTTCAGCTTTGTTTGTTTCCTCTCTCCTCACAAGTCTTCACTGCATGAGGCTGCCACCCAGTTTCACAGCGTGAGATGGTGTTGGATGGGTGATGAGATGAGCCTGTCTTGTGCCAAAAGCACAGCTGAAAAGTTAAATTGTGGTTTCATCACACTACACTATATTTTGCCTCATGCTGTCAGCACTCCACATGTTTTTTTGCAATCTTCATAAAATCTGTTGTAAGACTGTTGTGTTTTTTTGCTTTTCAAAAATGGCATTAACAAATTATTTGAAGTCGGCCTCTGCTCAGAAACTACAGTGTGCTTAAATCCTTGAGTTTCACTGTGTTGCTTCTTTTTTCATGGAAAGTCAGTTTTTGTTTCATGGACTTTTAAGTAGAATTTGCAATAATGGTGAACTGTTCAGTAACTTTTACATTTATATCATGCACATCTGAGGAATCATAGATCATACTCTGATTGACTTAAAGGAGAGCAGGAAACGGCAATTAAGGAAACCTTTAAATGTATGCAACTGAACTCAACTCATCAACTCACTTTTTGACCAGATTTTTCTCTTCTTTTTTTTTTTTTTTTTTTTTTTTTTTTTTTCCTTCCCAGGTCACATTCACAAAACGAAAGTTTGGCTTGATGAAGAAAGCCTACGAGCTGAGTGTATTGTGTGACTGTGAAATTGCCCTCATCATTTTCAACCACGCGAACAAGTTGTTCCAGTATGCCAGCACTGACATGGATAAGGTCCTGCTCAAATATACCGAGTACAATGAGCCTCACGAGAGCCGGACCAACGCAGACATCATAGAGGTAAAACCATGCTTAGATTTCATACTGTGGAGAAAACGGTTCCCCTGTGTTACATTAGATATTAGAGTGTTACTTTTTTTTTTTCTTTAAATCACTCAATAAAACCTTTCTTCCATAAACCCAGACAACACAACATATAGCATAATACCAAGGTATAATGGAAGAATATGAGTATAAACTAATATAAATCAGCATCCTACCAAAAGACGACAGTTTCAGGGTTTCTATATCTCGAGTTAGTAATGCGTAGTATTGAAACTTATGTTTTGCAAGCCGAAGATGATTTCATTTTCAGAGTCATTAAGCCAGCAAATGCATTACTACATGATGTTTCTTATATTTTGAAACGTATTACACCTGTAGCCACAAATCCTCTACAACTCTAAAGTCTCATAGCCAGAGGTTTTGTCTGAAATGTAACCTAATATGGTGCTAAAAAGGTCTTTAAAAGTAAGCACTGTATATACTGTGTAAAGCAAAGCAAATGTATTTATATAGTGCATTTCATATACAAAGGCAGTTCAACATGATTTACATAAGAAGCTGAGAAAATCTAGAAACGATACTCACTGCTTCCCTTCTTTATTTGTGTAGACTTTGAGAAAGAAAGGCTTCAACGGTTGTGACAGTCCAGAGCCGGACGGTGAGGACTCGATTGACCAAAGTCCCTTAAATGATGACAAGTACCGCAAGACCACCGAGGACCTGGATGTTCTCTTCAAACGCTACGGAGTAAGTAATCTATAACTTGAGGTCATCTTCATTGTCCCACAAGAGGAGATTAGTGAGGCAGAAAAAAAAAATTCAATACAAAGTGCCATTAAGCACAGCTGGACGAGATGAGACATGGAGTCGACAAAGAAATGAGAACCTGAAGGAACAGCTCGGAACTCCTATTGGAGTGAATGGGCTTGATGGTACAATTTAACATTAACCCTGTTAAATGCTCATTTAATCCCTATTTACATAAGACTAGTGTTGCCTGTGAACCTCAGGTAATTTGTAATAACGGCAGAGGTAGTCCATGAGTTTAATCCCATGTAAATTGACCCTGTCTGTGATCTGTAAAGTAAAAATTTCACTGCAAATGACCAAACCTATTTCAGCGAACACAGAGATCCTGTGGTAATGTTTGGCCTATATGAACCGACATTTCTGTAATTTGGTGTGATATGCAACATTTCTTCTTTTCTCAGTGCATTTATTCAGACAATTTCCTGGTTGAAGACTAGTGGCTGTGATGCTGATGACAAATGAAAGTTTTAAAACTGTTTTGGAAGGATTTGAAGAGGCTCGTGCTGCCATATACTATGGATAATTAGTGACAGTGGAGCTCAATCCTTCAGAAAAGCAACATCTCAGTATATTTTTTTATCTTTCAACCATTAGTAGTCTTTGTATGAATGCACTCATGAAACACACATGAAAGGTTCATTTCCAAACCCCTCGAGGTCCACAGGTTATACTAGTCGTTTGTGTTGAAGGCTTTATAGTATAATGTAATTCAGTTAATATCATGTAAATATGACTCAGTTCCCTTCTTTCCCGTCAGTTCTTGTCTTTGTTAAAAAAGTTAATTATTACAGATTTGGCAGTAGTTTGTCTACAGGAAACAGCTACTGGTGTGACGTATATCTGTTTGTTTCACACTTTTTTTTTTTTTTTTTTTTCCCGGGGTCCCTTTGCAGAAGACCAGAAACTTTAATCATCATAGGAGTTAACAGATGGATAAAAGGTTTACAAGCAATTCTCATGACGGTTGTATCCTGTTCTAAAGGCAAATTTTATCCAGTACAAAGGATAACCATTTAATTTGCAGTGTTTTTATTGGCCATGCATCATTCACACATTAGCCGACAATGAAACAAATATAACCACTGTGTGTTAAACAGGTATCACGTCTGACACGTTAGATGTGTTTCCATCCAGATGTTTTTCTTGCGTATTGAATTTTAGCTTAAAAAAGAGGAAATGCACAAAGTTCCTGAAATATGAGAAAACATTTACACTAGGGAGATTTGGTTTGTGTTGATTAAAGGTAAAGTCTAAACAAATGCCACATTAGATGGAAATGACAATGAAATGCAACGGCGTAATAAGCACTAAATCTGAGGTTCAGTCTGAGGCAAAAGCTTAAGCCAGCTTCAGTTTTTTGGACAGAATGGATGAAGTTCTGGGTCAAGGACATTGTTACATCTATGAGGTCAAGAATCGATCCTTAGTGGAGGTTGTATGTTATCTTGAAATACTACATCTGTCCGGAAAACTTTCAAACGATGATGATGAACTAACAAACAGAATTGGGTCAAAATGCATGCATTTGCATTTTTTTCTTCTCCAGTTTATGAAAATTGAGTTACAGTTTGGCTTATATTTGGATGGAAATGCATCTGTTTTCAAGTTACTGCACCATTGTCAAAATAATACAAAATACATTTACTTGCATTAATAACTGCTACCCTGTCACCCTCATATTTAAAGCATCCTAGCATAATTCCAAGGGTTTATTTAGTACTATTAAGATTGTTTTTTTTTCTTTCCTGTATGCTGTCATTTAAAGTTCTGATACAATTGTTAAATGGACACTGATGTTTTATGCCTCAATTATTAAAATATAAATGATGAAATAAATGCTTAACCCATAAAAACCCAAACATCCACTGGTGACCAATATCACTTGCTGATATAAAAAGTTAAATGGCTGTTGATTCACTAATTCTATGAATACATGTGAACAATGGGTGTAAGATGCAGTTTGTCATCTTTTCATGGTCATCAGATATGATATATTTGGATGTTCAGAGCCTCTGTAGTTACCATGGAAACACCATCATCTTCTACAACATGAACTCACCAGTAAAACCCATGGAGTTTAATAAACAAGCAGCTGGAGACACTTGTTTTATATTCAGTTAATGATATATTTTACTGAAAAAGTCACTTTTTCTTCAGTTTTCTCTGTTTCTGATGAATTTCCTCAAATTTAATGGGAACTTTTATGAACATTTACATGATCAGCAAATTAAATGTTGAAAAAGACCTGCTTTTTCACTGAAAAACTCAAAACATGTATGATAATGTTGTAATAAATGGTGGAAAGATATAATTTAGGAAAGGTTAAAGGTTAGAGAGAAATATTTATTTGGGAACTACCTTTAAAGTAGTATCGGGTTTTTATGGGTTAATGCCACTGTTATAGTAAGTGAGGGATATAATACTTGCTCCCATCACAACTAACTGAAACTCTGGTCGTGACAGAAGCTGACCATCATTCACAGTTGTATCTAAAGTCTTACGGTCGTCTTCACGTTCCACTTTGCAGCAGTCCACAGCTCCACCTCAGACGTTCTCCATGCCGGTCACAGTCCAGGCGTCCAATCAAAGCACACTGCAATTCAGTAACCCTGGCAACGCACTGGTAACTACCTCCTATGTAACATCATCAACGCTTACGGATACCCACCTCCTGTCACCACAGCAACCGGCTCTTCAGAGAAACACGGTGTCTCCTGGGTTGCCACAGCGACCAGCCAGTGCAGGTGAGTGTGATGTCGTCTGTAGACTAATGCAGAACAGACAGTAAACCTCAGAGATATTTCTGACATTCCACAGAATCATCTCATAGCAGTCAGAAATGTGGCTCTTTTCACTGAGTCATTTTGGTGCTTCTTCTTAAAATACATCTCCTCTCACTGGAAGGATTTTGAGGTTTTCTACGTTGTGTAATCATTGGTTACTCACCGTTAAAAAACACAGACTTTTAGTAGACACTGTATGTAGCTCCTTATCATTATGTGTAATGAGCCACCTCATTCCCCGAGGGAACAGAGCACATTCCTCTGCTCTGGACTAATCTGCAGAGTGTGACATTTGCTGCACTCCTCTTCTACTAAAAACGTAAGTTGTTTTAGCTTCAAATTACTGCTGCTTATAGCTCATGACCCAAATACTAATCACTGTGGTGCAAATTACCTTCAAATTTAGATTACTACGGATTTCCTTTGTGGAAGAATGAAGAAATTGTTCTTCTCAGAGCTGCGTAGTGAAAAGTGTTTGGGAGCAGCAAGTTACATATAGCAGTATTATATAATTAAATTGCAAAATAAAAGCAATTATCAGTTTCTGAGGGGAAAAATGTACATCTAAATTGCAGTTACCAATCAAGTGGGTCATTTTGCCTTTCAGTTCTGGAAATTCAACATTTGCTTTTGAAATCATTAAACATTTTGAAAATTGGTGCACATTGTTGGCTTGAGTATATATTTAGTACCTTTGAGTTGGTTCTTTGTAGTATTGATTTTTCAAACTCTCAACATTAGAGGGAAGTCTCATATGAGAACACACTTAGGACTGAATCCACACTACGTATCCAGAGACTGTATCACTCACTGAACACAGTATACTGTTTACACACATCTGCTTTATGGCGTCATCAAGTTTTCTTCTTCAAAATAAAACTTATAGATGTTTGTTTTGACAGTCGGTCAAAAAATCATCATCATATAATCTTCCCATGCTGCATCAGCTGGTAGTTTACATTATAGCTCTGTTAGCTTAGCTCTGTTTTTAGGCAGAAAACGGCCACAGTATCACCTCTGTTTTCTGTACGGTTTGTGTTGTCTGTAGCTGAACTAAAGATCTGTGCGGAATCGAACAAATAAGGTCAGAACTGTCACAGTTTAGTCTGAACCGTGGATCAACAAACAGCAACTTGGCAAAGATAATAACTTTATACCTCCATAAGCCTCAGAATCAAACTCACCCATGTAGAAGAAATGTTGACATTTCAGCATCAAGCTCTATTCTTTTAATTTCCTCTTTTAAATCCTCTTTTTTTTTTTTTTTTTAAATAGGTGCTCTTCTTGGAGGAGACCTGAATAATTCAAACGGAGGATGTCCAAGTCCAGTCCGTATGTACTTCTCTTTTTATTCTTTATAACCTGTGCGTGCTTTCTTTCTTAGTCGTCTACTTCACGCCTGCTGTGTTGCTGTCTGGCCTTGTATGTTTCATTATTTCCCCCAAATTGTCTCCTCTCCTCCTCTGCACCTTCTGTGATGCTTCGGCAGAATCAGGGAAAGACATCAGTAAAAACAGCAAATGAGGGTTCCCAGCACTTTGGAAACTTGCGTAACTTTGGCCTTTATTTTCTCACCTTAGGTTTGCTTTAAAATAACTGTTGTTGCATACGTTGAAGAGTCAGTGGTTAGGGAAAAAGAAACGCCCTTTCAAGTCTTTTAGCTCAACACATATACTGTGTATTATTTGTAGGGATATAGAAGATTTAGAGGATCTAGAAGGCTTTACAAGGAGACATTTCTTAAGAATGCATCAAAAGGAATAAATTAAACTTGATACTTTCTTCGAGTAATCACACAAAAGGATTTTGGCAACGTCTATTTAAATCTCATTACAGAGGATTTTTTTTCTTTACATCACTCTTTACACAGACCTTTATTCTGTCAACGATGACATACCTTTAAATTGGAGACTCTCAGAATAGTCTTACAGGCAAAGACAGCTTCAGGGGATTATTTTAGAGCACATTCTCCACTTCCCACTGTCTTCATTCACCTGTAAGATTTTTTTTCTATTGATTTCCATCCTTTCGCACCTCTGTTTCCCTGCAGCTAATGGATACACCAGTGCCAGGGCCTCCCCAGGCCTCCTCACCGTCTCCAACGGCAACAGTCTGGGGAAAGTAGTTCCGGCCAAGTCTCCACCCCCACCTCCCAGCCCCCAGATGGTCAACAGCCGCAAGCCAGACCTCCGAGTCATCACCTCGCAGGGCGGGAAGAGCCTCATGCAGATGGTGAGCTTAACAGAACCGAACCTGAGCCGTCCAGGTCCAATCAGTTAACATTTTACTTAATGCAGTGAAATAATATTCATACAATGAGTTACTGAGCAACAGACAATCTCAAGTGATATGAAAAAACAAAGAATACTGATTTCATCAGTTCAAAATGAAAGTCAAGAACAAGAGCAAACACTGGCAGAGACATCTGCCATCATTTTGTGTTTTTACTGAAGACCTGGAGTGTTTCTGCTCAACACTTGAAGCCTGATATCTCAGTGTTTATTTTGGCTAAGATGGTGAAGTTTTACAGGGTGTCTGCAGGTTCCTAAAATGCCTTAAATTTAAAATGATAAATATGAGGCTTTAAAGGTCATTAAACAGCCTTAAGTGTGAATTTATTAATAAACATTTGAAATAATTTCACCTAAATCATGGGATCAGGTTCATCTTTGTTAAATTCCACATATTTGTCAAACTTTAACACCTCCTGAACCTAATACTTTCCTTTCACTTTATATCTGTATTTTACCCATTAACAGAATCTACATAATCAACGTTGAGCTTTTAGAAATAATTATTGTTTCACTGTGATGGAGTTTTGAAGGAAACATTAGTTTTCAGTGTTTTCTTGAGTAAAAAAATCTGGAAAAAGACACAAGTTTAATACAGAAATAGTATGGATAACGGGTTACATATTAATTAAAAACTTCTGATATTGAATAACAGTCTAGAAGTAATGAATATTCCAAGAACAGAAAATGAAAAGGTCATGTTGATGTGCTGTGGTATTGAAAACCATAGGTGGTTTCATAATTATTTCCAAAGCTACATCTCATAATCACATACTTACCTTGATATTTACCTGCAGCGCTTCGATAATATAATAATTTTGTTAACAATGACCTTGAAAAGCATTACATTAAGATGTCTGATACTTGTTGACACCCTGGTTATGATGAATCAGTCGGTTCCCACTGACATCTGCAGTACTGTGATTTCTCATACACTTTGCACCCACATTAAATAACACTGTTTAAAGGTCTATAGAAACAGTAAATACCACAAAATTAACTACAGAGCAAAAGTGCAGACGCTGAATGGCTTCAAATATGTATCATGAGACTGAAAATGAAGAGAGAAGAGCTGCAGAATAGTTTAATTATTCACATTCATTCCATCTAATGAAAAGGAAGAGCCATTTATTGGTATTGAATCAAACATGAATAAAACTACACGGGGCAGATTTGACATGAATAAGTAATAATATACAAAGTCTATTACTAATGAAATGTACAAAGGCATTATAGAGAATGACTATTAGCAGAAGGAAAGTTCAGTGAAATGACAACATAAAAAACTTGCTCAGAAATGGTGATGAAAAATGACAAATATCTGTTAATTTCATTCAGCTGCTGGAGACCATGAATATGAAAAATAAATGTGAAAAAGCTTAGACTTCTGCTCTGTCCACCCTAGCACAGATTTATCTCAACAGATATTTTCCTTCCACAATTTTCCAAAAATATAATCTGTCCACATGACAATGCAAAAACGACTCCAAAGACAAACCACAGTTGTTTTTGTCCAACCTGTGGACTCTGTGATGCTGGACGTAGCAGACGCAAAGGCTTTAATCCATGGATGTCCACCTCAGTTTAGTTCAGGGGTCCATACAGCCCAATATGATCTCAACTGGGCTGGACCAGTAAAATAACAATTCAAAAATTAAAATTACATTGTGAATTACATGAACAACCATTAACAACCTGAAATTTCCTGAGAAAAACAGGTGCATTTTTAACAATACTGAGCCTCCTTATACCTCATATCAAGTCTATGACAATTTACAGATTATAATGGATCTACAGAGACCCAAAACATTTACTAACGGGCAGAACATTGTTAAAATTGCACTTGCGTCTTCTAACAGGGTTCCTGCTGGGTATTAAGAAGTCTTAAAGGTTTTGAATTTACAAATCTGTATTTAATACCTTAAAGTCTTTTTAAAAGGTATTAAATTTGATATGGTAGGCCTTAAGTTATGTTGCTATGAACCTGTTCACTGTACTGTGTTTACTGTAAATGTGTCTGTTAGGGATGTCCCGATCCAGGTTTTTACACCTCCGATCCGATACCGATACTGGTTGATGCCGATACCAGCCTATCTGAGCATGTATTAAAGTTATTTAGCTTCCTTACTTAGTTGTCAGACTCATGTTTAAAAGGGTTTTAGTCCTCTTGATAACAGCTAGCCAGCTGAATTAGGTGAGTTTGAATAATACACAATGGTTGGAA
>JAQQZY010000003.1:37655001-37667456 GCA_030068375.1 Ostorhinchus rueppellii
CCCTTAAGTAGCTGGGATAGGCTCCATGTGACCCCCGTGACCCTAGTGAGGATAAAGCGGGTATAGAAAATGAATGACAATTAACTGAATGTATCTGTTTTTATTTGACAAACTCTAATAGAATCAGCTTTGGTACCGTGTATGCTTGCCCCTCATAGCTCCTTATTAGCTCTACAAATATTAGGGATGTGCATGAATAATTGATTAGTCGATTAGTCAAAACACACACATTTGACATCCTTTTCACCCCTCAGCTCAAAGGTATTGTAATCATTTTGTTTGTCTGTTAATTCAACAACAGTTGCATTATCTGAAGAACCTACTGACATATCTGCACTAAATTTATTCTGTGGATGCATTTTGGCATGAAGCAGAAGCATGTTTAAAATATCTGACCTTGACCTACTTTTTCAAGGTCAAATGGCCTTGTGCTGTTATAATATGAGTAAATTCAAATATAAATATGTATATAATAAGTTTTACACAAAGACAATCTAATCTAAATTATAGGGCAGTAACTTTCAACACAATCTTGCACTATATTTGGTGGGGGGTATTAAAAGTACACAGCACATCCGCTGTACGGTTCCACACGGGAACTGGCCACTTTTTAGGTTCTTTTTTTTCTTTTGGTTTTTTTGTTTGCACTGTTGTACATATTCTGTAATGCTGTCAAGGAATGGTTTGTGTTGTTCTGTGTTTAATAAAAATATAGTTTAAAAAAAATACACAGCACATTATGTTTATTTATTTTGGAGTGAGCATGAAGAGAGATTTATGAAAATAATGTGGAAAAACTTTATTTTGAACGTAAGTAGAAATAAATGTTGTCCTTGTCTTCTTGGATGCATGATTCAAACAGGATCAGAACATTATTCCAGGAAAAACTATGTAAGATTAATGTCACATGGGTCAGAATTTGAGCTCTGTAGTTACATCCACTGAATCAGATGAACTCATAAACCAAAAACCCTCACTTTTGTGCATTAATAATGATAGTTTTGGTCGTAGATGTAACCTGACTATTTATCCTTTGTCTCCTTCAGAGTACCAGCTGACCAGTGCAGACATCACTGCTTTACATGCTCTGGCTTCACCTGGCGGTTTGTTGCCAACCAGCGTGTCCACATGGCAACAGCAGCAGGCCATTTCCCAGCAACCGCAGCAACAACAACAACAACAGCAACAAACACAGCAACAGCAGCAACAGCAGCTTAATCTCGCATCGCTCAGCAACTTGGTGTAAGTCTTTTCTTCTTTTTCTCACCTTTTTTCTTTTAAGCCGTGCTGTTTTTTTTCCGGAAAGCTCGGCCATCACTCACGTCCCACTGCAGAGGACGTCAACGTTGGCTGAGGTCTCCAGCAGGCTCGTGTAATAACTCTCAGTAGACTGAAATACTTTACTAATGACCTCCACAGTCAGCTTGCATGACGTCCATACCATAACCTTAAATGCAAGCAATTCACATTTCTGATTTAGTGAATTGATCTCTCACCAGCATCTCACCATCTCAACCTCTTCATAACATCAATCTGAACAATTTTCAGTTTTTATGGAGCAGGTGAGCAGTGCTTTTTTCACAGGGAGGAATGAGTAAAATTATAAGACGTGAGAAAATACAGCCTGGCGACATGACTTTAAAAAAAACACCCACATGTTTTAAAATGACTGCCTTGTCCACTCTAATATGGACATTTTGTTCTTCTGTTTGAAAAAAATTGTTTATGACCTTGACTTCACAACAAATCCCAGTAGTATAATGAAGACATGAGTGCAAACCACGATTTCTGACTTTAACCCTCAAAGACTTAAACAGCTATGAACGATCAAAAGCATCTACTGATCTAAAATGTTTAACAGCTTCCGAATCACTAATCCTATCAGTACAGTTAAATAATTCAGATAAAATGTCGTTTCTCAGCTTTTCATCATCAGATATGACCCATTTGGATGTTCAGAGGCTCCACAGTGAACGTGGAACCGCCGTCATCTTCTGCAACACTGATTCAACACTAAAACCCATGTAGATTGACAAATGACAGAAGATGTAGATGCTTGTTTATATGTTCAGTTTATGATATTTGCTGAAAAACTCACTTTTTTTCTTCAATTTTCTCTATTCTGATAAAATAACCTTTGAATTTACTCTGAGCTTTTACAAACATCTGCATGATAATTAAATTAAATATAGGAAAATACCTTATTTTCACTGAAAAATGCAAACCACAGAGGATAATATTATAATAAATGGTGATAAAAACACTTAGAAAAGAGAAGATTGAATTGGGAAGTCGACAAAAATAGTTGCAGGTCTTAAAGGATTAAGTTCCATGTAATGTGGAGCTGGTTCCAGTTTGGTTGCATGACAAATAACCTGTTATCGCGTATGTATCGGTGTCCTCAGACATTAAATCTAGGAACAAAGCCGTGTAAAACGAACCAACTGCAATGGATTAATAATCAATGTTACACCGGAGTGGGAACAGGATGTAGTTGTGACTAAAGGTGAGAACTTGTAGTGTTTTGTTTGTGGTTGGGGTTTGGTACCATGCGCACCAGATCCTTGAAGTGTGTTCTCTCCTCTCGTCCACAGCATGTGGGGCGTGGACAAACAGAGCAGCGAGCTGTCTAGCCAGGTGTCCAGTCTGGCTGCCAATCTGAGGTGAACAGCCACTAGTGTGTGCGTGTGTGAAATGTCATGACCTTGTCTGCAGGGGGGGTTGTCGTACTTAAGCTATGACTTAAGTACACCTCGAGTGCTGCTGAAGAGTACTCTGTGTTAGCTCAAGTAGCTTCTCCTCTGTTACGTTTGATTGGACTAATGTAAAACTACTTCACTGAAGCTGCTGGGGTAAAATGTAGTTCACTAAACACAACAAATATAAGACACACACTTAAACATTTAACTCCGCTGTGGGTCTCACTTTGTATGCAATCAGATGTATCACTATAAAAAATGAGGAAGAATATAAGGAACTGAAGCAAAAGACTCAAACACATTATGTGTAAATGTGTCTCCTTTTAAAATGACTGTCAGATTTTTGGTCTCACTCCCAGTTTTTTTTTTTGTTTGTTTTTTTCCGCTTTGATGCAAACCTCTTGGCCAATATTCGCCTTAAAAACAAACGTTAGATAAGATGTTACACTGATGGCATGAATTTTTATGGTTAAATTTGTCCTCATTCAAAGTTATTGTGATAAAAGGCTGAAAATATATTTAAAACAATGCAGCTTTTTTATATAAAGAAGATTAACTTTTTTTTTTCCTGGCACAAAATGAGTAATAAATATCAGCACAAACCACTAAATAAACAGAAAATAACATCAATATTGGCCTCAATTAGCAGTTAAAGAAGCATTGAGCATCACTATCAGCTCCAGAATTTCAGAACAATATCATTCCCTAGATTGTGGTTTTTTGTTTTTTTTTTGTTTGTTTTTTTTTTTTTAATTTCCAAGTTTAGTTTTGGTGCACACAGACAAGCTAAACTTATAATATTTGTACAAGAAATATATTTGACATCAGAGATGACTTCTTTTGCTCCAGTTTTGTTGAATTCTTTTACAGAGACGCATCTGATTTCATACAGTTGTTAGTTTTTAAATGCAAGTATCTGTGTGTTTATCTGTAATAAATATTCACTAATAAATACTGAGGACTGTGCTGTTTACAACTAAACCACACATCTCTGTATTTTTCCTCAAAAAGAAAAAACACATACAGAATTAAAAGTGCAAACAATAAAATTAAACAAAGGTGCAATATCGACTTAAATCCGATACCTGCAGATATAAAAACACAAATAGTGCTTCTTCTGTCATGTTCCTTAAACACTGCTGCACTTTTCTGTTGCTTGTGTTTTATATCTTCAATCTGCTGAGATTAAAAACTGAGGTCGTCACTGACACGTTTATGTATCGTATCCACACTTCTCTGCATGTTTATCCTGAAAAGCCTCCTAACACACGTTGTGGTAAATACGTAGCATCCTGTTCTTTCTGTGTAAACGCTTCTGTTAAAACTCAAAAACCAGACAGTAACCATCTAGTTTTCTAAGTCACCAGTTCAGGGTCGTGAGGTTTTTGATGCTAACACAGAACATTATTGCCGTTGTTGATGAAATCCTGCTCGCAATAATGTTCCAGACTTTCTCCACACATGCCTTCTTCTAATCCACCTCTTTCCTTTGGTTTGGGCTCCAACGTTTTGTTTTCTCCCCACAGTGTTGGCTCTCCGTCCAACCTGCTCTTGGGTAGAGATGAGTGGTTGGGCCGGTACTGTATCACATTTCCTTTTTCCTGTGTGTCTGTGTGCTTTTGGCTGCCCCCCTCCTCCCCCTCCTCCAAGCATGTCTGGTGCCGTCTGCAGTCAAACAGGAAAGAGACATAGTTCCGGTTTCCACCATGTTCTCTAACCCGAGATGATTTTCTTTTGGTTGGTTGTCGTCTCCTCACATCACAGCCGACTCATTACGCTCCACCCCGTCACTACACGCATCATTTCATGCTTCCCGGGCTGTTCTGTGGATTTATTGGGAGCAGTGGCGTTGTTACTTCTGCTTTGAAAAGGCTCAGCGTTGATTGGATTATTACAGAGTGTGGCTTTTCCCTGTTGGTGCTGTGCCTCGTAATGTGGTTTTTGTCTTTCGCGAGTGCTCCTCCAGTCTTTGACATATTTTATCACGCGTCTAACCATTTGTCTGACCTCTTTTTTTCTTTATTCTGCCCCTTATCTTCCATTTTCTTCCTGCCTCTGTCCTCTTTGACCCCGTTCCCAGGCCTGTGACCCATATCTCTCAAGGCGCCATGTTGACCGTCAACACAAACTCGAGCGTGAGCATCAAATCGGAGCCAGTGTCGCCCGGCCGGGATCGCAGCACCCCTTGCCCTCCTCCTTCATCCACCACACCATCCTCAACCTCAGGAGGTGCCATCCTCACCGCTCCGCCACAGTACCCGGGCTCTCTGCTGTGTCTGGAGCCGCCCACTGGCCGCTCACCCGCCGACAGCGTCAGCAGCAACGCCAGCTCCTTCGAAGGAAGTGACCGTGATGACTCCGGTGCGGCCGGCGGTGGTGGCGGAGTCGCAGCGGCCGGCGCTGCAGGAGGCGTCAATCCAGCGAACCGGTCCGTGCCGCCTGACTTTAGCCCCTCGGCCGAGCTCCTCAGGGCATCGAACGAACCAGAGCAGGAGGGAGGCAACATCAAGCGCATGAGACTGGAACCCTGGGTCACATAGAGGCAGCGGTCGAACACCTCTGCAGCCCCCCAGTGAAGATTTGGTGACACTTAAACACCCACAACACACCCACACTCATCCCTGAACCCCCACTGCCATGTGACACTATCACCACACATCTGCCTCTGTCCACAGTTATACAACCGTCTACTCAGCTGCATCACCCAGACTTAGGCTTTGCCAAAACACACAAAAACATAAACAAAAACAGAATTCCTTTGGGGATCATGCTCAGAGTGAGAGAGGATGGTTTAATGCTCAGCTGGATATTTTGTCCCAGGTAGGCCCTTAAACAGAGGGACAGTAGATTTTTAACGCCTTTAGCTTGAATGGACTCCCGTATAGATACTTCTTTTAGTCGAAATAAGGTGTTAAACCTTTTTGCAATTTGACAAAACCATATAAACATTTCTATGACATGGTTTCTTCATCATTTTCACGTATTTACATCAAGCTCTGCTGCGTTGACATGAATGGCGGCAGCATTGTTGAACTCTGACTCGCCTCTTCTCTTTACAACCTCACATCATTTGGGATGTGTGCTGTCCATCCTCCATAAGTCACTTCCAAACGGCACTTTTGGAAATGCCTTTATCCGGATGGGTTTGGGGACTGAGTATTTATTTGGCACTGAGCAAAGACTTCAGCAGGGTCGTTTAGAAAAGGATCGTTCACCACAAACTGATATTTCGTGCTGCCACATTTACCACCGTCGAGCACCCAGCAGCTGTGGAGCCCAGCACCTTGCCAGAGTGCCAATATCAACCTCAAAAAAAAAAACAAAAAAAAAAACAAGAAAACCAGAAAAAAAAAATATGCCAAATGCCTCTCGCACACGGTGCAGGGACACTGACAAATTATCACTCGCACTGTCACGGAAATGACTAGGACTAGTTTATGGAACTGTCGACGCTTTTCAGGCTTTGGGCTCATCACTCTGTCCTCAGACCGGGTGCTCCTCCCGTCCCGTCACCTCCTCTGGAACTCGGATGGAAACTGTCACACCAGAAAATCCAGCCGGTCCCTCAGATTATTACCAGGAGTAGATGCCATCCAGTTAATAAATGCGTAGTATGAGGTTTTGAGCCTCGGTGGCTTTTTTGGTAGGCGAGTATTTGGTTCTTTCAGTCCAAGTGTTCTTTATCTGTTGGTATTTTAAAATCTGTTTTGAAGGTCCATTAGTTGTCCAGAAGTAGGACTTTGTATAAAATCACTCCTTATACAAAAGCTTTGATGTCCTCTTTAGCTCTCTCTAGCTCTCCTTTAGCTCTTTGCCGTGTTTCAAAAAGTGAAAGGAAAAGACGTTTTCTATATTTCTACCGCTTCAGTTCAGCGACAAAGTAAAAATGGCTTTTCAGCTTCAATGACGTGTATGTACATATGAATATATTTGCATAGACTTTGCTAGGTATCCCTAAAAACAAGCAATGTGTTGATTCTCAGTGGAACTGTTTGCATATATGAGTGTGAATTTGATATGTTTCGAACTATGGTGCAGGGGTTACACCACACTTGGTCGTGGTGGTGGATCGGACTTGTTTCAGTAAACCTATTTTATGCTAGTGTTGATGGTGTGTGCACTCTTCTCTCTCTCTCTCTCTTTCACAGAGGCCTGCTTGGTTGTGGTGTCATCATATTCTCTTGCCACACATTTCTAAACCCACGGTCGAAGTAAAGTTGTCCATAAACACATTAACATGAAACCATTACGACACTGCCACTCACTTATAGCGTAGTTAAGAGATAAGACACTTCATTTTTTCAGATTCATGTAAAGACTCTTCCACATTAAGCGCACACACACTTACTGATTATGCCTTTCACTTTGAAATTAAGTCAAGAAATTGGCTACTAAGTGCTGTGTCGTTTGTTTTTTAGTACACAAGTTTCGTCATGACCATTTCATGTGTGTATGCGTATATGTACACGAGTCGTTTATAGTCGAAAAATAGACGTTTTCTCCCAGTTGCTTGACTTGCTTTTTTTTTCTCCTTTAGACGATGCTCAAAGTGCAGACTGTTGAGGCTATTTTCAGTCCTACACGGTTAAATTTGTGTAGGTGAAGTCGAGGATGTGGATACAGTGCAAAAAAAAAAGACGTTAGCTTTACAGCCCACAGAGCGAAACCCAGGTTTGAGTTTGACTTTGACTCTGTGGGTTTTTGCGGCGAGCGACTTTTAGACGTTTCCTCTCTTTGCTGAGGCCTGGTGATGTTTTCCATGATCCGGTCACTTTTCCGTCCCTAATTTGATGGTGTCAAGGGTAGTTTAATTTTTCTTTCTCACTCTTAATCATGTTTTCTTTCATCATCAGCCCTGTTGAACTGTTAAACATGAGGTATTTTCACTGAACTCGCGCTGGATTGTTGAAGATTTCACTGATGAGCAGCAGCGGCGGCCGCCTTCAGGCAGAGCTAATGATTTCTTACCACTGAGTCATCTCCATTTTTACAAAAATATAATTTCCATGGAAACCGTTTGTGGGCGCTGATGGTTGACTGAAATGTGACACCACACCGATTGGTTTTAGCATCCTGCAGCGAGCAGGTTTGTTTGTGTACAAAGGTTCTCTGTCCAATCTAGCAGTGTAGTCACAAGACAATCTATATGAGAAATGAAAACCTGCACCCCTGTTACTCGTTGTGTACAATGTTTTTTAGAATCTCACTATTTTTGGATTAAGTTGTGCTGGTGACAGTTCCATTGTCTATTATTATAATGATATTATTATGGAGCTTTTATTTTATTGCTTTTTTGTGTAGGATAGCCAACTGTTTTTTTCCTTCTTCTTTTATCTTTCTTATCATAAACATATAGTACTGGTTTCCTTTTTTCAAACAACTTGCTGAAAATTGCACGATCAGTTATTGTGGTATTAGCAAATGCAATGAAGGAAATACCAGTTAAATGCTGCAGTTTTAATTAAGATATAGAATATATTTATAAAACGGGAAACAACTGAAAATTAGTAATTCATAAAATTTGAAACATGTAAATGCATGGGATACAGGTAACAAAACGTATGTTACGTACAGTAATGATAAAGGACATGCATCACAAATGAGTTTGACGACAACTCAGAATAATGTAGCATATGAAATACTAAAGATGAAATTTATAGCTAATATATTGTGTTGAGCTAGTCTGCTTTGGGTTTTTGTTGTAAAGAAAATATTCTTTTTGTTGTTTTTTTGAGAATGATATACAGTTTGTGTATATTTTCATATACAAAGTATGCACTGATATGTTATTGAAATTCTATACCGCTTTTACAAAAAAGTGTTTGTTGTACCAAAGTATCCAAGTCCCTTGAAACCTTATCCTTTTTGCGTATGTTTTACCGTATTTTATATATTAAATAGACAAACTGAGTGAAACAAATTTGGATCTGTGTGTTCTTTTTCTGAGTTCTTGTAATAATGTCGGATCCACACGAGAAGCAGAAAATCCGCTTAAAACTCGCCGAACGAACGCTTCAGACACGCTTTAGTTTTTGCTCTTCCTGTGCATCGTCTGTTTTTCTCTCATTGTCACAAACACGCTGAAGCTTCAGTTCACACGTTCAGCGATAATGAGACGCTAAATTTAGCCGATTTGTTGAGACCTCTGAAGTAAGCAGCAAGAGTCGGAGTGAGAAAACACCGAGATTGAACAAGTTAACTATTGCAGTGAAAAGCTCCTCCTCCTGTGAAACGGCTTAATTACTTTACACAGTTTATCCAGTATTCTTTAGTTTTATGCTGTTTGATAAAACTCTGGGCAGTGATAGGTATAATGTGATTCTTTCACAGTAAAAGTAATAAAATAAAGGAAAAATACCCAATTCTCCTGTTTTCAAACTCTTCATTAGAGTACATCATTATGAGCAGGTACATGTCCTTTTAAGGATATTAGTGTGTTTTTATTTATTTTTTAACTGCTTTGTGTTGCACCTGTTTTTCTTGTAACTCTGCCTATGGGGAAATTAAGGTACTACAATTTAGTTAATATGCAGCAAATTATAACAGGATTTTTTTTTTTTTATTTACATGGTCAAACATAAGCTTTAATTTTACTGTGAAATGAGGGTTGAAGACAAAAGGCCGCAAAAGCTGGATATTTAACATTGTTGCTTTTTCTTCAGTTTTCTAATATAATCTTTGAGTTTAGGCTGAGTTTATATGAAGATCTACACAAGCAGTGACTTAATCTCTTGATGCCTATTGTCGTGAATTCGCATCAAACCGCTTCTGCTCCAAACGCAACCAAATTAGCATCTACTTGAAAGCAAAAACACAAGGGAAATTTTTTTTTTTTTTCATAATTGGAAATAAATTCAGGTGTCAAGGGGTTAATATTAAGATGTGGATTTTATCTGTAAAATAAAATATGGGGCCAGTTGTTTTATAATTTTTTCACAGGTTATGCTACGTGGGAGCTCCTTGAACTCGACAGCCGCCATGTCTAAAAGCATCTACTGATCTAAAATAGTTAAATATTAAACCACTAATTCTATCCAAACATGTAAATAATGAAGGTAAAATGCAATTTCTCATCTTTTTATGACCCATTTGGACATTCAGAGGCTCTGTAGTGAACTTGGAAGCCCATTTTTTTTAACATTGATTCACTAGTTTAAACTCATGTTTGACAATTGTAGAAGTTTTTTTTTTTTTTTTTTTTTTTAACGTTCATTTAATGATATTTTGCTGAAAAAGTCACTTAAGTTTTTTTTTCTGATATAATCTTTAACCCTTTCATGCATGAATTATGAGAACCTTAATCAGGATTTTTTTTTCTTAGCGTTTTTATTCCTTTTTGGGAATGAAAAAAAAACTGCTTTCTTTTTAAGAACCTATTTACAGTTACAAACCTATGTTTTTAATATTACAGGCAAACAAACATGTATTAAACTGATATACAATGTGAAAAGTATGAAATAAAACTATCTTTAATGCCGCTAATCTGTGTTCTCACATTTTAACATGCCTGCATGGAGATAATATACAAAAAAAACAACTATTAAATTTTTTTTACTTTTTTTGTTGTTTTTTTCCCTTTACACAAGTATGTCACTGCAGATCAGGTTTATCTAGAACACCAAAGTTACAGTAGTGGTATGAATTACAGTGTTTGGGATGATGCATAAGCCTCCACTGTGATGCTGATATGGAACTAAAATGATAAAATCCATAAATATACAAGAGAACACCTTTGAACATCGTGCATGAAAGGGTTAAATTTAGCCTGAGCTTTTATGAACATCTACAGGATCAGTGAGATAAATATAGGAAAACACAGGGTAATATTATAAAAGTCGTAATGGCTATAGAAAGGTCAAATGTACAGAAAGATTCATTTGGAAATTACTACTATAATAGTTGTAGGTGTTAAAAAGCCACAACTGAAACACCTCCAAGCATTTGTCAAAGCCTCTGCAATTATCTTCACTTCAGAAACACAAAGTGGTTCAAAATTACCTCAAACCACATACTTTAGTTTCACTCCAAAAATGAGCTGAAAATATCTGAAACGGCCTAAAAAAAAAACATATATATATCTGGAGGACTTTGCGTGTTTCAGGTGAACCTTCACACCTCCAATACAACCGGTTTGGAAGAACCTAATCTGGCCTTGTTATTAGTTTTATTTCACCGCAGAAAACTTCGGCAACAAACTGGAAAACCACTCCAAACACTCATAAGATACTATTCACCTTCTAATAAACATTGAAACAAATGTATGAAAAGTCCATGTATTAAAGCACATAGTGGAGCTGATCACCTGAAAGAGCAGGAGGAAACACCTGAAACACCACTGGGAGTACTTTTGAATACTTTAGCAGTTATCTGAAACACTTCAGACCCATATAAATGTGTGTAAAATGAGCTTTTTTAGAGCACTTGGTGTATTCTTAGTACTTTACCACCGGAGGCTGTAGGCGACTACTGGAAAAAGTGAACATCCACATGTAAAAGTACATTTGTGCACACGTTTATCAAGTGGGTTCATTTTTTAGCTGAAGATCTCCATTTTATGGAACTTTTATATTTTATAGAATTATGCTTTTATTGTGTTCACTAATTTACAGACACCAACAGAATCCACCTCATTTTAACAGGAAGAAACCTGGAGGAGACCCCGACTCTGGAAGATGGATGTTTGACATGACCAGTTGGGATTTAAAATGGGGGGGGGCACATGGACGCACAGCCAACTGACCTATAACTGTTAAAAACTAGAACTGCTGTTGCTAGAGTATGTATGTGTGTAGTCATCTTGGTCCTGGTGAAGACGTCAGACAGCAGGGGGCGTAAACCCTCCCTCCTGTCTGACCAACCCACCTGAGCAGCCTATAAGAGGCGTCACAGTAACATCATGTGACGCTTCTGATGAAGGCAACAGGAAGTAGCTGAAACTATCAAGAAGGTAAATAAACAACTACCCCTGTCTGAGAAATGAAAGATCTGTAATACACGTCACCTGTTTAAGCAGTAGGGTGGTTCTTAATCATAGCATTTTTTTCTTTTTTGTAAAAGTCATGTTCTTTCCACTGAAATGTGTTAAGTAATCAATAAAAACCACACTGTTAAAGTTTTATTGTAATATACAAATATTTTTCGGTAGCTTAAACACAAAACGTCTTCACTGCATTTCTGCTTTTGAACAGCTATGTTTTAGTTATTGTGAAAGTTTTCAAATGGTCTCATTGGTTTTCACAGAACATATTCACAAGTTCTGATTCTTTCTGTTGAACATTAGAACAGAGAAAACACGTCTAATATCCTGTACTGTCCAAAAGCAGCTGTGAAGGATCAATTATTAGTGATTCATTACTGTAAAACATATGATGTGTCCCAAACACAACTATTTTAAACTCTTTTCACAGAACTAAAAGTGAGAACGTATTTCTATTCTATGGTAACCATGGTAACAAAGCTAAAGGCTCACTTAGAACTCCAGTCCAACTCTTGTCCTGTCATGAGTCACGTTTCATGATGTAGAACAAATGATGTAGGCCACTCCATCTGGGATACCTTATAATACATGTATTGTCCTCAAAATGTGATGCTTTTTGAGAAATATCTGATACTGGGAAAAATTACTGAAAACGTGTGAAATTGGCAATATTTTTGAAAATTTCAAGACCGGGGCGACACAGTGGTGCAGTGGTTAGCACACAGCCTCACAGCAAGAAGGACCCGGGTTCGATTCCCGGGCGATCCTTGGGGCCTTTC
>JAQQZY010000003.1:37696173-37709527 GCA_030068375.1 Ostorhinchus rueppellii
GAATAGAATAGAATAGAATAGAATAGAAAAGCATAGAATGGAGCAGAATGGAATAGAATAGAGTAGAATAGAATAGAGTGAGTAGAATAGAATAGAAGTAGAAAAGAATAGATAGAATAGAATAGAAAATAACAGAATAGAGTAGAATAGAATAGAATAGAATAGAATAGAGGAGAAAAGAATGGAATAGAATGGAATAGAAGTTTATTTGTCATTGCACATAATAGTACAAGGAAACTGGGTGGAGCTTTTACCCACAACAGTGCCATAAGGTAAAGTGCACAACAATAAATAAGATAACACATAATCTGAGGTAGAACATCCAATAAAATCAAACATCCAGTAACAACAAGCATCAGTAAAATCAACATCCAAATAAGAACAAACATCCAATAAAAAGAGCACAGGTAAAAGACACACATTCAATAAGAACAGCTGATCACTAAAAATACCATCATTACAATATGCAACTAAAACAACAAAACCCATGAATATACAAGAGAATATGTGCAGAAGAACTGTCCGCTGTAGTGACCACTGTGCATGAAAGGGTTCAACAACCACACTCAGATGTGTTCTTCATGTTTTGGTCTGTAATTTGCTTTCTAATCCTATACTGTACTGAAGTGTAGAGGACCGCTCAGGTGTAAATACGTACTGTGTCTATAACAGTTTGTCTGGATTGCTAGGAAATGAAACAGGGATCCACTTGATCTTCATCGTCACCTTCTTAGCACAGCGCAAGTCTTCTCCTGGAAATGTGTTAACACGTTTTCAGTGGTTTCACACATTCATCGCAGCCTGTTTCCAAACGGTGAACACAGACCTCAGAGAAAGACCTGAAACTCTATCACATTAACCGTGTTAAACAAGCGGAAAGCATCCATTCACAGCCCTCAGACGTTATTTGATTATGAATCTCTGTATGAAACTCCTTTGTCCGTCTTTATCCGTCTATTTAAGGTCTGAGTTGCATGAATCGAAGAGGCCACAAAGAGACCAAAAGGAAAAAGCTCGTACAATGAAGATGTTTCTGAGGAGTTTATTTACTGCTTCTATGACGAAGAAAGAAGGCAGCACAAAGGACGAGTGTCTGAATGTAGATCTCAGACACATTTCAAGACCTGCACCTGACAATAAAATGAACGATGAAGGAAATTGTCATCCTCATTCTTTCAGATACAGACTGAACCGTTCATAATAATAAATGCAAAATGAGACACTGAGCTCTGCAAAAAGTTCACACAAGAGCTGAATTTGGTTTATTTTATAGATCATTTTAAACATTTCTCGTCCATTTTGTTGATTAAATTGTTAGTTACATGTACATTTACATTTATGCATTTGGCAGACGCTTTTATCCAAAGCGACTTGTTCATTTTGTTGACAATTCTATTGCTTTTTTTTTTTTATTCATGAGGTCATTATATTGTTTATTTTTTTTATTAATTTTGGCAATTGTTTGGATCACTTTGTTGATTATTTGTTGTTTTTCCTTCATTTCTCCATCACTTTTGTTGATTACTTTATTCTTGTTCATTTATTTCTTGTTGATGAAATTAAATTTTGCTCATGTTGGTGATTATTTTGTTGAGTTTTGTTCACTTGGTTCATTATTTTGTTAGTTTCTTGTTCATTTT
Organism: Ostorhinchus rueppellii; assembly: GCA_030068375.1. NCBI lineage: Eukaryota > Metazoa > Chordata > Actinopteri > Kurtiformes > Apogonidae > Ostorhinchus > Ostorhinchus rueppellii. The sequence continues at coordinate 37,697,814 of JAQQZY010000003.1, forward strand.
GTTCAATTTTGATTATTGCATTCATTATTTATGGGTTATTATGACAATATTTTACTTTTATCATATTGGTGTGTATGTGACCCCTGAACTAAAATGATACTAACACACTTCACTGTTAATACCTTCAATGTCTTTTCTGCATTTTTACTTTGACCCTTCGGGGGCTGGTTTTGGCCCATGGGCCATATGTTTGACACCACTGTACTAGAACCTTGCTAACATTTATAAAGCGTATGACTTTGTGCAGTGATTCTCAGTTCAGGCCTGTGTGTCTGTGAAATGTTTAGAAAACTTCTGAACATCAACGTGGTCAAGGAAATCATGGAAAAACCAGCTCATCCTCTGCCAATCACATTATTCAGCGTGTATTCACATCTTTATTGACAACCAGAGAACACACGGTGGTGAAAAAAGGACCAGAAAAAAAAAGGCAAATTAGAGAGAAGAAGATTGTGTTGCACAGGGTGGTTGGATAAGGGGGTGGAGAATGAGGTAAGGGCAGAGTGATGAGGTCAGCATCAATGAGAAGAATGCAACAAGAAAGAAAAAATATGCAAATTGTGTTTGTACGTCTTTGAGAGGAGGCGAGAGAAAGACGCTGCTGGCTCAAAGGAGGGAGACAGAGGCGGAGGGAAAATGACAGACGTGGCTGGAGGAGAGGAAAAGCAGGGTTTGAGAAAGACAACCCCTGAGAGACAGAGCTGAACCCGCTGCCCCGTCTCAGCCGCCGTTCCTTCCTCCCCCCTCCCTCTGTGTTTTGCCATGGTTACCAGACAGGGCTCCCAATGCAGCCGGTTAATGTGTTTTTCAGCGGCAGGAGCGAGCTGGGTACTAATGTGTCTCAGTCTGTCTCCTGCACAATCAGTGTCAACTGTCCTGGGATGCACAAACACTGGGAGGCTGAGAGCCAGGGAACGCCGAGCCGCTCGAACACCACCACGTCACTGCCTTTATCCACCTGCGAGCTGTGAGCAGCGGTTTGTTAAACAGTCCAAATATGTGAGGGCGACTCAAGGGAATATGGAACAATTTAGAGCAGGGGTGTCAAATATACGGCCCACGAGCCAAAACCAGCCCTTCAAAGGATCCAACCCACAGGAAGAACATGCAAAGTAGAAACTTACACAGAGGACGCCGACAGTCAAGTTGTATTGATCATTAAGTTAAATACAGTATTTTTCAGCTCAGATGCCTGTTCTTAAAGGTTTTGTGTGTTTGTAGATCCACTGGGATCTGCAAGTTGTAAAGCATACGTGTAAATGATAAACTGAGGCATAATACTGATAAAATTGTTCTTATTTTTCTTAAGAAATTTCAGTTTGTTCATAGTTGCTACAGTTATTCACATTTTTTACGGATGGTTTGTAAAAGTAAACATTTCCATTTTTTTTTTCCACTTCATAGGAATGTTTATTATTTTAGGAAATCTCAGAATACAAAATGAACAAAACCTACACAAACTTAGCTTGACTGGGAAAAAAAACAATGGTTGTGGGACTCATCATCTGCCATTGTAGGCACCTGCTTTATTAGACCATCAAAAATACTAATTACATAATTTGACTTTTTTCACTCTATGACATAGAGAAAAGTTCAGAGTTGTCATTATTTATAAGTTATTATTCTCGTATTTGACTGGTCTGACCCACTTGAGATAAAACTGTCTGTATGTGGCCCCTGAACTAAAATGAATTTGACGTCCTGATGCAGAACAAAAGAGCTCAACCACCTTAAATCTAACATACTCTAATGTTAGAAATTATACTTTATGCGCACATTTTTATGCACAGGGAGTGGATATTTTCATCAACACAACTTATATATGGTGAACAGTTGACAGAATGTGTATTAATATGTACATATTTTTGATGCAAACAAATGCGTCATTACTGTAAAATGGAAACAGCTTGACATCAGTTATTAAAGAGCGGCATTAGAGAAACAGAAGTGTAAGCTGCATTGTCTCTGATTTAATACAATCTGTCTGCTTCAAACTATTTAATATTTATTTTCACGCGCTAAAATGAATATTTCTAAAGTAAAGCCCTGAAATATTCCTCTGGGTGGATAACAGTAACAAATCACTGACTTGCAAAACATATAAAATAATATTTGGCTACTACATGATGAGCCCAATGCGTACGTTGAATTAAAAAAGTGAATCATTTCAAAAACACGGCGTACGACACCTTCATGATGATAACCCACAACGACAGAGAAACGGAAATATTCAGTGGGAGTTTAATACCATGTAACTTGTTGATTCGACATTAATTGGATCCATCTCATATGAAATCCTGACAGAATGAGTTTAACTGTATTTTACACTGATTCAGTGCAACAAACCGACCCTACAGCGCTTTAAATGAAAACATCCTGCTGCTTTTTAGCGTTGTTTAAGGCTGTGTGATATGGTGGCGTATATCATCTCACATTACATCCTACTGTTTATACATTGTGTCACAAATCATACTCCTCATTTTGATGACAGTCTGCGTTCTTCCACTCGGCAGGATATTATCAAGAGTGAAAAACAAACACAAAGGAGACAGAACCAGTGTGAGAAATGAGGAGTTTCAACAGGGGTTCTTTGCATGAAGGTTCAACTAAAATAAAGGACTAAAATGTGATGAAGTGTCGTGTTGTTATTTCAAACCATTACAGAACCTTTTCTGTATCATGATATAAAAGGACATACACAGTTGGTTATATCATAAACCCTTAACGGTATTTAACTGATACCGATTTCCATGTTTTACAAGGTGAGTTTATTTATAAAGCATATTTCATACATAAAGGGCTGAAGATAAATACAATGAGCATTCAAAGGAAAAACAACAGATCAAAATATTCAGAAATATGACTAAGACAGAGCAGAGGTACATAGAATCAGAATAAAAGAGAACAAAATAATTAAAAGATACAGTAATCCAGACTTTCATAGCAGAGAGATGACAGATTTAAAACACAAAACCATGAATCATGTTTTCACCATTCAATTAAAAACAGATTTTTATGTTGTGATATTTTATGGTTTTGCTTCATCATGAACATACATTTAAAACAGAAGGTACAATGACATTCACAGTAAAGTGTAACTCATGCCAGCTGTTCCTAAATATATATAAGAAGTCAAAATGCTCCTGTTTAATTATTTATTTGCCTCACATCACAGTGGATCTGCGTCTCTTCTTGTGTGATATAACAGGGTCACGTCTTCTGAAAAATGTAACCATCAAAGTGCTCCCTACCTCTTGATTAAATCTTTTGAATGTTATAATTTTCAGTGTCTGTGAACACGTTTAAAAGTCCCGCGTGAATTGTTTATCGGGGTCACGACCCTTGGCTGTCTTTTTAATGAACCGTGTTGCAGTCACAAAGCCGGCCAAAAGGCACTGCCCCCTTCAGAGAGCTGCAGTCTCTGTCTGGACTCACCGAGGCGTCTGGAAAGTTCGATGAATTCTCTCCAGATGAGTTCGTCCTCTCGCTCATTGAACTCTGCAGAGTCACTGCGACGCTGCACCGTTGGTAGATGTTTCCTGTCTGTGTCCAGATGCGGTTGCATGCGACTTTGTTCCCAAGGACCTCACCTGTGACCTTTCATATCATCACAGGTTAAGGGTCTCAGGGACAAAGATGCACACACGCAGACGCTGGTTCAACAGCCTCGTCTACAGGAAAAGTCTTGACGCATAGAGGCGAACATTTGACTGATGTTTACATCAGTATTTATGTTTCAGCCATATCTAATATTATATTAACAAACAAGTGGATGAAGAACATATTGACTCCTGACACATAAAGTGCACCTTAAACCATATCATAAGAAGCTCCAAAATTAAATATAGCTTATTTTTTCTTAAATTAAATTAGGTTACCATTGATTGTTGCCGAAGTCGATGCAGTCTGACGTGAAACGTTTTGTCTCGACACGTCTGCAGAAACCGTATCGGATCACATCCTGTGGAAAAAAAAAAAGCAGAACCATGTAAAACATAGACATACAGAGTTTCTGTCTTTTCTGGAGGCACCATTGATCTATATTTCATTTTTTTAGGGCCCTTTCACTGTCTTCTCTCCGAACGTTGGCATCGCCTGTTATTCAGTGCAGGTCTGTGCAGTACGACGTTCACACAAAATGCCCCCTGCTGGCAGACAGATACACAAAGACACGCAGACATAAAACCTCAAATTTGACGTATAAATTGCGATTTCTTCACATGGTGTGAACAAAGTGTCGCCCGACCTATATGAGCGAGGAGCTGGGGAGCGGTCACAGAGTTCATCGGCATACATGCATCTTGCTTGTGCACATGCAGGAAACATCCACAGACAGCTGTGCCTGAAACTGCAGACAACACTGTCGTCTTATATTTCCTACAGGCCTTGTGATCTCACAGGATTATGCAATCAGTCCCCCATGACAAAGATGTTCAGCCTTGAGGGAGTAACTGATTTACTCTTCCCCAGACAAAATAAATGTCACACAAGCCTGACACTGCAGATGCCACATGAAGACATGAAGACTCTAAGCCAGAGTTCAACAACTGGCACACAGCTGAAAAACTCCATTTGCATAGCGCCTAAGTCTGTGCACACAACAGCTTTATCGGCTTGTCAGCAATCCAGAACATGTCTCGAACTTGCAAAATCTGTGTGTGGCCAGGTGCGCACACATGCAGACAAACATGCGACTTCACAAAGGCGCACAGAACATGAAGCCTTTTGCTGCCTGTGTTAGAAATTACACTGCCTCTCTGTGTTTCCTCTTTGTCTCTGTGCTTTGAGATGTTTTCCTCTGTCCCAGTTTTTCCAGCTCCTCTGATGCTCTCAAAAACACGAGAGACAAAGACCGGAGAATGAAAACTAAAGAGTAGAGTGAGAATGCAGTGAAATATCGTCAGGTTAAAATAAATTTCAAAATGGATAAAAAGCATGAGGATGGACACAAATGACGGATGATGGCGGGTGGACGGCCGGTTTGTTGTCTCGATTTGTTAGCCGGCCCGCTTAAGTAATTCTGAACTCACCATTTGCCTTTGCTGGTGGAGACTGTACATGGACACACACATACACACACATTTGTACTCATGTGCACATGCATACAACAAGTGCATGTACGTAAAAGAGGTACACGCACACACAAACGTATCGCAACGCACTCTTACGATGAGTTATTGATCCGATTCCCCCTGAGAGAAAAAAAGCCACAATTAATCCAGTGGAACAGAAAATAAGGCTTGATCAAACCTATCCTCAACATCTTCAGTCTTCCTTTCTCTGAGCGCTGTACGCGGCGGCAAACAGACAAGCTGCCCGCACTATTCCCCTCTCGCTACCCCTCCATCTCTCGCTCTCCTCTTTTTGTCTCTCCTCTTCTTCTATCCCTCTCTCAGGCGCTGTCCCTGGCTCTGTTTTGTGCCTGTTTCCCTCTGCCAAGTCACATCACTAATTCTCCAGGCGATTAGAGTCCGAGCAGGCAATGTCTATGAGGCAGGTAGAATCCAATCACACACACACACGCAAACACACACACACACATACACACACACACACACACACTCACACACACTCACATACACATATACACACACTAAAAGACACACAGACAATTGCATTGATTCCATTATCTGGTGCTGTACCAACGCCCTCACCACTACCCCAACCCCCAACAGCCACCAACAGCGCCTCCATCTCTGACCCCCTCCTTTCATAAATCTGTGTCACCTACATACATTACACAAACACACACACACACTCATAGACACTTATGCAAGCATGCAGTATCTCCAGCTATTGCTCTTTCTTCTTCTCTTGCCTGAACACTATCACTCTGTCCCCGCCTCCCCCTGCTCCGTCTCAGCCCTTCCCCTCATTTTCATCCTTTCCTCCTCATCTCTCCCTCTCTTGCTCCCTTTTCTCCCCCACTCCCACTCTCTCTCTCCCACTCTAACCCCTCGCATTTTTTCCAGGCGTGACGTCCCGTCTCGCCCATCTTGCAGTCTACATTCACACGATGCTGTGTCTCTGCGTGGGTGTGTATTACTCTGTGTTTGTTTGCATGTGTTTGAACTTGCGCTGCTACGTTCATGCATCTGGAGGAGAGAGTCGATGTGTTTGGAAGGCGGCGCATGTCTGTGTGTTTGTGTGCGCATGTCCTCGTGCACAGACAAGCATCTGGGAGAGACAAGTGTGTGTGTGTGTGTGTGTGTGTGTGTGTGATACACCAAGAAGAACGGAGGGTTTGGGGGTGGGGGGGGTGGAGGGAGCTCACAGACGGAGGCTGTGGATTTTACACAGCATGAGGATCAAAGCCACAGCAAGCCCAAAGGTGATTAACCTCCCAGACACACTGGCCACAGTACTACTGCTGCACCTCTATATGTCATTAACACAGCCTGCAATCACCACACTTCAGCACACATCAATCTGCGGGGCTTTGTTGTCCAAATATGAAGTAGCTGCTATTATATGATGAGCCACGAAGCTGAACTTTGCACCTCGAAGAGAAAAACTCCCAAAATGACACTTCATATTAAAATGTAGTGTGATTAAATGCACTTGTGCACTTTACTAATAGGCTATTTATTCATTTAAAAGTGGATTCAGGTGCAGTTAAGAATGGATATAATACGATAAAAATGCAGCTTTTAACATGAAATCGGTTTGTTTGAAATGTCAGGATTTAATTTGCGAACAAACACTGAAATGGGCCACCTTTTACAAACCAGCGAATGGCAGGCAGCTCTATGTAATGCTTGTATTTCCCCTCGAGTTGGAACATACAGGGGAGTCGTTTCTTTGTGTGCGTACAGAAAAGAGCAGTGCTCGGCAGAGATTGCTGATATATGCTCTTTTTTCCCCTCCTCGCTGGAGCACTGCAACGCAATGCGGATACTGAGTGTCTGAGCCACTAGCCAGACACACTGGGGGACAGAGGGGGATGGGGGGTAGTGGGGGGGGGCGGGGAAGGAAGGGAACGAGGCTTAGGAGGCGGAGGTGGCGAGCAAGTTCAATACGACTTGTGCTTTAGGACTTACTGATACAAAAGTCCGGGTCAATATCTGCTAACACTACAGATGGCAACACAATCAGAGTTAACTGTGACATAAACGCATTCATGTTTTTGTTCAATTTCACTTTTTTCATAATTATAAAACCTCACCTTGCATTATGTCATTTAACTGGATATATTATAGCAAGTTTTGCATTATACATGTCTTCATTTCTGCTCAAATCAGTGTGGATGGACCTGTCGATAACCTAATCATATGAACAAATAAATATTTCCTAATCCATACCCATAACCTGTAGCTACAAAAGATAAGATTTCACTTTTCAGTTGTCTAAAAAATAGTCTGCATTTTGTGTGTGGCATACTAAGAAAGCCCTGAAACAAACAGCTATTGAGAGTTGCCTCTATACACCATTGGCCTGAATCAAACAACAAATCAAAGCACTGCAGAGCAAGGTGGGTATATTGATGTCTGGATTAGCTGGACCTCAACAGAAAACCTGATTAGTATTTCAGATGTAGTAGATTTAAAGTCGGTGCAGAAACACTTTTGCACCATGTTTTCAAGTCAACGTAATTAGGGGCCTGAAATCGAATTAGATTAGGGAGAACAAAGCCTTGTGTTACTTGATGATAGAGGTGATCTCTTAAGGAAAAAATATGCACCAGTAAAATAACATGTTTAATAACAAGAATTCATTGATTCACCTTGAGTATAAAGTTAGCTACTAGCACTAACACTCTTGATATACTTTCCTTCTGTATGTCAGTCAGTTTAAAAACTTCCCTGTCTTTTCTGTTCATCTTCATACTCACAGCATCGAGAAGGGACTGCTGACATTTCTGTGAAGTCTGGGTGACACCGCAGGGAAAGCTAGAAGGTTGTACAGTTATCTCCAGGCTGTTTATTATGCGAAACCATACAACCAACTACCTCACACTGCAGAGCACCGGAGCAGGGTCATCGACGGAGTCTCTTCTTCCTCTCGGCATCTTCTTATCTTTTACCTCAGCTTGTCTGTCTGTCTCTGTGTCATCTGTCCCTCTCCTGTCTGTCAGTCATAAAACAATGAGTGAGTCAAACACGACAGCTCTGCTCTGTTTTGTAAAACCTTGTCTTCATGTTGTTTAAGGACTGGACTCTGTGTATAATAAATATTCAATCTTCTCCCAATCTGTGATCATAAAACTTAACCGCTATAGGAATGAAAGCTGAGAGAGGCTAATCAGGTGAATTTTTGTGGACTTGTCTCCCTCTTGTGGGTAGACAAAGAACAGAGACCACCCCCCCCCTCCCACTAGACCACAAGGCAGACCTTCACTGTCTCTGAATACAAAGACGAGCACTTAACCTGCAGTTGCTCACTGTAGGCGTGTGCCTGACCTACTTCTGCAAGTGAAGCTGGTGGAATCTTCCACATCCTCAAAGACTGAGTTCAGCACTTCCAACACATGCTATTGTCATTCTGAGGTTCAACACCACTACTTGGTATTTTGCTTAAAACATGACTTAACCCATCAACTAAGAAATTATGAAATTAGTAGGCATCATATTTTAACTGACTCCTGAAATAATTGTGTTATCATTATGATAATTTAAGTCTTTATACTATGTTTTCTTATTTATTTCTTACCATTGAACATTATTTGGAATCAATTTGAATGTTATTTTCATTTTCTATTGGTTTAATTTGGATACAATGTTGCAAAAAACACAGATTATCGCACTATATACTGTACAGAATTGGAAATAATTATTAGAACACCTGTGATTTTTCTATAGATGCTGTATATAACAGCACTTCAACATGACCTTTTGGCATTGTATTTTTAGAACACGCTGGGTTGTTTTTCAATAATAGATGTTCTTTGTTAATCTCTGTCCTGTTTTTGAAAAAACGGATTGTTGATGTTGTTATTAAGAAAGTATTTCATATGTCTTTTGTCAGATTTCTGCCTCATATTTCCACACAAAAAAATATTGATGACCTTCACATTACACAAATGACAAATATCAAGTTTTCACTATTTACACACAGTGGAATTAGTATTATTTCCATTGTTCTATATTTGCTGATGTGTGTGAAGAATCTCACCTGTGTGTGCACTGCTTTTACTACTCTTTTACTACTACTTCCCCTCTAAATTTATTTTACTCTGATTTTCAAAAGCATTTGACGTGTTTTGACAGTTCAAGTTTTATTTATTTTACACAGCTTGTTTCACTTTAACCCTCCCTGTTTTTATTTCTTTAGGAATCGTCCCAACTGATAGAACCAACACTAATATTTATGGAATATTGGACATTATTGGAGTTAGACTGAAAATCTCACATCATCACAATCCTTCTCGAATGTACATTCATTCATTCATTCATCTTCTATACCCGCTTAATCCTCATTAGGGTCACGGGGGTCGCATGGAGCCTATCCCAGCTGCTTAGGGCGAAGGCGGGGTACACCCTGGACAAGTCGCCAGTTCATCGCAGGAATGTATTTATTGTGTTTTCTATTTAATTTTCATGATTTATTTTGTATTCAGTATATTATGATATGTTTACTACCTCCTGGGCTTCCTCCAAGTACCCCTGGGGGTACGTGTACCCCCCTTTGGGAACCCCTGGCACAGAGCCTAAGAGCTCCTTTTTACGGAAGCCCGATTCGGTCATGCTGTTCAAACAGTTTTACATTGTTTTCTCATGATAACCATATAATTTTCTCGTTATCTCGGTAAAACAAATATTGTTTTCTCGCGATAACTACATAATTTTATCAAGCACTGAGTGCAATGAAGCCTGGCCAAATGTCTTCTTAAATGATGCACACTGATGTGTATGTTGTCATTTACAGAAAGGCACGCTGCTATCTCAGGCTGTGTCAGTCCTTGGTTAAATAAATGCACAATACGATGATCCATTTCTGCTTCGGTGGTGCGGTCTGTGTACTGTGAAGTGACTTCCCTGTCATGCATTGCCTACATGACCTATTGAATTATGTCGTTATCACGAGAAAACAAATATTGTTTTCTCGTGATAACGAGAAAATGATGTCATTATCACGAGAAAACAATATAAAAAACTGTTTGAACGGCATGACTGAATCAGGCTTCCGTACATTTTAAGTATAAACATGCTAAAATAACTGTATCCATGATGGTCATGGGTCCCAGCCTTTTAGCTTCACCCAGTTGTGTGTGCGTTATGACAATTTCAACCATCTTAATTTTCTCAAAAACAAACTCCCCCTCATTTTAAGCCAAACATTTTTAGTATCATTTTAAAAGCGAACAGTGCATCTGAGTATTGACCTTCACTTTCAGACTGATCCTGGTTGTTACATTATGGATATAGTTCGAGAAGGTAATATTTTTAGTCATTGTTAATTAACTGGGAGTATTACATCTCCTTTATTGTCACATGATGATACTTATGTCTTCTTTCCGACAAATAGGAATTCTACATGAAATGACGTTCTGATCCACTGAATTTGTGTTTATAAAAAACACCAACTTCAAGATTTTTTATGCTTGCATCTCATATTCATGTGTCTGGATTAGTTTTTGACTTCAGATAACTTCTGTACATGTGCCAGATTTATAACAGCAGGACCTTTAGCTCCATAGTTTAAACCGAACAGATGAACAACATGTGACAATGATGTTTTATTGTTGTACAGCTGAGATTCACATGTCACCACATGGTCTGGTTACATGTCAAATCCAAGTTTATAGCTACTGAAGTCTGACAGTCTGCAGGAATGTGGAGTGTTCTAACTTCCATGTGTGTAGTGGAACAAACACGACCAACTCAAACCTCTGGATGGTTTGACCTTTCATATCAATAATCGTTTGACCCCACACATCCTGCATCCAAGCCACACGGCTTGACCACGTCGGTCTGAAGGAATGGATTTGGGCTTATGTGTGTAAATGTTTGCCTTACATTTGTGTGAAGTGTGTGTGTGTGTGTGTGTGTGTGTGTGTGTGTGTGTGTGTGTGTGTGTGTGTACTTTGGGTATTTGGGAGACCATGAGATAAACAGGGAGAAAGTGCGTGACAGACTGTCACAGTGACAGTGACTGAGCAGAATGCCTTAAAGCAGTTTTCATTCTAATGTTAGAGGGTGTCTTCCAGCTGTGGCCTGTAGAGGTCCCTGTTGCACTGTGACAGGGATCAGATGTGCAGGGCAGTGGGTGGGTGCAGTTTTTAGGAGTGTTTTAACAGTTCGTTTCTGTGTCTGACTGCAAGGCTCTGTGGCTAAAGGTCACATTCCAATATACGACTTATATACTTTATTCTCAAATGAATCAGTGCAGAGAATTAATTTATATTTATTATTATTATTATTATTATTATTATTATTATTATTATTATTATTATTGTTATTGTTGTTGTTGTTGTTATTATTATTATTATTTTTATTATTATAAATAACGTGAGGACAAGATTGTTGTGAATTGTGGGAAATTTTTTGGGGTATGTTGGATGTGAATTGGGACCCATATGTGATCTGAGTGTGGGCAGATGACAGATGTACAACACAGTCTAAGGTCACATTTATTACTTTTGAGAAGTTAGTACAATGAATAATTCCTTCCTCTAATATAGACTGTATGTCAACTAAATATGTCTATCTATCTATCTATCTATCTATCTATCTATCTATCTATCTATCTATCTATCTATCTATCTATCTATCTAT
>JAQQZY010000003.1:37729394-37741718 GCA_030068375.1 Ostorhinchus rueppellii
TGCAAACTGTTATCTGCACCAAAGGTGGACACACTAAATATGGACATTTATGGGTATTATTTGTCAACAAGGACTATATTTGTTATTCCAGTTGGTCATTTTCTTAATGAATAACAATGAAATTGTTAATTTGAAACAAGTTTTTGATATACTTTTAAGTTATTTATGTTTTCTTGTTTTCATGACTGGTAGTCTAATAAATTTGTTAAGCACCGTACAGTATGAACATATTTAACAAAAAATATCTTTCAATCCTCTGTTAAATACAGTAGTGCTTGTCCTCAGCAGCAGTTCACTACCCCTTGTACCTCACGCTACAACGATGCAATTCTAGCACTAGATTGTTTTTCTGTTTCCAACTGGGAAAACACGAATGCAGAAGCACAAATTTGAACCTGCCGCACACAATGGCAGCTTGCATGGGAATTCGTGAGGTCTGTCTGTCTGATCCATTAATGTATGCTGCGGTTGAATGTCATCAATTATGGATAAGAAACATAGGAGATTCACAGAGCCTGGAGAGAATCATGGGAATAGCACTGGGCTATAGTACCTTAAATATTTGTAACATACTGTATGAAGACAAAGATGTGCAATCAGATCTAAGCTGGTTTTAGGGGGGAAGTAAAGTTCACGGATGTATAAATAGATCAGTAATAAGTAAGGTTTATTTACACCTGGGGTTATTCTTTTATCTCAAATGTACAGTATGTAATTTCTGCCTGTACACATCAAAGCTGTAACAAAAGAGAGAGTTAGATGACAGTGGTGGCTCATGGGAGTTACTTTCACTACTGATGCCAGTGAAAATGGCGCAAATCACTCCTACAGATGAGGTCGCGTATTAATGTTTTATTCACAGTATGGGTAGTGATGTAAACTCAGTCATTCCAGTGAAATGGTAGGATTAATAATGGTATGGTGCTATTGGCAGGTGGGTAAAAAAAAACTAGCCATTACACTGATTAGTGCGTCATTTGATAGAATATATGTATTTGGAAAGTATGTAAAAGAGGCCTTTGGCTGGGATACTAACTTCAAAACTTTTTCATCAAACGAATTAGTAATGAGTATTGAAAAATGCCTGGTATCGTTTAGCGTCATGTGAAACCAAATTCCAACACCGAAGGAGCAGACCTGTAAAGTCAGAAACTTCTTTTCAATAAATATTTCTAAAACCATCAAGCCAATGTGAAGATTGACCAATAGAATCCTTTTACAACCAAAAAAAGACCAAAAATGTACTTATGAGGTTTCCCCCGACTGCGACAATATTATATCTTTAAACCACATTAGCATTACCAGATTAAACAGCAGCTGTCTTTCTATATGTAGTCTGATTGTACTTCCTCCACACTGTTCAGCCTTTAGGTGTCAGTCCATATGTGTGGCTACTGCAATGTCTTTATGCAGGAGGGGCCTCTTCCCCTTTAAGGGCCAGGTATTCAGAAGTGTGCTGACCCTGCCAATGAGTTCATACCATAAGCAGACCCATATAGCCTCTCCTCCAGAGCCCCTGATCACGAGCCTGCTGAGCTGCTGCCTCAGTTATGTAAGATTACATAACACCAGGTCTGTCTGAGTAATATTTCATAACCTGGGGGTCCCAACACACTGGCATTACCATCAAATCCCTTCAGGAGTGGAGTCAGAGGTGTTAGCTGGGTTTGACAATGTAAAAGTCATACTTAAAAAAAAAACAAGTTGAAAGCTGTGGGTGAGGGGGGTGGAGGTTTGTCTCTTCTAACCTTCCTCTGTCTTTCACCGGAGCTCCCAGACAGCATACGCCTGCAAAATTTTGACATCAAAGACTGCTTCCTTCATTTTCTTGAGAACTACAGTGGAGGTCATGGAAAGGTCGAGACTGGGACGCTACTAAACAAAAGCATCCTCCCCCCATGGCTTATCGGAATGCAGTAATCCTGCCTGTTTGCAAAATGTCAGATCATTGTGTATTAATCACATTGTTAAATGTGAATTAATTCAGCACCCACTTAAACACTGAACATTATTTAAAAACTAGGCCACTAACTGTTGTCTAACGGTCTCAGCGATACAATTAGCCACTTTACAACCCCAATCCTGAAAATGGGTATTTGTAAAAAATGCCTGCAGAACTGGACTGTTTTTACACTTACCAAAAAAAATGCCGTCACAGTAATGCCACTTCATTCAGACACACACGTTTAGAAAGAGATTAAACCAGACTCTGATGCCATAAACGAGCACAAACAATCCAAACATGTTTCTGGGCTTATCATTTTAGGTAACACACCAGTAAAGACCATCGACGGCGGAGGACACACACATATGTGCACTCCCCTCAGAAAGATACCACTGAACAATCTTGGATATACTGTAGATAACAACGGTGGCAAGTGTTAGAGAAAATGTGTGCAAAGATAAGAGGGGGGTTATGTAAATAAAGAAAACCAGAGCAGGTAGATATACAGCACAAGAGAGGAAAAGGGCAAGGGACGGGATGCTAGGAGATATCTGAGCCTGATACCAGAATAAGGTATGGAGTTCACAGTAGATGGACTTCAAATGGACAATAGCAGAGTTTTGTTGTATCGTATGACTCGATCAGCTCCGTACACAGCAGCATTATACACACTGGACTCACTGTGAAATAATGCATCAGTATATTATACAACTGCTAACATATTATCGCTTCAGATATGCAATAATTCTGCAGTATTAAAGCCTCCCATTTACCTGGAACTGCATGAGTAACCTCAACAGAAGACGCAGGTTACGAAATGAAAAAAACTTGTTGAAACAGACCGCTTTGTTACTTTGTTAATCTGGAATGAAGTCGTCTTTATCGTTTATGCATACCGAACCGTATCTTGGACTGTGAGTTTTCTCTTTACAGGCAGACTAACAGACAGATTGGGGATACCCGGATGAACGGATGGAAAACGGGATAGAAAGGGGGAGAAGCATGGTAGGAGTGAAAAATGGAATAAGAAAAGAAGGGGGAAAACAGCACAGTAATACTCACATTTTTCTGTTTCTTCTCTATTTCACCGCACTGCAGCGCGTTACCTTTTGTTTCTGTGTGTTTTTGAAGTTATAACCCAGCACAATCTATCAATGAGGATGAAACATGAAACGTGAATGTGCAAATCCACGCATGCGTAAATGAGACTGACCACTGCCGGTTCCCTTAACTCTAAATCACACCCCTATATACTAACGCACAGACATGCACAGTCAGACACACAGATACACATGACTGTTACAGACAGCTACAGACACACACAAACGCACACACCCTCCCTCCTTGCTAGTCTCCCATGTATGGGCCCCCTAACACTGGGTGCTCTCGGTGATCCCTTTCCAAAGCCCTCATCTAAATGTGAGCAGAGGTAATCCTTCAAGGAGAGGCAAAGAGAACAGCGATAACCTAAGATAAAGAAGACCTGCAGGAGGAAAGAGAGAAAGACAGTGAAAGAGGGAGAGAGGTGGAGCGCGAGATGGGATAGATGAACAGGATGGGGGGGATTAGCAACCTAGGGAACACATTTTTCAAACAGGAAAAAAAGACGAGAGTTGAAAAATGAAGTGGGCGATATGACGGCGAGGCGCGCGGGGGGGGGGGGCAGAGAGAGGATGCATGTGTGAAAAAGAAAAAAGGACATGTACATATATATATATATATATATATATATATTTTTTTTTTTTGGTATATATATATACTCACAGATGAATGAGAAGGTGACCGGAGTAGTGATGAAAAACCATGGCAAAAAACTCAAATCAAAGGCAACCAAAAAGTGCAAGCCGGAGTTTGGGAAGAAGTCCAGTTTCGTCTCATTTTTGAGTTTTGTTTTTTCCTCCTTTTTCCCGCGATTTTGGCAATTCCTATCCAGTCGTCCCTCCTTCCTAAATCTATCCCCTACTGGTCCCCCTTCTCCTCTCTCTCCCCCTCCCCGTTTTTCTTGCCAGTGCCGGTACTCTT
Source organism: Ostorhinchus rueppellii (assembly GCA_030068375.1). Classification (NCBI taxonomy): domain Eukaryota; kingdom Metazoa; phylum Chordata; class Actinopteri; order Kurtiformes; family Apogonidae; genus Ostorhinchus; species Ostorhinchus rueppellii. Next base: position 37,733,362 of record JAQQZY010000003.1, read on the forward strand.
TATCCTACCTCTCTCTTTCTCTGTCTTTTCTCGCTTTCTCCCGCAGACCATGCTCTCCATTTTCCCCTCATTCTTTTCCTGTTCCCCTCATCTGTCCATTCATCATACACTTTTTTTCCTTCTCCTTCTCCCCTTCAGCTCCAGCATACAGATTTAAAAAAAAAAGAAAAAAAAAAAAGAAAAAGGTTTATGAACAGAAGTCGAGTTTGGAATTGGCAGCAAAAAAATACTGCAGAAGGGTACGAAAACTGTTTACAGGAAAGGACAAGCGGTTTGTGGCATGCATTCTAGCGCAGGGACAATCCACGGCCTGTGTTTTTCAGGGACGCCACGCTTTAGAAGGGGGGGTGAAGCAGCTGTTAAGTACTGCCTCCACACATAAGGGCATAACCAAAATCAAAGAATGGCAGTAATAGAAAAAGAAGAAGTGAAAGCGAGATCGTTGCAGTGTGTCTCCAGCGAAAGTGGATTGTAAGCGCGCGTGTGAGGGGAAGGAGTAGGAAGGAGTGTGCATGTGTGTATGAAGAGGTGGGAGGGGAAAGAAAGGAGAGCCAGCGAGAAAAGAGAGAGAGAGAGAGAGAGAGACTGGGGGTTCATGGAGAAATATCCGAGAGGGAGGGATAGAGGAGGAGTGTGCCGGTGGGGAGAGGAAAGAGGAGGGGGCAGAAATAGGAATACATTTTTTTTCTTTTACCGTATTCGAGTTTGGTGCTTTCTTTTCTTTTTTTTGCAACGCTTCATTCCAAAAGGCTAATACCTTCTTTTTTCTGCGTGAAGGAAATAAAAAGGAAGAGAAAGAGCTACTGTGTGCTTTGTCTCCCGCCCCTGCCGTTCCTTTTCCTGGTTGCCTTTCTGCTCCGTCTCTCCTCTATTCAGCCTATTTTCTGCACGTGCACTTGAACTCTAAATCCTGTCTGCTTTCCCCTCCCCTCTCTCGCTCTCTCTCTCTAACTGCAGCTCTATGAGTCTCTGCCTCTCTCTCTCTCTTTCTCTCTCTCTCTCTTTCTCTTTCCTGGGCACGGGCTTGAAATAGAGCTAGCAGGCAGGAGAGCACAAGCAGGAGGGAAAAGGAGAGGGCGAGGGGGACAAAAAAGGGGAGAGAGATGTTTGGGGGGGGAGGGGAAGAAGCTTAGACGAGCTGACAGAGAGCACAGGGCTGCTCTGTGTGTGAGAGCGTTTGCATATGAACATGTCTGCACCGTCGTAAACACACAATCATACACTTTGGGTTGGAGGCAATGATTCACACACTGATGGTATCATGCATGCGATGTTTGTCAACACACCAACAACAAAATACATGAAGCTGGGTGGACTAAAATAATTAAACCTGCAGGTGTTTCATATTTTTAGCCCTGCACTGATTAATGACTAGTAATAACTGTTAAATTAATAGACACCTAAGCCTTGGAGTAAAATTATATTGATAATTATTTTTGTTTTACTGTTATATCATAACAGGATATGACAACTAATATATATTTTTTAATTAAAATAATGTAATACCATATGTTTTCAGGTTTTTATTTTGTTTATGTTGTCAAATACAACACAATACCTCAGTGTTATATTAATTTACTTTGCCATTGGCCAAATGTTTTAGAATTTTTATTGTTTTGAGAGCTCAAACTATACATTTCTGAAATGTTCTGACAATAATAAAGCCTGAAGTGAAAAAAAATGCTGTGGTTTCTTTAACTTTCACTCAGGTTCAAATCTTAAACTTAAAAAAAACAGTTACTTAATATTTATTGTGATAACTATAAATATTGTCTGATATTAACATCCTATCATCTTGTTTCTTTACTCATCTAAGACAGTCAGTAAAACATGTTAGGATGCCACTGTTGTCTTTGTGAAACAATGCCATTTTTCTGACATTTGATACAGCGCTTTTGAAATAATTGTAGAAATTGTAATAAATAAATAAATAACACCAGAAAGTAGCGAACCAATTAAAAATTGCATCAAAGTGTAAACACACCTTGCTTAATCTCTCTGTAATTTATTAAATAAACTATTAATTTGCACAATCAGATAGAAGTCATCAGACATTTCAAACACTGTTAATTAAAAATATCAATTAAATATATTAAATTAAACTTTACTTCCATGAATGATCAGGTGCCAATTAAGTTGAAATTTGTGTAAAACACTTGCAGATGCTGTATTGAATTTTACTTCAGTTCAGAGGTTGTCTGTGAGGAGAGAGACTTAATTAAGGGTTTTGGTGAAAGTGTACTGAAGTATTCCTGACATCGCAGAATTGTGATAAACGTCAAACAAGAGAAGCATAAGAGTGTCATGAATTCTGTAAGGACATTTCAGACTGATGCTACATTGCATCTGATTTACTATCGGATATTTTAAAATCCAGTTTGTCAGATGTAGACAGAGGGAGTTAGAGACGGAAGTGAAAAATGTGTTGAAAATTACCTAAATTAGGAAGTTGTTTTTGCATCATCTTGAATATTTGTGCCGAAAACAATGACTATTAAAAAAAATACTGATAATGCTTGCTTGGTGCTATTTTGTTCCTAGAGCAAGTTACCTTGAAAAACAGAGGGCTGATCAATAGATTAAATCCTACAAGTCAGATGCTATATTGTAATAGACTTCATTTGACACACATTATTTGTACATTTGTTTTTAAACCACAATTCCTTTACACAGGGGTGTCAAACTCATTTTAGTTTAGGGACCACATGCAGTCCATATTATCTCAAGTAAGTCTGACCAATAAAATGACAAGTAAAAGTACATTTTGAAAATTCTTACATCTATAAAGTATTCTTTAAAAATGTTAATAACATGAAAAACCTGAAATTTCTTAAGGAAAATAAGGGCAATTTTATCCATATCATGTCTCAGCTTCTCATTTACACATGTGCATTTCAACTTACAGATCAGAGTTGATCTACAAAGACACAAAACATTTAGTAGCAGGCATGATTTTGTTAAAATCGCCCTTACTTCAACATTTCAGGTTGTTCATATTCAATTGGGTTATTCACATTTTTAAAACCAGAGGAAAAAATTGGAGTTGTCATTATTTATAGGTTATTATGATAGTATTTTCCGGATCCAACCCACTTGAGATCAAATTGGGCTTTATGTGGCCCCTGAACTAAAATGATTTTGATACCCTTGACTTTTAATATCTCAATGTAATGTTTGCATTTCACAAATTCATCCCAGAGGCTATAGGACTGAACTCTTTTGTGGGCTGGTTTTCACCCATGGGCCATCTATTTGACATCCCTGCTTTTACAGGTATCATTTTGAGTCACCATTCAGGAGGACAATAGGAGAAACGTTCCCTGTGTCTGCTCTGTCATTTCTGCTTCTGTGAGAGAGTAAAGGGTTACAGCCCTCCATCAGTGCTCTGTCCTGGAGCAATGCTGACTGCACCACACTTCTACAGAGGCCTTTGGGTCTAATAAAACACAGAAATGGGTCAGGGATGTGAAAAAGCCTCAACAAGGACACCCTCTGCTGGGATGAAACAGCAATGACACACATCTAATACGAACCCAAAAACAGTAAATAAAACACCAACTAACAACTGAGACAGGATGACAGGGTTAAAATAAAAACAGAAATGACATATATTCGTGTTTCTTGGGCTAAACTGGTCGGTTGCAGAGTAATTTGTTGCCTCTGTGGAGGTTAACTCAGGCTACCCTTATGCTACATCCTCTCCACATGAGCAGCATCCCTCCTCCCTTCACCGCATCAGCATCTTCCCTTTCGAAGTTCCACCGCAATAGCTTCAACAACCCCCAGCAAAACTAAGATTTAGCGAGCTCAATCCTAAACCACCTCTCTACCAGCTTCTCTGAGGTATGCTATGTTTTGTGTTGATTATAACCGCTATGTTCACTCTATGGGAGGCTCTCTAATGGTTACCTGACTTGCATGCTATCAGTTACCAGGACTTTGGCTAAGCTAAGCTAGCTAGTGGCTAACATAAGCGAAAAAGGATGCGGTGACTGGGACTTTCTAGACTTTTCCCCGAGAAAGATACTTTGAATATCCGTGTTGAAATGCGATTTTAAGCTTACCCTTTGTCTTTCAGATGCCCAGTGTGACGGTGAAAGATGTCAACCAGCAGGAGTTTGTCAGGGCGCTGTCAGCTTTTCTCAAAAAGTAACTTAACGTTAGTTTAAATGCTAATATCACCCTGCATGGCTCGTGCATAATCCACCTGTCAATCAAACATGATGAGGGGAAATAAGGGCGTGACCTTTATATATATTTTTAATTATTCAAATTTAGTATTATTAATAAGATTTATTTACACTAGTTACATAAAACTAAAGTTATTTGATGTTTTAATAACATCAGCTCTTCCGTTATGAAAATTTGCAGCTTTTCTGTTCCCAAATTGATAATGGACGCCCTACTTCTACAATCTGAGGGCATCACCTTAATGTAATTTTATTTAATTTTACTCATCAAAGAGGAGAAAATAGATCAATTAAAAAAACAAAACAAAAGCTAAATATTAACAATAAATGCAACTTGAATATTGAGATAAGCTGAATGTTCAGAACTGAAAAATGAAAATACTTAAAAAATTTAATGAATGTTTCTCATTTACAGTACTGTGCAATAGTCTTAGGCTGAAGTAGATATACTGTATAGAAGACTCTGAAACAACTTTACATACTTCCCAGGTGCATGGAAAAGAGGAGAAACTCCAGCAAGATTTGTATGGAGTAATTTAATTTAATTCAATTCTAAGTCAATACTGAATATCGACCATACATTTAATTCCAAATATAGTTCTATACAACAAGTGAGAATAGTGAGAAGCAGACTATATAATATTCACACATTTTAAGATACAATCAGGGTACACAGGAAAAATGTAAGACATAAAAACAGGTGTCAGGATAAAAACAGCAAGTGTCATGTATTTAGTTTGCACTCAACATGTCTTTAACCCTTTTGTTTAGATGATATGAGGTTTCCATTAATTGTCTGGTGGGCTAGTTTCTTATAGCTTGGGCTTCATTTTGTCATGGGACATCAACACTGAGTGCAGCCTATTATTTACTTCAAATTTTTTGTGTGTTTATAGTACTGTGCTTAAATTTGTTGCATATGGTTCTATCTGAAGAGAACACACTGAAAAATAAAATGTATTCTTTCAATTATAATAATGGATTAGATTTTTATAGCGCTTTTCAAGTCACCCAAAGCGCTTTACATTATTGATCTGTTATTCATTAGCTCTCACATTCTTCCTCTGGTGGTGGTAAACTACATTTGTAGCCACAGCTACACTGGGGCAGACTGATGGAAGCGTGGCTGTCATTTCACGCCTACGGCCCCTCTGACCACCACTGAAGATTCATATGCATTCATACACCAGTGTGAGTGGCACTGGAGGCAAGGAGGGTGAAGTGCCTTGCCCAAGGACACAATGGCTAACCTGGAGAGTGCGGGATTCGAACCGCCAACCTTTCGGATATTGGATAACCCGCTCTACCACCTGAGCCATAGCCCCCCCAAAACCTTTCAAACCTGTAAAAACAACAGCATCTGCATATAACTGTATGGAATTCATAAAGCACTACACATACAGTCATAGGATCTACCAGGTCTTAATAGACAATCAGTGGAAATCATGAAATTATGAACCCATTATTAATGAGACCATCACACACTTTGATGCAAATCACATGTGGTAGATGACCATGTTATTCCTTCCATATGTTGGTTTTGATCATTGCATGTCTGCACTCCCTCACTACCTTTGAGTATCCATAAAAGTCTATATAACATATGCTGTGATGTGCTGATACTCATTCGGTGTACATGTGATACCTGTTCGTCCTGCATGCGTGTGCCATATGCCACTCCAGGCTGGATTCAACTCATGAACCGCTAATTGATTTTTCAGGTCTGGCAAACTCAAAGTCCCAGAATGGGTTGACACTGTGAAGCTTGCCAGGCACAAAGAGCTGGCTCCCTGCGATGACAACTGGTTTTACACCAGAGCAGGTGGGTTTCACTGGAACCATTTCCAATGCATTAATTCATCAGCAGCTTCTGAAACACTTAGTTAAATGATTAGTCAAGAGAGATCTCATTAGCATATATTTAAATAATTCATTAACGGTTTAAAGTCATTAACCATGAATGAGAATGCCGGTGATTTTTTTTGCTCATTTCTTTGTATTAAACTGAATTCTTTTGCATTTTAACTGTTTTCCAGAGGAAATAAGCCAATTACTCATCTTAAGCATCTGCTTACATTTCATGTGATTTAATTCAAACATCCAACCAGCTGTTAGTTTGCACACTGAGTGGTCACTGCGCTTCGTTCTGAGTCAGCACTGTAAATAACTGTACACAAATAGCTGTGAATTATTTTAACCTCAAGGACTTCTGAAATTTGACACAATGCATACAATAAGAGCATATGCACACAGTCGGTCAGCTGCTGTGCATGTTATCTAATCAGGTACTGTATGTCCACACCACAGGTGTTCAGAATATAGAGGAAAATGATTTTCATTTGAATCTGGAATGTTTGGTTTCATGTCTTTTTGGTCAAACTCACAGCTGGTAAAACATGGACCTATTGCATCTTAACCTCCTGCGACCCAGAGAAGTAAACGTTTTAGCTTTTTTATATTAAATAATTGTCTTTTTGGAAAGACCATAATGGAACAGTTTTTTTAGGGGTTTTTTTTCAGATAAATTTTTTGTATGGAATATCCTTTGCAGTGGAAGCGTATTTGTTTATTTTCCTTTGAGTAAAGCCATGAAACTCGGACAGAAATGCATTGCTAAGTCTCAAGAGAACATAAATTGTTTGTTTCGCTATCAGCATCCACAGCGCGTCACCTGTACCTGCGAGGGGGTGTGGGAGTGGGCTCTATGATCAAGATCTACGGTGGGCGTCAGAGGAATGGGGTGTGCCCCGCCCACTTTAGTGTGGGCTCCAGGAATGTGGCGAGGAAGGTGCTCCAAGCTCTGGAGGGCCTCAAGATGGTGGAGAAGGACCCAAATGGGTAAGAGAGTGGGAATCATACCCCTCCTTCCTGTTTTTAAGTTGTAGCTGCATTAGTCCCCACCTTCAACCCTTGCCCCTCCCACCAGAGAGGAATTGAGGACAGAGGAGCCAAGGAAACAGGCATATAACAACATGAGACATCCTCACCTCAGAGAAAAAGGCATCAACTAAATATGTTTTATGATCCCTGGAAGACAGATCCTCATGTAAATGTACGATTAACTTTTATTTCAATTCACAATTTAGTATAATGTGTCAGTAGGTGATGTAGGATCTGACCAGTCTCCTCAGTCCATGATGTGCACTTAAGGGAACTGAGACGTTAAAAAGAGTGTGCAGAGGTCAATTTGCAGGTCACCATCAAGCATTGAAGAGCTGAGAGAGTAAGGGATTGAAAAGAGGCTGTACATACAGTATAACCATTTCCATGTCTGGTTTGGTATTGTATGACTTATTTATTTATTTACTCTTTTTTTTGTCTCTTCTCCTTCTTCTTCATCGTCCTGCTCCTCCTTCTTTTCTTTCTTTCATATTTTATTCGTATTCCAAGAAAATGTTATTATACGTTTAGAATGTAAGCCCCTTTTATATATTTGGCTCTAACCGTTCAGCCTGAACGTACATTCCTATACCTGTTGTTTAACTGTTTTCTTCCAGTGTATTAGTACTTCATAATCCAGGTGATGCTTTATTATGTTGGTCATTTAACCAGGACCACAGATGGAAATTAGCTTGTCTGCTAAATCTGGTGCATGCATCTTGTTCTCTGCAACCAATGCCAATACACACTGTCCTGTAACTAAATAAATACTAAATAAAGGAGAGACAGGAGTGAGATGGTACTGTAATACCGCCATCTTACTTTGGGGCAAATCACATTGGTCGCTTAAAACAAACCTACAAATCTAAATCAGCTGGTTTAGATTTTTGGAAATTAATTGTAAGTTGAATATTTTTGCACCAGTCTTCCTCTATCAGTTTGTATTTCTATGAGGAACCTTGTTACGGTTAACACTCATCCTTGATATTCACAATTGACCCCAAAAAGTGCACTATAACTAGAGGTCAACTGATATGGGGTTTTCCAAGGCCAGTGCTGATTTTTAAAATTTTGATCAGCCAATGACCGATATCTACAGCCGATTTTTGAGGCGGATATTTAAGGCTGATTTTTTTTTTTTTTTACACACTGAAAAATCAAATCAAATTTTATTTATATAGTGCCAAATAATAACAAAAGCTATATCATTACACTTTACATATGGAGCCGGTGGAAACCAGACTCTGAAGCCAATTTGCAGAAACCCAACAGAATCCTCCAGGAGCA
>JAQQZY010000003.1:37749136-37789062 GCA_030068375.1 Ostorhinchus rueppellii
TCACTGTCACATTCACACCTATGGGCAATTTAGATTAGCCCATTAACCTATCAGTGCATGTCTTTGAATTGTGGGAGTACCCGGAGAAAACCCACGCAGACACGGGGAGAACATGCAAACTCCACACAGAAAGGTCCCAATCGAACCCAGGACCTTCTTGCTGTGAGGCACGAGTGCTAACCACTGCACCACCTTGTCGCCCGTACTTAAATTAGGTTGTTCCAAACTATCGCCATATGGATGGCTACGGATGATTCCTGAATAATGTGACTGAAAGACTGAAATGCAGAAGTGTTCCAAACAGAACTTTTACTGACAAAATCAAACGACGGTAGCTGGTCAGTAGGACAAAATTCTGACCAAGCTGCAAGAATTAACATATTGTGTTGTGTGTGTGCACATGTGTATGTGCAGTGGGGCTTGGGAAGATATTTCGATGGGTAGGAAGGATTTACAGAACACTGGCTACGGTAAAAGTCTAATATACCAGCTGGCTCCGCTTGTAGCTCTGAATACGTCACACTGTCGGTTGCTCTGATTGGTCATAGAATTGGCCTATTGCGTGCAGGAACAGTTTGAATGACAATGGTTCAGTCCACCCACAGGCTTCAGCTCTCTCATTGGTCCCATTCCAGACTATACAGTTCATGTATAGTCGGCTGGACCAGTTAAACAATAGCAAGAATATATAAATAATGTCAACCCCAAACCTTTCTCTATGATTTAGAGTGAAAAACAAGTAAAATTAAACAATTAAAATGTTTACATCTACAAACTATCTTTTCAAACAATGTGAATAACATGAACGAACTGAAAAATATGTGTAATTTTAACAATGTTATGCTTCAGTTTATCATTTCCACGTTTTCATTATAACTTACAGACACAATGGATCTACAAAACATTTAGCAACAGGAAGAATATTGTTAAAATGGCACTTACTTTTCTTCAGACATTTCAGATTCTTTATATTTGTTCAGATTATTTACAGTTTTGGGGAAATTATACAACTCTATGAGTTTTACTGGTGAATCAATGTTGTAGAAGATGACAGTGTTTCCATGGTAACTATGGAGCCCCTGAACATCCAAAGGGGTCATATCTGATGACCATGAAAAGATGTTAAACTGTATTTTACACCAATTATTTACTTGTATTGATAGAATTAATGGATCAACATGTATTAAACATTTAGGATCAGTACATGGTTTGGGTTACCAGTGGGTGTTTGGGTGTTTATGGGTTAAAGTGTCAGTAGTTGTACTTTAGTCCAGTGTGTGATTGTCTGTACTTACGACTTGTAGCAGTGAGCAGCGGACAAGACCCACTGGCTGGAGATAAGAGATCCACCACAGAAATGATAGCCGGCATTCAGAGACACCTGGTAGGGAACGGAGTGTCTGGGACACTCATATCCTCCTACAACCTTTTCATCTTCAGAAGCAGCAACTGAAATATAATATGGACTATTATTATTAGCATTAAAATTATAATTATTATTACTGTAAACATTAATATTTTTATTATTGATGTTTTTCCTGGCTACAATTACTATTATAAGATCTATTATCATTTCTATTATTATTATTATTATTATTATTAGTTGTAGTAGTAGTGGTAGTAGTAGTACTGTAAACATTGTTAATATTTTTTATTATGGGTGCTTTTCCTGGCTACAATTACTATTTTAAGACCTATTATCACTTCTATTACTATTATTATTATTCCTTACTGTTACCACTATTATTGATATTATTACTTCTAGTATTTCCAAAGTGCAGTTGCTTGTTTTTATTACTGTATTTATAGTTATTATTTTCTTTTGATTTCTTCTTCTATGTATACATTTGAATTGTGCTGCTACTAGAACCTTAATTTCCCAAAGGATTCTGCCCAAGGGATCAGTAAAGTTCTAGCTAATCTAATTTAATAGAAATATCTGTAAACTTAAAAAAAAAAAGAAAAAAGTCAACAATTATTAAACAAAATAAGGAAATATAATAATAATATCATTTTCTTACATGCTGCTCCGAGCAAAGCCAGGAATACGAGGGCCTTCATGGTGCTGTTGGTCCGACTGTGGGAAACACTGAGCTGTCAGGGTTTATATACACCTGTCCTGCCCAGAAGGTAAAAGGCAAACTCTGTACGGTTCTGGGAAACAAGCATATGGTTCAAAACAACAGCAAGACCTTGAATGATATGGAAACTATTGGGATAAAACCTCTGATTATGTTCTGGAAATGACACTTATGTAATCAGCAGAGATGTCTTCACAAACAACGAAGCCTCTGGTCATAAGACGAACAGAAGACACTTAAATCACATGATATAAAAGTGATTTACAGTTGAAATAAGGTGTAGAAGCGACTGTGCTAATGACCAAACATCTGTACTTTGGTCCATAAGTCTTGTGGTTTGTTCAGATGCTGCCGTCCTGTTGTTTTTAGACCTTTTTAGTCCTGTTCTTTTTTTTTTTTTTTCCTTACTTTGTTTTTCCTGGTAACCGTTCCAAACTAGACAGAATGAACCATATGTGCTCAGTCTGTCTAATTGTAATGGCATGACCTTTAACCTTTAACATGAGGCCTGTACAGTCTGAGATGTGGCTCTGACTCTGAGCTTTATATGATTTGACCTCCAGGTGAATTTTTGGAGGTGTTGAATCCCTGGAGGAATGAAAACTTACTTAATGTTTTCCACCTGTGATAAATGTTTCTAAATGTAGAAAGATTGATTTAAAATGGTTTAGTCCTGGGGTTTCAGACTCAGTTTAGTTCAGGGGTCACATACAGCCCAACGTGATCTCAAGTAAACTAGTCATGTGTAATAGTAACAGTTATACATTTATAATATAATCATGTGTAATAGTAACAGTTATACATTTATAATATAATCATGTGTAATAGTAACAATGGGATATTTATAATAGATTTTAATAATGCTTGCAATTTACAAATTCATCCTAAGGGCCAGTTTTGGTCCTCAGACCGTATGTTTGACACCCATGGTTTAGTGAGGATGTTAAAAACCTTCCCAGGCTGCTGCTCTAAGCTCATCACTGATGTCTGTCCTCCATGGCATCGTGTTAAAACACACCTGAAGACCCCAGAGCAGCACAGACTGGTTTTAAACAGGCGGTCAGACAGCTCATGTTAAAGCAGAACGACCCAAACGTTCACCAGTGACCAAAAGAATGTACTAATGTACAATGTTCAGTGTCTGTTGATCCATCTATACATGTAAATAACTGGTTTAAAATACAGTTTATCATCTTTTCATGGTCATCAGGTATGAGCCATTTGGATGTTCAGAGGCTCAGTAGTTGCCATGGAAACACTGTCATCTTCTACAACATTGATTCACCAATAAAACCCGTGGAGTTGGATCAATGACAGTGGATATCACTTGTTTTCATCTTCACTTAACGATTTCTTTGCTGAAGAAGTCACTTTTTCTTCAGTTTTCTCTTTTTTTAATATAATAACCCTCAACTTTAATGAACATCTTCATGTTCAGTGAATTAAATATAAGGAAAATACTCAATTTTCACTGAAAAAACTAAATAAGAGACAAAATTATAAGATATGGTGATAATCAATTAAAGGTTAAATATTGAGGAAAATAGCACTGGGTCTTTATGGGTTAATTCATCAAGGTAATTTTTTCAGCAGCTATTCATTCCTATGGATGTTTTCAACACACTGCTTCTCCATTTTGGTTTAATTTTATTTAAATAATAATTTAATTATAATTAATAATTTAAATAACAGCACAATGGAATCTGTTGTGGGTTAAAAGTAATAGCCAGATGATTTATTGTAGCATCATTATCTTTAAAACCTGGAATTCAGAGTAAATGCTTTCTTCGTCATCGCTGCATATATGCAGAGATTTGGAAGGAGATTAATTTATCTAAAATGAAACTTACTTTGATCACATTTTAGTTGCTTTGAGCACCTACAAACTTCATGCAGTTACAGTTTTAGGTTCAGATAGTATGTGTCAGTTCTTAGTGTTCTTTCAGAAATACAGTAACTTTAGATTACCTGCACACAGGTTGCAGGTGTCACTGATCTCACCTCAGCTGTAGGTGACAGGAACGTTTCCAAGAAATCCATAGAAAAACTGATAAGAGTTTTTCAACATTAAAACAGTAACGTGGAAAAGTCAAGGTACATGTAGGTCTGAGTCTTTTCTTGATTTTACACATAAATAATGCATTACAATGAGCTTTCTACAGTGATAGATTATTTAATTTTATGTTTTCAAAACTGGAAAATCATTGGCAAAACTGATATTTGAACATGTCAAACTTTAATTGAACATTTGCTAAAAAAAAAAAAACTGTTCGTAAAAAAAAAATGTATTAAACAGGTTTAGGAATTTATACAAGTATGTACAGGTAAGGATCTGTTTTTGGCCAATAAAGTAACACAGCCTGGTGCGCCAAATTCAGGTACTAGTTCTAAGAAAAAAAAAAAAAAAAAATCAAACAGCAGTCATACATCAACAATCATCCCAACCTATTCTTACAACGTAATCACAGGCAAGAGAGCAAATCAGTGTTTTCTAGTACTGATAATTTTTGTAACATTTAAACCTTCGACTGACCAATGAGTTAACAGTTTATGTTGTGTTATTAAATTAAATGTTTCTTTGAGATATATTTGAGGTAGTGTTCCTGTAGAAACCCAACAAAAACAAAGAAAAAACAAACTTAGAAGAACCTGTATTAGCCTTCACTTACAAATAGGAAGTAGGTTAAAAGTTCAACACATTTATTTCCATCAGTTTGTTGAATATACATTTATTGTTCAAATATACAAAAATACAAAAACAAGAGACTGTGCAGAGAATCATCATCATTATATTCACTTTGAACCCTGCGCCAAACACCACTCCCTCATAGACCTTTAAATACACAAACACAAATGGACAAAGAAAAGAACTGTCATAGTGGAATAAAAGCAGATACAAATAAAAACTGAAAGTTTCAACTGATTCAATGAGAAACAGGGTTGTCTGACTGTATTAAAACTAACTTTTTTTTTTTTTTTAAGGGGGGGGGGGGACATCACCAGCACCTTCATAAAAGAACAGGTTAATATCAGAATCCCTGCTCGTGACACTCGTGGTTTCCAGAGTGGAGTTAAAATGTAGCTGCACTACAGTGAGGTGTTCAGAGTCAAGTGTGTGTTTTGTTCTGTGATAAAACCCGCCCTGTGTGTTGTGTACGCCGGTGTTGGCAGAGGAGAGTACAGTCTGTAAGGTGCGAAATAAATTCTCCTCGTCCTTCTTTGTGACTGTATTCACAAAGACGGTTTGTCCCTAAGACAATAGTGAATCCTTCTTCACACAGAGCGAGCCGAGAGTAAACTGCACTGTTAATGTTGGCCTCGCAGCAGTGGTGTCTCCTTATCCTCCAACAGAGGAGAGTTCTTTACTGTAAAACTGAAATAAGGTGAGTTCTTTTTTTTTTTTTTAAAGGATGGTTAAAGAGTAGATTGAGTCAAAAGATACTGCGGCTTCCATTCATTCATATCCAGCAGAAACTAAATAAATAGTCTTCATCCAAATGTTTTACAGTTATGGCTCTAACAGGTTTCTGTGACTTAACAGCAGTTCAGAGAAACTCCAGGACAGAAATGAACAAATGCAGCCTGCCCTCGCCCTCCGCCTCCACCACTCAATAAATTAAGATTTCAACAAAGTGAAGACGTTCAGTAGATCTGGTCTATGTGCATCAGCGGCTTCGCTTTTATGGCTACGTTGCAACATTCGTTTCATCCTTTCGCTCTGCGTCCTGATGTCAGGCGGCTGTTCTTACTGGTGCGTGTGTGTGTGGTTTGTACTAGTTCAGGAAGCGTCGGCATCGTCTGGCGCCGCAGTTGCAGTGCAGCTTGTTGCTCTCGTCCTCGATGGGGAACTTGTAGTCGTACGTCAGCTCCTCCCCGCGGTAGATCTTCCTCAGGGCGAAAATGACGATGTGTTTGCGGCCGTCCACGTTGATGACGCGCGAGTAGCAGTTGGGCTCGCACGAGTGGTTGATGAAACGGGCCGCGTTGCCTTGCATCGTCGCGTCCACCACGTCGAAATCGTCGATGCGGAACATGTAACAGCCGATGCCCTGGAGGAGACGGTTAAATGTCAGCGTTAGCGATTGGTTTCACATTCACAGTTTGGAGGTTTTGCTTTACAGGAAGAAGGTCAAGTTTATTTATAGAAGATGTTTACAACAACACAAAGGCCCAATACACTGTACAAAGATACAAGTGAAAATACAAGATATGATAAAACTAGTACAAACATACACATATACTAAAGCTGATAAAAACAGATGCACAATAACAGGATAAAAAGCATCAAAAGCACAACCAAAGGATAACAGATAAAAGTCACATGTAGATTAAAAGACAGTGCAAATCAGTGCACTGGCTATTAAAAAGAAACATCCTTAAAACTAACAAACTCAGATGTGTTTGGGGCTCTTACAGGAATGTTTAATCGAGAAGTCATAAAAGATCCGAAGGTGGAAATATTGGGTGTGATGCCGGAAGGAACTGAGGTTAGAGCCAGCAAATCTCTTTTACAGATATTGCTGACAGCAGCAACTAAGTGCATAACTATTAAGTGCTTAAAACCTGCCCCCCCTACTTACAACATGTGGACTGAAAAAGTGTGGAAAGTATTTAAGACGGAACAGGTAACGGACTCAGACTTCAAAAAGCCCTGTTTATGAAAAGGTGGAGCACTGCCATGGCTCTATTAGTGCAATGAATAGATTTTCCTACACATTCTGAATACCCTCCCCCCTTTATTTTACCTTATTATTTCTCATTTATTTCTTTTGTTGTTTGTTTTTTTTCTACCTTGCCCTCATCTTTTGCTTTGCTAATTGAATGTTGTAAACCTGTCCGATGGAAAAGGTGGAAAACAGTAGACATTGTGTATGTTCAGGAATGCAAGTGCAAGTTGCTGATACCAAAATAAAAACTAAGTTTAAAAAAAAAAAATCCTCATCCTTTATTTCCTGATGCTCTCTAGAATCATCAGCCAAATCCCAATATTAAAATGTCAACACTGAATGATAAAGATAACGCTAGTGGAATTTAGCCTTAAAGGACCCACAACTTTACTGCTTTTCCTCAGCAGGTAGGAGGTGGTTTAGGTAGACGGTGAAGAAAACCAAGGAGGAATTTGCATCCTGGAAATTTGTAAGATTAACTTCAGATTAAAATTTTATCTTAAATAGGATTAGGAACAAATTCTGGTTTGTCTTAAATACAATGAGTCTTTTAACATCTTTACACATGTAGCCTATAGAGATTAATCACTTATTGTATTGTCCTCTGTATTGTTTTTTTTTTTTTTTTTTGCACTACCTGTTGCTGCCTTGACCAGTGAATTCCCCCGTTGTAGGATCATTAAAGTTTTATCTATTTATTTATTTTTGCAGATATAATTTAACACTGAAATCTTTTCCCCAGTGCCTGAAGACAACCCTGAAGCTAGTTATTATGAGCCATTACATCCGCAGAAAATTTCATTCATTAGAAATTTCAGCGCATACCTGCTAGCCCAATGGATTTTGGTTCATTATAGCTAAATTATCAGGGGGGAAAGAAAAAAAGAACGCCCATGATCTTTACTTGGAATAAACAGTAAAAGTAAGGCTGGCATGTTTGTTTCCATTAGAATCAGAATGA
Organism: Ostorhinchus rueppellii; assembly: GCA_030068375.1. Taxonomy (NCBI): domain Eukaryota; kingdom Metazoa; phylum Chordata; class Actinopteri; order Kurtiformes; family Apogonidae; genus Ostorhinchus; species Ostorhinchus rueppellii. The sequence continues at coordinate 37,756,846 of JAQQZY010000003.1, forward strand.
ACAAAAGGTGGTGTTCCTTGTGCATACGAACCTTGCTGTCATAATATTTCTCCCGTTTATCTGTGAGGACAGAGCGGATGACGGTGCCAGCGTATTCAATCACCATCTCTCCAGCCTCGATGTTCCTTTTGCAGAAAAGGCCTCGGCCATGAATTGCAGATCTAAGATGATTACACAACAGGAAATGAGAAAATACATCTGTGCACTGGTTCTAAATTTGTTTTGTGTGATTAAAATTTATAAAAGTATTGTGTCTGCCCTTACCTGTAAACTCCAACTGCCTCTTTGGAGATTTTCTCCAGGTGTCTGAACCTCATTGCCATGGGAAGCTCACTGCTGGTGGCTCGTCTGTCGGAGCGGGACAAAGAAAACATGGCATCACTCAGTACGTTCATATGCACAAGTGCAGCTGGACTAAACCAGTTAATTCTGTTGTCTTTGTCTCAGTCTACATGCACAAGAGCGAAACTGATTCGTTGTTGATCTCATGTCACCTCTACTATGAGAGGTGGCGCTATGCACTCGTTCACGTTAACTTATTCAATCACAGACAACAGTCAATGGCAAACCAGTAAGTCGGCAAACCAGTAAGTCATCAACCCAGAAGAAAACTGGAACGACACTGGACAACTGTGCAAGTTTATACATAGTGTAATTTTGTCTGCTCTACTTTTTGTGCAGATAAAATGCATGATGTACGACTTCCAGGCCAGGATTTGGTGCAGAACACCTGGTCCTGTTCCAGTCCGATGGGTCTGTTCTACGTGTGTTGGTCTGACTAATAAAACTTCGATTTCAGTTGAGTCAACACTGTTCCAGGCACTTTTAAAGTTCAGATTTAGGGTTAGGGTCGCGGTCAGACTTACACAATTATTATTTTTTTAGGTGTCATGTAAACCCACTGGGTGGGCACAGAAGATGTCATTAGGAACATGAGAAGAAAGAATAAGAAGAAGCAAAGTGGCAAAACTGAAATGCATTTACCTGGAAGATTTCAGTGGAAATTCATCATCCTCTTCATCAAATGGACCTACTATGTCTGGGAGCTCTCTGTGCTGCGATGCCAGGAAGTTAAACATATCAAAAGTGGCTTTCCTAATCAGGAAGAGACAAAGAAGGAAATTCACTTGACAAAACAACAAAATAACAGTATGTACAGATGTTAAATTTTACTACCAAAATCACTGACAAAAAACCCCTGATTTTATACCGTGTGTAGACTTCAGCACGAGCACAGCCGCTCGGGTTGAGCGGAAGCTCCTCCTCAATGTTATCACAGCGGTGGAAGCGGAAGCGGTGACGTTTGCAGCTGGCAGCTCCCTGCAGCTGCTCCAGCAGGAAGATGACAGCATCATGGACGATACCGAGCACCCGCGGGCCGCTCATCCCACCCAGCGGCAGCTGCTTCAGGTGGAACCCTGCCCGCGCTTCGAGGACGCCATCGATTACTGCACGCCACGCAACTGAGGAAGAGGTAACAAAAGAACACTGTGTTTAGATGTCTCTCATTTCATTGACTTTTGTACGTGTTAATGTAAATTTCCACCAATGGTCTAATGCTACCCAACAGTCATAGTTTAAACAGCAGTGACAAAACACTCCACTGGACACTCATTCGATATGTTACAATAACAATCTCTTAAGTCATTGAACTCTGCCAAGTATTATTCCATTCTCTAAACCCACATGCTCCTTTCTGCACATGCTCTATTCCATCAAGGTCAAAAGTAGTTTTAGTAAGAGAATGAACCACATCCAGTTCAAGACATGTTAAAACTGTCAAGAATGTAGTTGTTTTTTCTTGTTAATAATAAACAAAACTATCATCTGTGCATGTCTGTCTGATGCAGCCACACCTTTTGAAAGAAAAAAGATTTTTCTTTAAACATTTCATGATAATATTTGAGATTGTGCACAATTTTAATGTTGTCCAAAAATTCTTATCCACTACCATTTATTTGCAGCCATGCATTTTGCAAAAGTCTTGTAAACAAACGTCTGTTACCTTCTATACTGTTCGCTTTGACACTGAAGCCATCATCGCTGGTGATTTCAAAGCGCAGGTGAGGCTGGTTCATGTACGTCCTCCTTCTGTTTTTAGGTATAGGAGCATCGTCTTCTGAGCTGAATCCTAGAAAATTACATTTCAGATGGAAAATGGGATTAGGTAAGGAAGGATTTCTGGAAAGAAGCAATACTGGATCCTCCTGAGTACAAACCTGAATAAGGGCCCCATTCAGAGAGGTCTCCATGCCGAGCGCTGATCCACCTGTGTGTCTGACCCTGAATGTCCATGGTGCTTTGACTGTGTGATTGTGGACTTTCATCGTGATAATGTCTGAAAAGGAAAGACGAGTGATTAAAAACAGTCACTGATATTTAACTCTATGTACCTGGAAGTAAACATTAGCTAATTAACAGTAGACATTTTCCTCTACAAGCCACAGGATGTTACCCTGTAAAATATTAAAGACTGCTCTGAAAATGGGTTCCTGTAGGATTTACCAACCTGCTGGGTGTAGGCGGTGGTGGGGCTGTAATCCTCCCCAGCTGCTCAGGACCAGATATATTCTCATGGTCCAGATCAAGGATATCCTTTAAAGATGGAGCTTTCATTCTTACGCCGCTCGGTCTGCTGGAAAAATACAAGAAAATTAAGCTTTTATGTTTTTAGTCACATCAGCTGGGTTCCTCAGAGGCCATTCTCCGTCTCTTTCAGACTCAAACCTACTGCAGTGACTTTTCTGTCTCAGGCTTAAATTGGGAACAGTTTGTACACACAAATACAGCTGCATATGGGCTTTAAAATGAAAGAACATGAGAATAGATGACTGAAGTACAGTATACAGAAGGGTTTTATAAGGGAGTTGTGTAACAGAACAGACTTAACACCAAATCAACCAAAGAATCAACTCTATGTATAAAGACCGCATCACTCATTAAATAAAATAAAAGATCATTTTTTTCACACATCTGTATTAAAGTACTGAGTTTTCTTCTTCAAATTAAAATTCATTGCTGCTTATTTTGAGTCAGTAGAAATAACACTGTCTTATAATCTTCATGTGTTGCATCAGCTGATAGTTTACATTATAGCTCAGTTAGCTTAGCTCTACTTTAGACAGAGTGACTGAATAACGTTAGTTCATATTCATGGAATCAAATAAATTGGTGTCTTTGGCAGCTTCAGAGCCCTTTGTTCTAAACATACCAATTATAGTTTTTGATCTTTTTTTTTTTTTTTTAAATATTGGAAAATAAAAATACTACATGTCGTCCCTTTGAAACAACAACAGAAGCTTTACCTGTACCCTCTCAGCACAAAACTGTGTCTCCAAAAAAACCCCCCCACAGATGTTCAGCTAAACTTCATTAAAAAATACCACACATCTCCTCCATTTTCTGTACAGATTGTGTTGTCAATAGCTGCATTGAAGATCTGTTTGGAATTGTTCAAACAAGGTCAGAACTGTCACAGTTTAGTTTGAACCATGGATCAACAAACAGCAACTTAGCAAATAACATCACTCACTCATTACTCCCCTCTAGTGATCCCCCCCACCAGCATCATCAGTAAAAAATAAATAAATAATTAATTAATATCACTAAAATCCAATACATTGGTGTCTTCAGAATAAAGAGCTATGAAGTTCTGGTAAATACTAATGATCATTTAAGGACTTTTTATATTTCCAAGTAGAAATACTACACGTAGCCTTTAAGGTGCATGAAAAACAAAACAAATATTTGTTAATTATGAATTAAATGGGGAAAAAATGCTAAGATTTTATTCTGGAAAGGCTGATCTTGGTACATCTTCATGAGAAAGCGCAGGACTCGTGATACCAAACCTGAAGATGCTGGAAAAGCAGCATCACTGTGGATCAATACGTTTATTAAGAAAGCTGAACCAGTGCCTTATCCCAGACTCATTCAGTACAGAAAAGAGAACAAAGGCTACATTGAAAAAAGCTTTAGTATTTTGGAAATAATCAGCTACAGTGTTTTTAAAATAGAGAGGATGGTTTAGTGAGTAACTAATGGTGCCTCAGAGTTCTATTGCATGACTGAAAAGGTCTTTTATCCAGCTACACCGCCACTTTTTAATGAATGTTTTTAGGTGAGGAAGGTCCAGCTCCTTTCAGCTGGAAATTAGATCTCCAATTGCTCATATGAGTCAGTAAAAGTGGTGGTAAAGGAGTTTCTCCATTTAAGAGATGGAGTAAAATGAAGTGATAAGTAAAACTCCTGTAGCTGCAACATTTGTTCGATTACATAAGTTCTTACCAATATCATTATGATAATTGATTGATCAGTTGAAGTCGTTACAAGATGGACTAAGCAAGACATCTTTGGGAAATACTGACTTTTTTCCAGATTATACAGAGAAATTATCAATTAAAAAAACATTTAATTGATAAAATAATCAGATCAGGACAATATAATAATTATTATGATGATTATTATCTAATCATGAAAATGACCTAAATCTTTTTCCTGAAAATGCAACCTGCTGACTTCACCTAATGTATTAATTATGAATGTGTTTCTCCAGTTTGACAGAGTACAAATATTTTTGAAACAATTTTAATCTGCATTAAATGCTGCCAGAAAACAACTGATAAATATATAAACAACGATAAATATATAAACAACACTGAAAATAATTGTGTGTTGAAGCACTAAAACCAATAATGCATCTAAAGAAGCCTTTAATTACCTGGGGTCACTGTCTTCATCAGCCTCACTTGAAAGATCCCTCAGGAAGTCCATCTTGGATTTCTTTCTGGATGGCCGCTCAGTCACAGACGACACTCTCTTAACTCGGACCTGGGATCGTGATGAAGCAGCGGAACTGGAGTCCGGTTCGTCGAGGACAGAACTAGGAGACCTGGAGAAAGCAGCTGGTGACTCCTGTGGACTCTCTGCGAGCTGGGACTCCCTCCGGGGTTTTTTCTTTTGCTGTCGGGCGTTGCCGAGGATAATGGGTGTCGTCTTTGGCACATCACGGTGAGTGGCCATGGCTCGGTCGATGATGGCTTGGGCTGTGCTTTCCCCAATTTTGGAGAAGTTGGGTTCAGGAGGGGGTGGGTCGATGGTTGGAGGTCGGGGAGCGGGGGTCCCGCAGGTTTTTACAGGCACCACCCTCACAATGATTTTTCCTTCAGATTGTGTTGTGTGGTTGACAGTCGAGGAGGCGTTTGTGGCTGTAGCGCTGGACTGAGACCTTATTATCACACGGGGGGTGGAGCGCTGCAAAGCATTTCCACTGTGCAGAATTTTGGCAATCTGGCTTATTTTATTGTACGCAGGAGAATTGGTACTTAGTGACTGGTAAGTGTTCGTTCGTGGGTCTTTGATGAGAATCTGGCCTTGACGGTTGACTAGTAGGACCTGAGGAGAGGGCGGCTGGTTCGAGTTAGTAGCCGCAGCCTGATTCTGAACCTCTTGCTGAGTTCCTGGCTTTGGGTTGTCCAAACGGATGGCGATTGTCCTTCCCCGTGTGGCGCCAGGCTGAATTGGTAAAGCGTTCAAGCCATTAATGATGATAGGTGAGGTGACTGTGCGAGGAACTGCAGAAAAAGTGGCTGCGCTAGAAGAAACTGATGCATTATTCACAGTCTGTGCAGGACGCGAAGGCAAAATCGGTTTGAGCTTGTGCTGCTGTGGAACAATCGGTTTCGGTGGCATGCGTTTAAGGTTTGATGTGGAATTTTTTGACTTCACAATGACTTTCATCTGGCCTAAGGGAGATTTTTTGGCTTTTGTCTCTGGAGAGTAGTCTGGATCATTCAGATCATCTTTAAATCCTTCAGCGGATTCGCCGGATGTGCTGCTGTCGTCTCTGTCCATACTGTTATTCGGGTACATTATTGAGCCTCCAGCAACTACAAAATGACCCGTCTCTGAATCCAGAAACATCCCTTTTTGAGAGGGAGCCATTTCAGAATTCAACACAACCTCATCTGACATATGATGATTTGCATAATCCGATTCAAAAACAGATGATGGCGCTAACTGGTTGTGATACTCTGGGTCACTTGTGCTCTGTTCAACTTCTGAGTTTGACACAGAGCAGATTGATTCCAGTCGCTCAAGAGCAACCGTCAGCTGCTTAGTGGGTGTATCGTGGTTAGTATGAATTTTAGATTCTCCACTTTCTGCATCTTTCTCAGTGTCATCATCCACTGTTTCGCTTCCGTCGCTCTCTGACCCGCCATCTGCGCCGTCCAACTGCATGATCGATGGTGTCGAAGGCAGACCTGAGGCTTCGGAGCTGCTGGCAACGTCACACACCACAGTACGGGTAAATTTCAAATAACGGCTTGAGTCTTCATCTTCAGAATCCTGATGATTTTCCTGCATTTCCATATCATGCGTCACACTTTCCGCCTCCACTCTGCCACTTTGTGCTCCGCAGTGAAGTGCCACGTTTTCAGTGAGCAGAGTCTCGTCAAACTCCAGCTTAGCGTTGAGCATGGAATCCACGGCAACCTCAGTGTCTGTGTCAAACACAGTGTAAGGCAGCTCCTGTGACATCAGGTGGGCCACTTCTTCCTCTAAATTGTCAGGAGCCAGTGAGATTCCATTTGTTGTGGCCACAGCTGCATCTTCTGCCTCAGAAGATGCAAGGAAATCCTGTGGCACCTCAGCAGAGATGGGGGTGGTGATTTTAAAGTTCTGTTTCCCTCTAGGGGAGGCAGTGATAGACCCATGTCGAGGTGACAGTCCAGAAATACTGGAGTTAGATCTGGTTGGTGAGCCCCAGACGGGAGATGTCGAGTTTTGACGCGACAGAGGAGGGGAGATTGATCCAAAGGTTGATGACCGTGGAGGGGAACTGAAAAGGGCACAACGGGTGGAGACAGTGCCACCAGACCGGAGGGTCATGGGTGCAGACGGGTCGCTGTCTGAAGGCGAGGAACTACAGCGGCTTCTTGAAGAGAGCCTTCGAGTGCGACGGGTGTCCTCCAGGTCCCTCAGTGTCAATATGTGATGAGATTTGGGAGGAACAGTCCCTGAAAGTAAAAGTAAATACAGATATAATAATGTGTCCAAGTAAACCACAAACACCACAAAACAACTGAGCATAATCAATAAAATAACATTAATAGCTAGAACATTAAGAAGAATTAAATAGGATAGTAACATCTTAGAAACTAAAAACATAACATGAAAAACACAGCAATTGTTGCTGTCAGGCAGAAACCTCACAAGTCCATTTTTTTAAGACTTTTTTTTGGGCCATAAAATGATTCTATTGGTCAAATTGGCCTGACAGTTTTAGAAATATTTAACCGATGAGAAGTGCTGAAAACAACTTATGACTACATCTTTTAACTCCACTAATTTATTTTACATATACACTGTTTTTCCAGTTTCCTGAAAAATTACCATGTTGGACGTAAGAGGTTTCCACCCGATAGTGACGACATACAGGTAAGTGTGGGGTCGTTAAAATGTGACAAATAAATCCTATTACTAGACACAAATAAAAGTCACTTCAACATTTTTTCCCCTCAGTCTTACCTGGTGATGGTAGAGGTCTAGATGATCCTCCTGCTGGTCTCCTGGTCTGTGAGTATCCAGGACTTTTTGATCCAGGTGTGTTGTGCAGTTTGGAGTTGGGTGATGGGGTGTTGGATTTAACTGGACTGGATGAGGAGCTCAAGTATTCTATAGGTTCCATATCTGCCAAAACAGAAAACATATTCATCAAAGAATGTGTCTTGTCATATACTTAACATCTGTTTTTGTGTGAAAACAGTAAAAATATTCTTGATAAATATGAGGCAGTACAATATTTCCTTCTGGTGTTTGTCACTACAGATGGCAACATGAATTTAATAACCTTGATTTAACCAAAGGGCACAATTACACCTACTGGATTGTTTCAGTTATCAAGTAAATGTTTTGCATACATAAGAGTATGTTGGATTCATCTGAGTCATCATTGTTTTATGCTGCATTCTCATTGGTTGATCAGCATCAGTCCCAGTTTTTGGCAGTGGCAGTACGTGTTTAGCACTGTTTAATTCCACCCTATAACCACAGAATTATAATTACAACAATATTTTTGCACACTTATTTTTCTACATTTCTTTTAATTACCAAATTGATACTATCTGCCTGGTCCATATTGTACAAATTGCTGTTTTTTACTGAGTTTAACACAGTATTTAATGCATGTAAAACATACAATCATTTCCCCTGGGATTAAGAAAGTTAAAGATTCTGATTTGATTAAAAATAAATAAATAAAAATGAGACAGCAAGCACTTCTCAACCTCTGTCATAGTGGAGAAGGACAACCATTTTGGAGATATTAGCACCACATTTCTTTCATGGTGGTTATGGTTCAACACATTTAACTCCCGCTCACCTCTGTGGTGGTTCGGACTGTGCACGATGGTGAGGTTCTCCTCTTGATCCCACCTCATATCTTGTTCCTCACCAGGGAGAGGTGTGCTCACTTCTGTCACCTTACAGGTGTATTTGCAGCGCCTTCGGGGGTCCACGGTGCTCCAGTACAAGCGAGAACATCTGCAAAATAACAACAAAGGACTGTCTTAAGAACTCAGATCAAGACAGGAGAAAAAAATAAACTATCCTAGTCCTCATAAGTTTAACTCTGGTATAAATATTCCATAATTAGAACAATGCCTTCTTGTAATTTAAGTGATTATTTTTTGGGATTATAGGAAAAGTACAGGCATCAAAGTCAGTGTTCCCCCATTTGATCTTAAGTCTACATTTCCTATATCCTCCTGAGACCCAGGAAAGTGACATTTTTAGCTTGTTTACATTAAACAATTGTCTTGATGGGAAACTACTTAATGCAAATTATTTGTATTTATTTTTTTAATGGTTTGCCCTTTGCAACAGACTGCATTTTTAAAGTAAAACTATGAAACTTTTGTCCCCTACAGAGGACAAAAATGCATTGCTGGGCCTCAGGAGGATATAATTCTGCAGAATGTTCAGCACTTACTGATAGCCAATAGGGTAAAGTGTCCTCCCATTTGATGAAAGCTCCGTCAACACACCCAGCTTTTGGATCTGTAGAGAACCTGGAAAAGTGGGGATAGGAGGCAGATAAATATGGCCATAATATTCCATGCCTCTTTAAACAAACATCCTGGACTGTACTGGCGTTAAATCCCCTTACCTATAGTCATATTAATACATTCTGGCTCAATTCCAGTGAGGAACTTTCTTCTGAGATTGATCCCCTCAAAATCTACGTAAACCCGCCGAGGTACTTCAAACCCTTTCCCAGACACCACCTGAAAAATATAAGCAAGAAATAAAACCAGATCCAGTGAAGTGCAAGTGTTTTCCCCTGTGTGATGGGAATGAGGACCTGAAATTAAACTTGAAATTAAAAACAAGCCAAGAAAAAAAACCAAAACAAAATGCGCCCACACCTTTGTGCTGACAAGGTCCCGGTGCTTGTAGCAGTACACCTTCCTGTCCTGCTGGAACACGCAGTTCTGAACACGAGCACACATGAAGTGGAAATTACTCTGGCAGGTGGCGAGACAGCAGCCCACGGTTGCTCCTGACTGCCCACAGCGATCACAGCGCTGCAGAAAACAAAGCGGTAATGAAGAGGATTAAACACACAACACAAGCACAATTATAATCAGTGCAATCTGCAGTCACAGATTAAAGAATGTGTCTCTTAACATGTTCATTTAATTTATTTATTTCATAAAAGCAACTTGACTGCAGCCTTACCAGGTGGCGCCCTCGTGAGACGGCGCTGTGCACTTGCAGGAGAGCACTGTTTTCCTCATAAACCTCTGCAGACCACAGGCAGCAGTTAACATGGGCCCACTCATTCTGTCCCATGTACAGCAGCCGTCCTTGTTCCTATTGGGATTAAATTAAAAAACAAAAACAAAAAAAACCCCCAAAAAAACAAAATATAAATCTCACTTAATAGCCATCTGTAACACAGGCAGTTGTATGCAGTATCTGCACCTATAGTAAACACAACAGACTAACAGTTTCAATAGGCACATCACATTAAACCCATTTACACAACATTGAGTCAAACACTTGAAACACAATACTCCAAAACTCAAACTGAACCCACTGACCGGCTCCACAATGTGAAAAAGTTGTGCAAATGTTATACAAGACAAAGTCAGGACAACCGATCTATCACATTTGCTTCATCTAGTGGGGGAAAGCTTCACACAGCTGGTTCAGGCGTTTGAAAATAACAGAGGAAGCGCTGGCTGTCACAGTTCCTGAATTACTATAAAAAGATCGGATTAAATGAGAAATAATTTAAGATGTAGCGCTGCTATGAAACTTTTTTTGTTACTTCTGCTGCTGCTCTCTTGACCAGGACACTCTTGCAAAACAGATTTTTAATCTCAATGAGCCTTTAATGAATTAACCGCCACGCAAAACAAAATGAGATTAAAAATGTGTCCAGTTAGAGCAGTTTGAGTAAACAGGTTTTTGTGGAGTTAAATTTAAGACCAATGTAGATCCGTTTCATGCTGCGGTGTTTGGTTTTAATGTTGGAATCAGACTTTCTTTGCACATTTGACTGATCCTGAACATAACCTTTGCGATGAAGTTCCTTTATAAAAATCTGCCCGGTCCACACAAATGCAAATATTTTCCCAAACAGATTTTTCTCCACATTGGAGCCCTTTGTCTACATATAAATGGCATTTTAGGTTTTAACCCCCCCACCCCCAAAGTGTCAATTTTTATAAATTCTAGTTTTTGTGTATCTGCTTGAACAAAAGCAGGGCGACTGAAACAATGGCATTATACCCCATTTTGTTCTTGTCTTTTATTGCTTTGTGTAACACAGCTGCACCTGAAACATCAAATCCACGTACATAAATCTACTTATGACCTGCAGATTTTAGACTTCTAAAAAGAATCTCAGAAACCATGATACATTACATGTTAACATTTATAAAAAGCAAAAGAAAGCTTGTTGTTTTAAGACTGTGTGAAGTGTGGGATAGTTATATAAACCTACACTGGGAGCAGAATCTCCATATTGTTGACAGAGAGCACACTGTCTCCCATCTTCAGCCATGTTGGATTCCTTATCAGTCACTACACCTGTGGAGGAATTTTAACAGATTTATTTTAATCTTGAGAAAGTCATTCAGATGCTATGACATATCCAGTATGCACTGACGATATAAAGCCTGTGCAGATGTGTGATAGTTGTCTCTGACAGGCAGAACAGACAAAGATCACATTCTTTTAAACTCCATACAGAACAGGCTTCAGTAGTTTTCATACCACGTGTATGCAGAGGAAGGCTGTGCGATGCACCAGACTGGAGTGTGTTCACTGGAGATAAACAGTCGGGCTTCCCTGCCTGTGGGCCCCTGGACTCCCTTGGCTGGTATGTCCTCTCCAGCCACTGTGCATAGCTGTGCTCTTTAGATGGAGGGAGAACAGCCTCTGGGAGCATACCACTAGAGAATGAAGAATGACAACTGTTGAAATGAGCAGAAAGCGAAAACACCACAGACACCACTGAGAGTAGACGATTTAAACCATCAGAATAATTCATATTGAAGGGGCTATAGGTAGAATTTGTACTTTAATGCTGCATGTGACATTTCTCATTAATTTTTAAATCGACTCTGTAAAACCCGAGTGATAGCATAAGTATCACAAATCCGTTAGTCTTTCCATGATAACACACCTGAATTACTTTGCTCATGGTGAAGAACTTCGAAGGGTCCTCCAGCACAAACACTCCATTTGTTTACACAGCAAAACGAAACCTAAACGAATCCGTCACTCAGGTTTTTTGGCATTCCACGCAGCTGCAGTAGCAAGAAGCAATTGAAGCCATTTTCATGTTTGTTGCTGCTATGGTGGAGCACCGTTTGAAGGTCTTCACCACGAGGGGAGTCATTCAGGTGCGTAATCATGTGGCCACTCGAGGGAGTAGCGAGTCACTCTGTTGATCTCCCATGGTGAGGAAAACCAACACCACAAGGCCTTTGACCAAAGCATCAGAAAGTGACCAGATGAGATGAGAACCACTAAGAACCAACTTTTAGACTTTAAAAGGTTACATTTAATGTAAATATGTTAAATATTTAATGTTCCTCACAGAAAAATTCAATATTAATGCAGATCCTAAGGGGCAATGATGCATTAAATGACCTTGTATACATCATTACAAACTGGCTGAAGGCCCTTTAGACCTACCTTTCTGGATTTGTCCAAAGCTGTGTAATTTCTGGACTGAAATATTCAAATAGACTTCTGAAATATACAACTGTGCCATTTGGGCATTCCCAGTTCATACTAAATCACAGCCTCTCTGTGCAGAACACCATCACATCTGCAACTGTAATCACTAAGAGACTGATTTTCAGACTCTGGAAACTGGAAACCACCCCTCACTTCACAGGGTAGCTAATGGAACTCACTAGTGTATTATACACATGGAGAAAAATCTAATACAGCATGATGGATCACCTTTTGCTTACTTTGATGGAAAATCTGAATAAAAACATTGCTTAAAGGGAACGTAGTTTATTTTTGTGGACACTGATTCCATGTGGGCCTGGATCATCACAGCTTGTGTGAAAAAGGTATGTATTGTTTATTTTGCTCGACTTAAAACCAAGACTGTTCAGGGTTAAACGTACCTGGGGAACTCCTCAGAAAATGAGTTCCACTTCTTTAGATAGCGTCCAGGAAACCAAGTAAATACCTGCTCCATCAACTGTTAGAAAAACAAATGAACATAAATGAATATTAAGGGCATATTTCTTAATCCATGGTACATGCAAAACATTATTCTACTCTGTTCACAGTTGTATTTGTCTAGTGACTCAACTACAGTATTCCTCTGGCAGCCGGTAAAAAATGGCCCTAAATATAAATTAACATCTCAGGAGTAAAAGAGGGGAGGGAAGCTCACTTTGACATAATGGTCTTTGGCCTGACTGGTCGGTCTCTGCTCCTCAGGGAGAAGCTCCTCCCCCTTCAGCCACTTCCTCATCACAGACACAACATCCGCATGGAAAGATTTCTGAGTGGGCGAGAAGAAAAACAGGTCAAACAAGAGCATCTGTACAAAGGGATTTCTTCAGTGTTTTTCTTTCTGTGCTTTTGTACGTCACCAACAATATAAAAAAGTCAAATTTTCAAGATACTTTGACATTTGACGAAGATGATTAATGCTAAATATAAAGAAGGATATACTCACTATAGAGGTATAACCCGCTGCTTTAAACTTCCTCTCCACGGCTTGTAGGTCACAGACTCGTTCCTTCACAAATTCAGCACCGTTTGTTCTCTGGCACTGAAATAAAAACACCATTCAAGTTCTAAAAGTAATGGAAAGCTACAGTAATAATGTACCTACATAAGTTTGAGGAATTTAGCAGTGCACTGTTTTTGAAGCTGAACTCTTCAAATAATGTGCCACAGGACTGTACTGTACTGAACTGAACTCTTACCGCTTTACAGAAGATGAGGTGCAGGGTGGCGCTGGAGGACAGGAGGTCAGTGAGCACCTCCTGCAGCCCGGCGGTCACCTTGCTCTGCATCTCCTCCTTCAAACTGCTGTATTCTATTTGGTTGTGGTTGCAGGGTGAACATGTAAAAACGACGTCGGGGAGGCTTGAGAACATCGTGAACAGCTCCTCTATAACAATAAAAAACAACAAATGGACATGAGTTTTTCTACATCTAAAGGAAAATAAAGTGAAGATCCACATGCCTTTTATTATTCTAAGCATGTCGAGTACGGCGTAAAAGTCCTATTCCACCTTTATCTTGTTTTTGTTTTTTTCAGGGTTAAAATGAGCATACGCATTTATTTCTCATTCTCTTTTCTTCAGATAAAACAAAAAAAAACCAAAACAAAAAACAGTAAGTATATTCATGACCTTAAACCTCTGAAAGAAAAAAACTGAACTAAAAGTGTTATAAATGTTAAAGTTATTTAATGTGACCACATGACAAGAAGCAACACAAACGATTAGAAACATCTGATGCGTTGAATGAAACCTGGTATCAAACCTCAGAAAATTAATGCAGTAAATCTCATTTATCTGGAAAAAAATGGGGTTAAAAACATGTTAAGGTCACACTAAATATGACCACTTTGGTTTATAGAAGCTGTTTTTACTCTGAAACTTTTTTTCCTGCTGTACTTCACATATATCCAGATTGGATCTAAATACAGAGAGTATGAAATACATGTGGCCATTAGAACTTTAAGAAACCAACAAACATGTTCAACTAGAACTTTGACACTGTATTGTACATGTTGAAATTGCCTAAATAATACAGTTATTAATAATAATTCGGATCAAACAGGAGAAACACTCAAGCCAGTTTAACACAATTCAAATAGACAAACTTAAACACAAAATGTCCCAAACCAAAAAGTTTGCATCTATCATCTGTACCTCTACCACTAAATCTGTGTTTATCTTCCATCATTTCTGCACTTGGATGTTAAATTCTATGGACTCTTAAACTGCAGCCTTTTGTGATTATGACGGTGCTTCACGTTTAATTGTGCAGCAAATGTGTGCCGTGCATATAGTTGACTGGAATCTCATTTTAGACCTTCATTTTGTTTCTGCCAGATCTGGATACATACTTTTTCATAACGTGCAAGATGGTTATTTGGAAGTTTCTAAATAGATGGACAAACAACAATCAAATAAGAGCAAGTACCTTTTATTTACTGACTATATAATGTTGAAACTGTAATAAGAAATACTCCTTTCCTCGAATTTACAGGAGAATCATTTCACATATTCTTACGCAGATATGAAATAACCTTTAACAGGACATGAGATACTGTTCTTAGTGCTCAACCTGATGAATTAAAATTTTAAGCATTTATTTCATTGCTTGCTACTCACCTGAAAGTCCTTCACATTTGGAATGAACCCAGCGGCTACACTTTGAACACTGAATCATTTGTGTGTGTTGGCTGCTGTCATCGTAGCATTTGTGGCAGACGGTGCAGAAGTTGCCTGAATACAAATGAAGTGGAAGTCAGATCATCCACCATCTCATGGCACAGATTTTAATTTCATGCAAGTTAAATTAAGCTTAATTTAAATGAGCGAAACCTCGCAGGATGGTAACTCACGACTCTTATTTACAGTGCATTTATAGTGTAAAATATGCCTTGACGGCATTAAATAATCATGAAATTCAATGTCTGAGGTAACTGACCTTTATTGTAGTGGGTGGTGCAGTCAGGACAGAGGTCCCGCTCATGGTTCCAGGCCAAATCCCAGGTCTTTCCTCGAGTAACACCACAGCTTTTACAGCGAATGCAAGTCATGCAAACCTATATGCAACAATGTGAAAACAGCAACAATATTAACCTCATGGACAATTCATCCATTAAGTATAATCCCAAACTCTTAAAAAGACAAATCCACTTATAAATGATCTTCCACTGCGTAGACCTTCATGTAGATTTTAGAATCTCATTACCCAGGGTATGTTGCAGTTCATAGGCTTGGGGTACGTTGGTCCCAGGCAGGAGGGGTGGTATGAGGTTTGGCATCTCCTGCACTGCAGCACAGGCTGAGGAGCAGAAAACAATGAGGATATATTACCAATATTCACTGGGCCTGGGTTCTCCTACCACCTCAACAATAATTTCTCTTTATGGCAGCATAAAACAGAATAGCCACTTCTGTTGCTAGGTTCTGATGCACTTCTGTTGCTAGAATAAGGCTAAAAAATCCGGATATGAGGAATTAAAGCCCAAATTTATTTGACAAAAATTGACATTTTCTTGTGTGTTTTCATATCCTCAAATCCAGCAAAGGATTTTTGTCCTCTGTAGTGGACAAGAGTTTCAGAGTTTTATTTAAATTTCCATTCAAGAAAATTTTATATGAAAAACCCCCCAAAACTTTTACTTTCTTGGGTCTCAGGAGGATTGAAAGTTACATTTGTATATTCACAATAAACTATTTTTGCTTACCTTCGTGGTTTTACTTTTCCGACCACATACGTGACAAAACTTGCAGCGTCTGCAGCACCAGTTCTCCTTGTTCTCCTGCTGGGGGCGCTCCTCAGGCGAGAGGCAGAAGCTGTGGAAAGGCTCACAGCAGATCTGGCAGTAAAGCATCTGGTGGAAATGGGATGAAGCAAGTGACAAGTTTACTAACAAAAAAAAAAAAAAAAAAAAAGATTAGTTATGCAAAAGAAATACAACACACAACCTAGATGTGGCTTTACAGCTCTAATTTGTGAGCTAAATATTTCTCAGAGTGGTGCTTTAATTGGCACATTGTGTTACATCACTCGGGTTTGGGTATGAGCCGATTTACCTCGTGGTGGCCTTTACTGGCACAGAGCAGACAGACTGGTTGTGGTGTCGTGGGAACAGATGTAAGGACGCTGAGGCCACCCATCAACCAGACATTCTGAACAGCACAGTCCTCCTGTTAGACGCCAAGAAGAGTCAAGAGGACACAGACATCAATAACACAAACACATGCAAAAGGGAGCATTTGAAGCCGTTTATTTTCATAGTTTTTTTTACAAGAATGCACACATCAATTCTGCCCATTTACTCTACATTTCTACCTTACAATTCTAACAGCATGTGGTTCATTCATTTCTGTACAAAGACACATATAAATAATAGATAATGTACAGTATGTTGGTCATCATCGTGAAATAAACTCGGATGGGATTTCGATCCCCCTGAAGGGTTCTAATTCTCTCCAAGGACCAGCTTATGGTTTATTATCTTGCTTAATGCGTGGATAGTATAATCAATACCTTTACCCAAAATGTTGATATGAATTTTACTTGATTGATTTTAAAAAGTTATTTTATTGCTTCTGCTAAATAAAATATAGCTGGGACTGTGCACAGCATATCAGCAGTGTGTTATTCATGGGGTACAGATATAACAGACTGTAGAATACATCACTGACCAAAGAGAATGGACTAATCAATAGAGTAGTGTAATAAAGACTCATTGTCTACAGAGCTTTGGGTTTCCTCTGGTTTAGAATGTGAAGCTGTTAATGTAAAACCAATAAGGAAAGGTTCAGCTGAGTTAATGCCACAAACACTGTACCTACAATTGGCACCAAACTTAAGTGGAAAACCCCACCTTGAAATCCACACGGATCTTGTGCTTGTTCTGCAGCGGGGCCTTTTGGGGAAATCCATTACTTAACCCCGACAGGGTGTTCAGTGATCCACACTCTGCAGAATTCTGGGGACGAAGGACATAGTGTGGGTCAATTCCTGGTCTGTTTGTCAGACTTGTCTTGTTTACAGAAGTGTCCTCCTCCTCTTCAGGTTGATCCTCTCGTTTGGCCTCCTGCTCCACTTGTGCTCCCTCTTGTAATTTTGAGTCCAGATCATCAGGCAAAGTGTGCATATGTACATCACTGTGCACACATTTTTCAACACTGCAATTTTCAGTCAACACATCCAAGTCCTGAACCTCAGATTGTTGCTGTCCCTGCAAACATGTCTGCGTTGAAATTTGTGTCAGAGTCTGAGGCACAAGCACAGGTGGGTGTTGTGTGGATTGCAGATGAGGCTCAGATGAAGATGACACACTTGTGTGTAAATGAGAGCCTGACTGCACCACAGACTGAGGCAAACGGTGCAAACGTAACTGCAAGGATTTCTTTGTTACGGGATGTGGTGACAGTGGAGAAGCAGGATGTGGAACAGGCAAGGACGGCTCTGGAGGCGATAGCGTTATGGGATGTGGTGAATGTGAAAAAGCGGGCTGTATTACAGGCCGGGAAAATTTAGGATGCGACCGTGCAGTACACTGATCCAGACACTGAGGCAACCGCTGCACTGACACAGCAGACTGCAGGACAAAATCGGGCAGACGGTGTAAGTGTATCTGTAGCTGCTTCTGCAGCTTCGGCAAGGGGCTCCTGGGTGGGCTGGTTTCTGGTAAACTGTCTCTGGTCTCCATCTCTCCCGTTTTCTCCTGTTCCTGTGGAGGAGGGGACTGCCTAAGCCAACCAGCACGACAGGTACCAAAGTTACACTAACACTATTCACATGCAGAGGCGGCGACCGACAGCAGCCACAGAGACAGAAAAGGAGAAAGTGATAAATATAGACTGATTTGTTAGCCAGAGGTGCAGAAGTAAGAAGTGTGAGTAAAGGAGGATTTAGCAGATGCAGTTGAGCACAGATGGGTGGTTTTGTCTAGATCCCACCACCAAGCAAAAATCATCTACAAACCTGCGACCATATTTTAGCAGAAAGTAACAGCTTATACTTACTCTTATTGTTCAGCAAAGTGACTTTTATTTGGATCAAACCTGTCGAATTTCTCAGAACTTCTGTTTGATGCCACATGCAGTCATCGATGCAGCAGACTTGCAGTTTAGATTTTGGACACGGTTGGATGTGCACAGCTAATACAAGCTCGCACATCTTCACCAGCATCACAACAATGTTTGAAGCTTATCAGTGTATCACTTCCTCATTTATCATATGGCTACAACAGTCAAGGAAATCTAAACAGATAAAAATCAGAAGACAGACTATACTACAGCTGCATCGTCTCAATATCCTATCAGTATCACAATCAAAACCTTCCACACCTGTATCATAGATGTGTTCCTTATTGTACAGTAGCAGTTTCTAAACTGTGGGTCTGTAATAAATGCATTTAAAATAACCCTGTTCCGTTCCATAACAACTGCTGTTGCTCTGTCTCAACCTTCATCAAGTAACCATTGAAACACTAAGCCTGAACATGAACAAACGTGCAGCCATTAAAACAGAAAGCCATGCAGATCAAACCAAGAAAAGCACCTTCTTCCTTTATTTACAGCAGCGATTATGTAAAAGGAATGACTGATTCTTTGTACTTGCTTCTTTTTTTCTCATCAAAAAACTAGGAAGATTTATTTTGTTGCCGTGGTGTTTTTAAAGGAGGGGGAGGAAGAAAAAGATACCAAAGGAGACTCAATTGCACCAACTGCATGTCAAGATGAATAAATTCCGCAATCTTCACCCATAGCCCTTTTCGTTTCAGTGTTACTCACTAGTTTTTTCTGAAACAGCACCACCAGTGTGCAACCAACAAAACAAAAAACAGATGGAGATCAGTTCAGTGACCGGTAACGGTGTCTGCACACAGCAATTAAATACAATGCAAAATAGGAGATAATTCAAGCAGATTTTAAAATGAGCAAAAATACAAGCATAAGACAATTTTAAAAAGCTTTGAACTGCAGACAAGCAGGCTGAGTTATGAATTAAAGTGAAAAGTAAATGCCAAGCAAATGAACAGAGCGCAGCCTCTAAGAATGCAACAACCTTAGCGGAGATAGGACACAAACATGACGACTTTTCAACACGAATTCAATGAAGATTAATAGACAGAAAGACTTAGACTCATAATTAGGCTTTTAACATTAGCATTAATAGGGGTTTATGATCATTAAAGGACCCCCCCCCCCCCCCCAAAGTTAATCAAAATCATTCATTAAATCAGTTAATTGCATTATTATTTTAAGCTTACCAATACTAATGTGGCCAAACTGTCTTCGGGATTAAATAGCTTTTGTCAATTCTGAGTGAATTATAAATGTACAGAATAAAACACAAAACAGAATAAAATATTATGATGGAAGACGCCATGAACTTGATGAAATAGTTTTCAATCATCCATTAATATAAATTTTAGTGTTACAAAGCTAAGTGCATGCAAGGTGTTATTTAGATGTGATTTTGATGCTCAAGACAAGAAACTTGACAGACAGACAGATGTGTCGGAAACGAAAAATCAGAAAAGGTGAAACTAATGAAGAATTATTAGAATGACTCATTCTAAAACAGTGAATTAAGTAAAGTTAAACATACTGATTAGTGGTGAGATACAGACCTGGGTAAAGTAATAGTTGGAAATGCTGGTGATTTTTTTATTACAGTTTTATGACATGTACTTTGACAGACAATTGAATGGAGATATACCTCTGTTCTCAGTGTTTCGCATGCATCTAGAGCCTAAATTCAACATAATAACAAAACATTTCCAAAAGTACTACATTACTCAGGCCTGATTGGCTGGTTAAATGAAGGGAAGCATGCAAATGTATGTGTCATTTACCTTATATAACCTGGGTCTGCCTCCAATGCCTTTGGAGAACAGACGACGAGGCTTCACCAGTTCTGTTGGAGTGTTGTCTGATACCAGGTCATCTGGAGGGGCAGGGTCTCAAAAAGAAAGAAAGAAAAAAAAGACTAAGACTCGCTTCTAAAACTCACAAAGGAGGACTAATTTTTCACCCATTATCAACCATATTGACCCACTATACTGAGAAAATACTCCAATTTCCTGACGTATATCATCATACTGGGCTACTTTAATGAGGTACGAGTTACATTACGAAGGAAAACTTGAAACCATGAATGAAATTTACAGAAAAGGTTTCCTGTATATAACTCATCTAACAAATTAATGAGATTTGATGATAAACCCCTCATGTTAATCAATCATTTCTGACTAAAGAATACCACGGGCCAAAATATTTAAATCACAATTCTGATCAACACAAGAGGCTAAGATTAATAAGTACTTTCATTAGAGCCTGAGCGATATGGGATTTTTGGGGCAAATACTAAGAGTACAGACTTTAAAAAAATAAAACGAAAACAAAAAAAAAAAAAAGCCAATATCTGATATAGTGGCTGATATCTGATATATTGGCTGATATCACTGGTCTACATGTAAAATGCTTCCAGAACAAAAGTAATTAAACTTCATCAAATTTGAGTCACTAATAAAAGAAAAAAAGTCAGTCCAAAGTGCTAGTTGGTTGTAGTTTCTATGATACAGCCTTGGGCCAAAATGTGAAATTCTAAGAATTAATGAGAGGAATGGGATTTATTCAAAAGGAATGTCTGTGTCAGAACTACCACATCTACCTCAAAACAGTGTCTGCACATGACAATACATTCACTTTACGGGTTCTATAAGTGGAACATTTATAAAACCATTGTATGAATGTACATACATGTGTAATAACACACCATCATGTATATCAAAAACATGCGCTAACCAGCACTTTGGTCATTTATTTTCTGAAGCAGATATTTTCTAAGAAATTGTAGCGCAGTGTAATAGATATAGCAGCCAATATATAAAATAAGAACATAAATATGCACAGGATATTATAGTCTGATATTAGATAATGGTGGACATGTGAATTAACAGTTGCATCTTTGTTTATCTCACAAAGATAATTTACACAACTGACATGCTTTACTATTCCTCTAACTCTGTGGGCAACACAGACACACAGGGGCAGCGAGCAACAGAATCTCCACGCAGCAAAAAAGGTAATACATTGGCCACGTGTTGACGAATGTTGATTAAACGGTGATACATTATAATCAGCCCAATTATAATTTTACTTAAAATAACTATAATTTAATTTTCAATTCAATCATTTTCACATATATTTTTACTTCATAAACACACCAATTCTATATGAACATCGGTGAATGGGAGGAAAAATAAAAAAAAAACCCAACCACATACATATAAAAATGTGTAATTATTAAGCTTGTATTTGATAGGAAACCTATTCTCCTACATTATGCAGTAGTAGCCTCTCTTCTGCTTTTAGTCTTCCAGAAACATTTATTTTGAATGACATGATACAAGATATGCACTGGATCAAAAACAGATTAGATAAATGAGACAAACGGCTCATAACTGAAATTCCATGGTTTTGATTTGAACTTTTTAAAATGTATATATGTAATAAAAAATGTAGCTGCAGAAAAATTTTTTTAGACCACCCTTGTTTTCTTCAGTTTCTTGTTCATTTTAATGCTTAGTCCAATTAAGGGTCCATTTGTTTGGACAAATATAATGATAACAATTAAAATAGCTCATAGTAGTTTAGTTTCAGAGCTGATATCTATCCATTTTCCATGTTTTTTTTTTCTTAATAATAACCAAAATCACTTCAGTTCTTACATCAATATCCATGGCGTTGTACTGACAAAAACAGTGTTTTTTATCATCATTCTATGATTTCTTTTCTGTCTGTTTTGGTCACATGATACACACAGGAGTTGGTACTTGATTGCATGACCATTGTTTTTGATGACTTTTGATGGTCTAATCATTTTTTCTGCGACTGTGCTTTATGGCCACGTAAATCTTACAGCCCATGCCCTGTACCTTCTACACTTTGGGAATCACTGACATAAATAATAATTCGCTCAAAGCAATTAATAAAGCTTTGAAATCTGTAAAGAAATACATACATTGTGCAGACAGATTTGCATCAACATAAACAAAACATGGCCTCAGTTACCTTGGTTCCTGGGGACAGTTGTACTTGGTTTGGTTGTAGATTTTTCACTCTTGATCTCATCGTCCTCTTCCTCAGATTCAGATTTGAGCAGGCTGCTGTATGAGCGTGGCGTGATGTTACGCAGGGAGTGTTTTCTGTCTCCAGACGCCGTCAATGACGATCCCTCATCGACTCCCCAGTTGGAGTCATCGGCGTTTGACGTGGACGCTGACAACCGCCTCGCCTTTACTAAGAGGAAGAAGCCCCGCAATTAATTTTGTACACAAATTAAATACTTACAGAGCTCTTAACACTAAGAATAAATGATAAAATTACAGTGAACGTGAATAAGAAATGTTTGCTACATAATTTGAACCAGATGTTTCATCAGAGACATACATTTCAGCGGCCTGACGATGCGCTGGATCTTCGCCTTTTCGATCCGATCACACTTCTTGTATCTGGTGGAAGAAGAAAACAAGACAACAGATGTCTTAATGTGTAAAATCAAGTGGGATTTACTAAGTCATATTTATCTTTGACAATTAGTAGAATTCAGTTCAGTGCTCCAGAATTGTCAAGTCATACAGTATGTGAAGACTAAAAGATGTCGACTGACTGTGGGTTTAATGCAGATTTAAAAGAGTCATAGTCTTGAGCAAGAAAACATTGGGTCAACTAACACCCACTGGCAACAACTGGAGCCAAGACTGACTAGATCAACAGTTTGTAAATCAACTAATGTGTGAAGAGAAACCCAGACCTGGTTAATCGGTCCATCCCTTTAGTGGATTAGATTTTTATAGTCCTTTTCAAGTCACCCAAAGCACTTTACATTGTTGATCCATTATTCATTCGCTCTCACATACTCCCTCTGGTGGTGGTAAACTACATTTGTAGCCACAGCTGCTCTGGGGCAGACTGACGGAAGTGTGGCTGCCATTTCGCGCCTACGGCTCCTCTGACCACCACCGAACATTCATACACATTCATACACCAGTGTGAGTGGCACTGGAGGCAAGGAGGGTGAAGTGTCTTGCCCAAGGACACAACGGCTGACCTGGAGAGAGCGGGTTTCGAACCGCCAATATTGGATATTGGACGACCCGCTCTACCACTCGAGCCATAGCCGCCCCCAGTGTATGTCTGTTGCCATTTCACCTACACCTCGTCTGTCTCTGGAACCACAGTTCACCAAAACTCACATGCAACACTGTCGCTTGGTGTTGGGCCCTCCAAACTTGGGCTTATCCAGGCAGTTGACACATTTAGCACAGTCCTCTTCTATCAAACAGCCTTTGCATCTTCCGCAGCGCCGGGACCGGACCCCTCCAGGTAAATACTGACTCAGTATCTTCCTCTTTTTAAACCTGTGGCCCTTCCTCCTCCCTCTTATCTTCCGCGGGATGTTTTCCTGAGGAACAACCCACTGAGTCCTGTCTTGATCAGAGAGGTCATCGTCATCATCTGCGACATCTGCAAGCGAAAGACAGAGCGGTTGGGAAAACAGCTAAAATGGACATTTCAAATATTATTAAATGCAGGTGATGTGAGGGGGAGGGGCAACATCTGTAGATGCCAGAACTCACTATTCAGTCAGGTGCTCTTACACTTTCTGGAACAAGCAAGCCTGCATTTTACAGATATGTCACATATCTTATGTCGGGTTCAGACTAAATGATATGAGTCCAATTGTGCAAATGTCCTGTATTGGGCCTGGTCAGGATGAAAACAGTAACAGATGTGTCAATCAATGGTTTGATCTTAGATTGTAACAAAAAGGACAACAAACCGATGACTTGTGTTTGTGCTTCCACAAAAGGCTCTGCTTTCCTCCTGGTCAATGTTACACACATTACAGAGCACTCAGCAATTTTAACCATTTTCATCATCGGTTTTTGTCAGCAGTATTTTTTCACTGAGGAAAACGAGACATTAACCTACCAAGAACTCCTTTTATGATATTGATGTAAAAGTCTTGAAATGTAACAGCTTTCTACTTCATATTTTTAACCTTTTTGGACTAAATATTCAGATGTTTTAGTTAACTACAAAAATTTTAACAAATAAAAATCACTAGACTGAAACTAAATGACATTTTATTAAAAAAAAAAAAAAAAAAAAAAAAAACAACAACAACAACTACGACTTGAGGCCAAATCAAAATTTGTACCGCTCTGCACAACTGTAAATATGGATAAACAAGTTACAAAGGTTACAGAGCACACTGTGATAGTGTTTGCTTAAAGTTCTCTTTGAAGGCTGGACAATCCATCCCAAACACAGGCTTCTTCTGTAGACTTTTTCATAGACAGGATTGCCGTGACATAAACAAAGACATTAAATGGTAACTGTAGCTTTCTATCTTTATGGAACTCAAAGTGCTTTAAATTGCATCACATTCACACACACTCACAGACACGGCAGCTCAGCGTCTTGCTCAAGTACATTTTGATATATGGACAGGGGTTAAACAACCAGCCTTCCTTTATGGATGACCCAACCCACCAGCTGAGCCACAGCCACCCCATTATTAGGTTTCCAGTTGGGTATTTTTGTCATCATCACCAGTGACAGAGACAAAGGATGTGGGCAAAGAATTAAGGACATGCAAGACAACAAGTGATGTCTGGTCAGGGAGTTTTTAATGTCTCTGCAACAACACAGTGAAATTTTTTGACTCTGACCACCTGATCTGACACCAGTGACCGTTGAAACAGATAAAAAAAAAAATATCATGTAGTCTGAACCCGGGATATTAGTAATAGCTGCTCTAAGTTTTGTATATGTTATAGTCATTATGGGATAGAGATGGGTGACATCAGAAATCTGTGACAAATCTAAAGCTGGTGGAAATTCCCTTATCTAATGTCTTTACACTTGAAAAATGCTAGCGGTTACAGCTGAAACTTAATGACTCTTGACAGGCTCCCAAGTCCCCCAGTTGCAGTATTTTAATGCCAGTTGGCTCAATGCGACTGGCTGGTTTATGCTTCAAAAATTACTCAGAGCTGATGGGTGACGTGTTATCATTTAAAGAATAGTTCATCTGGAGAAAACCTGATCAGGGCTCATTCTCCTCAACAGCGCTAGTGTGTTCATCAGGGCAGTGAGTCTATTTGTCAAACAGCGCTTCCTCACCTCATACTGAGTGACGCTCACTTGACAGTGTTGGGTAAAGCTTTCCAACAGCGGTGGCTAATCTGTGTGTGACAAAAGATATTTTTTTGCTGGCAAATATTTTAGTTACAACTACATTGAGCTAAAACAGATGTTTTTGTGCTCAGCAGCTGTGGAACTGATTGCCAAAGCTAACAAAATAATTAACAAAATATTTGTTTGTTTGTTTTTTACTTTTGGATGTATTTTAAGAACTGCAGAGGCACTATGCATTTTTGGGAACATATTTTAGCTAGGGATGTTTGAAATAAAACACAATAGCAAGGCGACTTTCCAAAAACAGGAACATAGAAGGCCAAAGGACAATGTTAATGAAACAAAGTAGTTAACATACCTGAGAGCAGTCGATCAAGTGGATCTATTTTTTTCCCTTCAGAGAATTTGTCAGTCATGTGAATAACTTGATCAGATGCAACAATCCATTTTGTTATTGTATCGTGTATCAACTGTTAATAGGTGACATGACAGATCTGACAATACACCGTTTTGTCTGCGCATGTCTAATTTTGTCCAGTCCAGAGCTGGAGAAACACATTAGCAACAACTGATGCTGCAGACCTTCAAAGATGTTGTGAGAAAGTGCAGCCTCTGAATATGTCTATGATTTTGTTTACCTGGAGGTATATGGATCGATTCACTCCTCTGTGGCTCAGAACTCCACTTTGTTTTGTGTTGTTTGCCAGTTTCTCACCACATCATGACCACAAAGTTAAAAACTCAATAAACACATGAAGGATATCAGTTCCTTAATTAATTTCCTTCATGTAACCACAAACCCTGAACGTTTTCTTCCTGAATTAACTCAGATGCTTTGTTGGAAACACATGGTCATAACATGAAAATAACTTTACAGGCAAGTATAAATATGAAGAAAACAAGACAGTTATAAATTTAGCTAAAATTAATCCTCAGTTAAAAATCAGTACTTTGTCCAAACTGCTGATAAAAACACATATGGACAGACTGTACCTTCTGCTGCGGGAGAAAAGGTGATGCCCTCTCTCTCGTGAAGTGGTAGAGCACTCAGTCTGGGAATATCGTCTGGCACCATGGCACGAGGCTGCCCCAACGCCACCGCCGCCGCTCGGCAGACATGTTTAATCCTCGGACCACCCAGCGGCTGCTCCTACAAATGCAGAAAATGAGTCAAGCTTGGAAACAAAGTATATCTGTGTGTGTGACCAGCAAGACACAAAAACATGCATCTATCTTTATGAAACTCGATTATATATTGACTGAAGGGATATCTTGAAGCGGCTCAATTTTGGTACATCTATTTTAAGCATTGATAAAACAGTGGGCAAAAACACAGATTTTTCATATTATAAGAGGATGGTATTTTTCTCTGGCACAGGTTTATAAATACTGTTATCATAAAGTCACAACCTAAATGAAAATAGAGTGTGCACAGAACAGCCTTAAAAGAAAACATTGTAAATCTGGAGGACGAACATTTACTCATAAACTGCCTCTGTAATTCATCATCTCTCTTTATCGACTACTCATTTCAGGAAGGTGCAACGCAAGGAAAAGCTGGACTTTCTCAATTGTAATCCATTTCCTGTTTAGTAGGTTTACAGTAACTGCTGGTGTTTGTTACCCTTCTACACAACACCATGTTTTTTCCCCCTCACGCTGGTATTTTACTCACACAAAGAGCTAAACATTTCTTTAAGAAGCAATGTGGCTATAAGCAGTACACAACCACAAGCAGCCTGGCAGTTACACACACACACAGACGCTACTAATAAATAATTGATTGCGGCACTAGCCCAGAGGTGGTTATAAAAATGGGTCGGGCAGATGCTGTGTATTTAAATAAAAAGATCATTTGCGTTAAAGATAAAAACAAAAAGATTCACCTGTGGGCCAACTTCTTTGGGTGATACACCAGGTCGTCTTCTCCGCCTTCTCCCACTCACTGCCACTCGTGATTCTCTGAAGCCCAACTATAAACAAGGAGCAAAAAGACATGAAAATGTTTTAACTTTTTACATCTCAAAAATTAAAGATAATTTGTCACAAAGCAAAAACTCAAAACAACATTTGACTACACTGTGTTTAGATCAATATGTTCTTCCCATTGTGTGGGAAAGCTTTTTTTTTTTTTTTTTAAATTATATCAGTCTTACTTGTGAGTGTGACAACTTGAGCTGCTTCTGCTGATCAATCTTAATAAGCTGGACTTTGGCTTTCTTCAGCAGGTGGAGCATCCTCTTATTAGCTCCACTGAGCCCAATTCGATGGCTGGGCCCGCTGACTTCCAGCGCCTCTCTAGAGTCCACAGCAGCAACTTCTGCTTCATCTGGAAAACACAAACAGCCAATATTAGGAAGAAATTTGTTCTTGAGTTTACTTCATCAGAACAAGTTGGAGTCATTGGAGTCTGTAGATCGCCCTGTCAGACCACCTCCGAGCCCCACAGACAGAGAACATTTTTTAAAAAGGTCTGAAGACCTTTGTCTTCAGGAAAGCATATTGATAATCTTCCCTGGTGTGTGCATGCTTCACTTGTTTCAACTGTTTTTATCTACCCAACTTGCTTTCCATTTCTTACCTTACCTTTTTAATCAGATTTTTTATACCTTGCTTGTAGCACTTTGAGGTTTTTAGCTAAAAATGTAAATTACATTCTAAATAAAATTTATTATTATTATTATTATTATTATTATTATTATTATTATTGTTACTACTACTACTACTACTACTACTACTACTACTACTACTATGATTATTATTCACAAAGCACATTTCTTTCAAAATTTAAAACTAAGAGAAATATTCAGTACATCTGTTTATGTATATCATCTAGGATTGGCGGTTTGGTCTTAATAATCAGACCATTCATATACTCTGAGTTTAAAGATAAGAAAACATTTTATTGGTCCCACCGTGGGGAAATTCAGGTGTCAACAGCAGCAAAATACAAAAAAGAAAAGAAAAAAGTGAACAAATCAAAGTATAAATCATACTGAACTCCGTAATTCTATCAAGATTAAAAATGTCAAAATATTAGGGAGGCACCAGTCTACTTAATTAGGTCAGTATCCACTGCTGTTGGCCCTTTGGCAAATAAAAGAACATTTGCCCATTGCAGTGTTGTTAATGCAATCTGCTGTGCTATATTCAAAACTGTTGCAAAAAACATGCATGAGGGATGCACTGATTGCAACGTTAAAAAAAAAAAAAAAAAAATTATACTGACTTTATTTTGTTTTTGTCGTTCTTCATCCTGCTCTTAACATAGGAATCTTAATTATATATAACAATAGTTATTTTCAACTATCTGCCTTTCATCACATTACGTTTATATCAATTTAGAAAAAAAACCCCCAACTTTAAAATAACATGATAGATAAATATCTGCCATTGGTGAAAGGGCATTTTATATGCTGATACAAATATTGGCCGATATCAGCAAGTATCAGCTGATACCAATGTCCAGTAAATATTGGTACATCCCTATTTTGCATGACTGAAACTTAAGTGAAATAAATAAACACACAAAAAAACTTTAGAATCAATAAAGAATATTACAATCAGTACATCTCTACTGTATGTCACAGAACAGTTACTTAAACACAATCATATAGAGATAAACTGATCAGCAACAGGCATTTGTAAAAACAGCCAAAATTAAGCAACAAAAGGCAAAAAGAGGATTCTTACTATTTTTGTCTGCATCCTCTGCTTTTGCCCTTTCCTCATCCAGAGGCTTATGGGCGGCTGCTTGCACATCAGTGTTCATCACCACAGCTAGTTTCCTCACAACGCCGGGAGAGTCCATCTCCTCCATCATCAGCTTAGACCTCCGCCTCTTCCGGGCATGAGAGCTCAGACTGTCTTCATGATCATCCTGAGTGTCAGACTGGCCTTTCTTCTTCTCTGCCAGTTTTAAGGTCAGTTTTTTCAGGTTCTTGTAGATCTCCAGGTGGCTTGTGCCTGGACTGCCCTTGAACGGGGACTTTGGCAGAGCAGACTGGCTGTCGACAACAGACATGGAGTCACTGTCTGACTGAAAGGAGTTGCCATCGTAACTCAGTTTTCTGTCCTCTTTTTGCTGACTCTTTAGCCACGTTGATATAGAACCCTTTGGAAAAGCTATCATTTCCTCATCCAGAAACCTCTTAGGGACTTTGATGACACGGGACGACCTTGCACTCATTACAGGGGTGGAAGAGTTGTTAGACGTCTGCTGAGCTTGTTCAGAAAATGAACTGGACTCGCCCTCTGATGAAGTCATGGATGGACCCTGACCTTGTAGCTGCTGCTTACTGTCAACCTGAATCTGCATGGTCGGAATGGGGTCTGGAACATAAGTGTAAAAAGTATGTGTGACACGAGAGCGAGGTATTTTTGGACTGCCTGAAGGACTTTTTCTTGCTTTTCGCCTAAGTCCAAATAAAGACTTGCGTTTTTTGTCCGTTTTTTTGTCAAAGGATTCTGCAGCTTTGCCTTCAAGTGGCATGGCTGCCTCCTGTCCACTCTGAGCTCCAGCTTCAGCTCCTGCCTCTGGTGAGGCGCCCATATCCTTCCCCATTTTCCTCCTCCTTCGTTTGTGAAGCGAGGTGAATGATGGAGCAGCTGCTTCAGATGTTCGTCTCGCGTGTCTGACTCGAAATCGCCTCATTCGCCTTGCAGACCTTTGTGACTCGGGTTGCTCCATCTCAGATTCCTCAGACACCTCACCTGGCTCTTTGTTCCTGGAAGCTTTTTCTTTCCCCATCAGGATGCCTAACTGCTTCTTTTGCTTCATGCCACCAGCTGAGGTAGTGGCTGTTTGGTTTTGCGTGCTGCCTGAGTGTGCAGACTCCCCTGCTTTGCTGATAAGTTCAGCTGATTTTGTACTGCTGTCTTTACCTGAGGCCAGCTCATCTGCATGTTTGGCGTCCTGTTTATCACCGAGTTTAATGACCACTTTGGGTATATCTTTATCTCTTGCTGGGCTCTCTTTGACAATCGGGCCATCTTTACTGGCTCTTGGTACAATTTTCCCAATAAGAGCAGGTTTTGGGGTCTTTTGTACAATTTTTCCAATGAGAGGTTTTGTTGGAAGAAAATGGTCTGAAACTTGTGGAGACTTTGTTCGGCTTTGCAAAGACCCAGGAGTTTTCTGAGTTTTCTGTGAAGAAAGTGATGTGGTCCCAAATCCAGAAAAATTATCTTCCTACAAAGAAAGATATAAAGCATAACATTTAGACAACAAAAAATATTAAGCACCTCATAACACTGCTTAAAATTATATATAGTGTTTTGTTTTGTAATAAAGCAGCATTTATATTGTTTTAGAAATCTCCTGTAAAGGTGGAACAGAAAATAATCAAACAATTGTTTTTTGTGGTATGGGTTTTCTTTCAAGGAATAATAATAATAAAAATAATGAATGGGCTGATGGACCTGCTGCTCAGGTTTCAGTGAGTGAGTAAGTGTGTGTGTCTGTTTGTGTGTGTTTGTGTGTGGAGTGGGGCTTCCCACTGCCTTCATCCAATTCTCAGGTATCATTTCTGCTGTTACCATGGCTCAGCATCAGCACTCCAATCCAATCTTACTTCACCGTTGCATCAGTATCGTGCTGCACCCAACGAAACTGTTTAGTTTCAGTCTTCAGTTAACTACAAATACTGTAATAACTCAGCAGATTTGCCCACAACCTGGCTAAGTGTGACTCATTATTAGTGGGATATAATGCAATTTGTTCCTTAGTAATCAATCAGTAGAGTAGCATTTAAAAGTAGTCTATTTTTTAGCATTCTCTTAAAAAAAAAAAAAAAAACCAAGAAAAAAAAAAGAGAAACTTCAACCAGGTATCAAATAGTACTTAAAGACCACTGTTACCAAAGATGAAGGGAAAACGACACTCAAACCTCCAGCTCTCAAACTGACAAACCACACTACAGCAAATCACAAGTACACTTCAGCTTGATTTCTACTGAAACGATCCATCGCTGAAAATTTGACAGAGATTAAAGTCTCATACTGAAATCTCTACAGCACTGCAGAGCTCAAGAGTGTGACGTGCAATCCTCCAGTGGAGCACCCACAAGCTTTAGCATGAAGCCATGTGACTGTTACAGTCCCCTCTAAAAGGATTGCATCAGTGATGTCCGACTGATGCCAGACACTAAAACCCCTGCTGCTGATGTAAAACAATGTGATAAAATACAATTTGCCACTTTTCTAAGTGATAATGTTACCCCCACACACACACACACCTTTTCTATGAATGAACCTACGGTATGTACATCATTATGGGCATTTGAATACTCTCTGAATGTGTCACACCACAGGGTTCAGGTTCAATAACTCTTTGCAGCATGTTAGAAAAATATGGCCAAAAATGAAATCTTGACTTTGAAATGTTGATAATGTTGTAGATAACTCATGACATTATGTTTTTTTCCTGTCTACATGTGCAGCTCATATAGTACTTTTTTGAGCTTACAACAGTCTAATTCTTGTATATATCCTTATTCCTCTAGTATTCATTTCAGATTTTTATTTGGAAGTGTTACTATTATCTTAGTGTAGTTTAATAGATAAGTACTCATGATGACAATGTTACTGCTGCTGTAACTCCTCTAATTTCCTACAAAGGATCAATAAAAAGTATATATTATTATTAATTATTCATTCATTTTCTATACCCACTTTATCACAGGGTCACATGGAGCCTATCCCAGTACACCCTGGACAAGTCGCCAGTTCATCACAGGGCTGACATATA